>PVKU01002669.1:0-113024 GCA_004027475.1 Anoura caudifer
AGTAGAGATCCCAAGGGCTTCAAACTCAGAGCCACTTTCAGAGACTGCAAAACCCACTTGAGCAAACCAATAAAGTCACTCCAGTCCAACACAATAAATGAAGCTAAATTAAAAATAGTTACAGATCTTCAGCATTAAAACAAACATCTTACATTTTCCCAAAGCAGAGTGATAACAGTGGTTTTTAACTTCCCATCCTGGCCCATGTAATAAAAGCAATTACCTAAATGAAGTGAGAGCAACCTAGTTGCTGGAACTGTGCTTTCGCAGTTAGAAAGAGCAGTTCGGAGAGAACTGCTCACGGTCTAGCACGTGGGTTTGCAGGTGAGAGTTCGATAGGGTTACGTCGGTTACTCCCAGCCTACCTTGGTGGCGTCCACGTGTCCCTGGGCTTCTTGGAGGACAGCACTCACAGGGTGTGCGGCCTGGGGAATCTGACCGTTGGCCTGGGCGGGGCCTGTTTTAAGTCCTGAGAGGGAGGAAGAGAGACAAGAAGAAATGGGGACATTTCAACATTCTTGAAAGTTCATCCGAAAATATAAAGCAGTTTCTCTCTCCAGTGCAAAAGGAAGGGACACATGGGCCCAGTATGGTTAACTGGGGACTTTCTGAAAAATCTGAAACTCGTTATGTCCGGACTTTGTGAGGTTCAGCAAATGGTTCAGGAAAGTGAATGCTTTATACAGGCTATGAAATCTGGATTGGCTGAGGGGCTAGAGAATAGTGTGGTCTGCTCTCAAACGCTTTTTGGTCATTGGATGGTATGACTTGAAACCTCTTTAAAAAATTCCTGTTGTTGAAATATATCTGGTTTCATACCCTGCTGTGTACAGGAACAATTTTTGAACATTATCCTCAGCAAAAACTACTTGGGGCACAAAAAATAGTAGAGGGAATTGAGCAAAATGTGAACCTTCACTGAAATGCAGTCCCCGCCCCCTCCACCAATCTTAACCCACAAGGTTTGTGAAGGGCCGATCCCAGCACTCAACCTGGCAAATCAGAAGGTGGCATCATCTTGGGTGAAGCCAGATGGCTTAGGAATGGGCATGAAACAGAGCCCTTCCTGGGGCTTTTTCAGAGATGAGAATCTTTGAACTAAGATTTTTGCTGTGTGAAAAAATAAGCCTGGAGAGTCAGTGGCAATCCTTGCCACCTCATGGGGCCAGTGCCTACGAAGGAAACAGGGTCTTGATGAAATCACCCAACCCCTGGATCCTGCTGTGCCCTTGGACTTCCCTGCCCTTGGACTTCCCAGTTTCGTGTGTTAAATCTCTCCCCCTCACTTTTTGTTGCCTAAACTACATTGACTTGGATTTCTGTTAATTGCCTTATAGAGTACTGATTAAAAATAGTTGCTAAAGTCATTTAATAAGTACTAAAAAAGCCTCCACAGCTGTTACCTAATATGAAAGAAGATTGTCATTTATCAAGAATCAATGACTTGTTAAGCACTCTGGATGTAGAGCAATGCCTCTGTGTTTTTTCTGTTGGGTGACCAGAGCAGAAACATGTGGATCCCATGCGGTTGATGCCTCCCAGCCAGTGACCTTGCTGGTGCACGTGGTATGTTTCTCCAGGGCTCTGGCTCAACTGTGTAAGGAAGAGGGGGCAGGAAAAGAGGAAGGGGAGGAGGTAGGCAGAAAGGGATTTCAGATTCCCAGAGAAAAGGAGCCAGGTAAAGCTGGGGAGGCATCAGAGAGAAGGGACCCGGGCTCACTGCCTCCAGCCCACTCAAGTGATTCCACAGCACGTTCTCCCCAGGTGCGGCTAGTGCTGGCCCTCAGCCTCGGTCCTGGTTCTGAACTACCCTCCGTGGTTCCGAGGCCCAGGGGATCACTCCCCTGTGAGGGAAGCCCACTCTGCAGACCAGCGACTCAGGGAGGCAGTTGTTGGGTAAAGAGGGGGGAGAGGGGGCATTCCTTGACTAGTGCCCCAAACAGGGTGAGGTTGAAGTAAGTGCAGTCAGCTAATGAGTACTCTGACCCTTGGGGACATTTTTTTGAACACTATTCTTGAAGTTCACCTTCACAGCTTTTCGTGGGAGGAGGGGGTGTTGGAAGGAACACATAGTTGATTTGCACTAGGCCCTTTGGAGGGACACGGGTCCCTAAAACATTCCCTGAGGGCCCTACTGATTTTGGGCGATGAGTTCAGGTGAAGGGAGAGGCTTCAATAACAGCGTTTGGCAAGAACTGAACTTTAAAAGGTGGTGTCATTTCAAACACATCTTTGTTGCTGAGATGCAGTCACGGTCACCGTGTTTGTATATGTGTGTGTATCTACTGAGAAGAATGAACTTCACCTTCTATTTGAAAGTGGCTTCATTTCCTTCTAAACTCATCTTCAGTTCCTTCCATGCTGGTCAGTAATGTAGAACTTAAAGCCCTACACAGCCAGTGCTGATGGCAATAAATTCTAAGAATAAGCTAGAAAGTTTAAATTCTAAGAATTAAGAGAGTTTAAGTTGATTTTTTTTTCTGTTTAGTTGCTCATGGAAGCATTTTATCAATAAGCAGGATGGGTCTCAGTATGGTTTATTTTTGAAATCTCAGAACATTTGTTCTCTGATTCTGTAGCAGCACCAACATGGGTTAATTTACCATCTACTAACGGATATTCCATCATGTACAAGATCCACCTTTTTAATCAACGGAAATCTCATCTGAGTGCTACAATCATATCCTTCAGAAATTGGCTTTAGGAAATCATCTAAAAGGAATGGAACTAACATTTATTGTGCATTTAGTATTAATGAAAACAACTACGTTAGTTTACTTAATCTTCAGAGAAACTCTATAAGGTATAAATCATTTGTTGTCCCAACCATCTTCACTTTCCAGCTGAGCATTTATTATCTGCAAGGCATTGCACTTGCTGTTGGGGAAACCACTATAAACAAGACATAACGGTCCCCGACCTCATGATTTCCATCAGAATCTAAATGAATAATAAGAAAGGACTAGTCATTTGAGATCTGAGGGTTGGAGGGATATAGCATCTGTAAAGTCTCTGAGAAAGGATGGTGCTGGGGGCTTTGCAGAACTGGGAAAAAGCAAATGGTACATGTGGTATGAACAGGAAGACAAGGATGGAGAAAGAGGCGAGAGAGACCGGCAAACCCATATTATGCACTTAAGGATTTGAGACTTTATCTCAGAGCAGTGCGAAGCTTCCGAAGGGTTTTGGTAGGGGAAGGTGGCGTGGATGGGGAGAAGCCTGCAAACACAGGCTTAGCTGGAGGCCAACTTGACTCAGCCAGTGCATGAGGCCGAGTGAAAGAGCATGGTGGCTTGGATTTGATGGCAATAGAAATGAAAAGACAAGGACAGCTTTGACCATTAATTAGAAGGTAGAATCAACAGGATTTAGGAGTAATTGGATTTGAGGGCGAGTGAGCTTTTATTGCATGTGTACTACATGAGCAATTGGGCAGATGATGACATTATTTACAGAATTAGAGAACAACAGTGGGAAAGCAAGTTTGGAGGGTGAGATGATGAGATCAGTTTTACAGGCATTGGGTTTCAAACAGACTGTTGAATGTATCTGTTTGGAGGTCAACAGAGAAGGCTGGATTGATGTATATTTATGGGCGGTCACCACATAGTGGTACTGAGAGTGAATTAAATCACTTAGGGAGATTGTGTAAAATGAGAAGAGGGTGAGGATTGGCTGGGCCTTGGGTAATTTAATGTGGGATAGAAGAAGAGTAGTAGAGGAGGATGGGAAAGAGTGACCAGAGAAGGGTGGGGTGGGGTAGGGGACCTGGAGTGAGTGATATTTTGAAAGCTGATAGAGGAGATTATTTCAAGGAGTGGTCAACTGTGTTGGTGTTGCTGAAAGGTCAGATAAGAAGAGGAATTGGCAATAGTTGGATTTAGCAACATAGAGGCCACTGGTGAGACTAGCAAGAGCATTTTCCGTGGGGTAATGGAGGCTGACCCTGACTGGAACAGCTGGAAGAGAGAGTGGGGAGTAGAAAACAGCAAATGTGGTCCACCCTTTAGAATAGCTGTCAGGCAGGGCAGTAGCAGGAGGGGGAAGTGGCATCTTAGGAAGGTTTTAAAATTTGTTTGTTTGAAGAAGAGAGCCATGTTGATGAGGAGAACCTGGTAGAGCAGGAGAGAAAGTAGGAGAGAAAGGCATGATTGTCCTGGGGTCCTGGCACAGAACTCCTAAAACTCCTGTTATCTCCCAAGTGATCTAAATATCTTTGTTATTCATGAGCCCCTAGGATCACATCTGAGTTTATGTTAATAATGTGGCTCAGGACAGGGGCTGCTTACCAGAAAGACCCTAACTTCTGGGGAGTTGAGGGGGGCTGGAGACTGAATTCAGTCATGTAGCCAATGATTCAATTAACCATGCCTGTGAAATGAAATTCCAATAAAAAATCGGAGAGGGTGACGTACCCTAATTCCCCAGGAAGGGTACATAAAAGCCCTGTACCCAGGGCCCAGCTGGACCTCATCCTATGTGTCTCTTGATTTGGCTGGTCCTGACTTATATCTTTCGTAATGAAACTGTAGTCATAAGAATAGCATTTTCCTGATTTCTGTGAGTGATTCCAGCAAACTGTTGAATCTGAGAGGGTTATGGGAACCCCCAAATTTGTAGGCAGGAGGCCAAAAGCATGGATGGCCTGGGGGCTCCTGAAGTGTGGCTGGCAGCTGCAGGAAGGGCAGCCTCGTTGGGGACTGTGTCCTTAGCCTGCAGGCTCAGAGCTGCACCACAGCACAGCAGATGGTGCCAGAGTGGGGACCAGAGCGTGCATGAAGGGCTGCCCTTGTTAGGAGGTAACAGGATGGCCTCAGCCAGGATGGGTGTGCATGCAGGCAAGTTGTTGGGTTTCATGGTGGGAAGTAAAAGGAGGTCTATTTTGATGGTTCCATTTTCTCTGATGAGAGTAAAGGAGTTGGGGGGTTGGAAGTCTGAGGAGTGTGAAGAACATGTAAAACATTTAGGGAAACTAGAAGATTTTACTGACTGGAGCATGTTTCTTGAATGTTATTGACATTTGGGACTAGAAAATTCTTTGTGTGTGCATAGTCTTGTGCCTTGTAGGACAGGCAGCATCCCTGCCCACTACCCATTAGATGACACTAGCATCCCCCAAGATGTGGCACTCAAAATGTCCTGAGACGTTGCCAATGTTCTCTGGGGGTCGGAGTCCAGAGAAACTGGCCTAGTGAAGCATAGTAAGATGGACAGGCGGTGTCAGCGCCCATTTGTGGTTGATGTCCGCAAATCTGTGGTGGAATCAATGTCTGTTGCATGCAGAGCCCTCTAGGAGGAAGGGATGTCTCAGTCCCTATCCCCACCTAGAGACGTCTTGCTCCTCCAGCCCCTCCTATTCTCACCCTCTGCATTTACTAGGTTAACAGTGGGCAGCATCTCTGTGGGTCAAGGACAACCATTTTGTTCTCTCCCTTTCTTCCTTCATCCCATCCACCTCCATTGCTCACTTCTCTTCTTCCTCTTTTTTCTTTAAATGACTGGTGTTGTAGTGCCTTTGACTGACTGAGACTTAGGGAGGAGAGATAGCCATTTCAGGCTTTGAGTTTAAACCTCAAGCTCTAGTTCATTCTTCCAGAAGAGCCTTGAGAGAGGAATTATGTTCACTAGCCCAGCTAATCAAAATGCAGAATTCTGCCTTTGCATTCCTGGTGCACGTAACTCTTTTTCTTGGAAACTTCCCAGGAGGGGTTCCTATAGTTGATACGGGACCTGCGGTTGCCCTATCCTAACAGCATCTCACAACATCCTCAGATACCCCATGACCGCTGACATAAGCCCATAGTTGGCAGACTTAAGGCCCTGGCTGGGAGATGACTATTCCATTTCCATCCCAAGTGGGGCTTGGGTGCAAGTCAAAAGTGGAATAAATTCAGCTCTGACAGAACCACCCCTCACTAGCATCAGACTCTGCAGGTTTGAGGGTTCAGCCTCCACAAGGGCTCAGACTCACAGTCACACGAACTTCTGACCAGCCCTCTACAAGTTCAGGGGTTCCCTCCGGGTCTATAATGTCTAGAATGACTCACGGCACTCAGGACAGTGCTCATTTACAATTACAGTTTCATTATAAAGAATATACGCAGGGCAAGGTCTGGGAGGGTCCTGATGTGGATCTTCCAGGCCCTCGCCCTGCGGAGTCAGGGCCCAGCCCCCTCCTGCCACATCACTGTGTTCGCCAACCAGGAAGCGCCCCAAGCTTCAGTGTCTGGAGTTTCCAGTGGGGCTTCATCCCATCTGCATGACCAACTTAATCACTGGCCATGTGACCAAGGTCAGTAAAGCCCATCTGGCTCCCAATCAGTCTCAGCGACCTTTTATTGACTAACTGTCCACGTATTTACTGCATTGCAGGCTTGTGAACCCGGAAGCACAGTGTGGAACATGCAGAAATGGTTTTGTCCTTTGCAGACTTAGAGTCTGGTGGAGAATATAGGCAATGAACAAGTTAATGAATACCTAAAATTACAAATTATGACAAGTACTCTGCAGAAAACAGCTTGGCCAAACACTTCCAGGAAACGCTCCATACACAGAACAGCCAGACTGGACACATGTGACAAAAGTATCTTTACATGTTGGCTCAAGTCGACCTCACAGCAGCTTCCACAGTTTCAAGCTTGTTTTACCCTTTGAAGCAGTGAAGACCATAAATGCTGGCTTTTGCTGTGACCACCCTTTAACACTGGGAAGGATGACCAGACTCTTCCACCACAAATGGTTTTCGACCATTATTTATCATAAAGATAAATGTGTTAGGATTACAGCTCAGCCACTGAGGAGATGCTAGATCTAGTTTCTCCCAGCTTCAGTTTTCTCATCAGTGGCATGGGGGTCATAATGGATACTTTGCAGGGCTGTTGTAAGAGCCAGAAACTATGCAACGTGGCACATAGTACCTACTTCATCCCTCAATGTCCTGTTCTCCTTAGAAATACAAACAAGTAGCTGTCCCGCTACCTTAAAAATGTGATGTCCAGGATTGGATACAAGGCTCCAGCCATGATGTCAATGAGACAAAACATCAGGGAATGATCTGGTCCTTGGTGTGGGCAGTGTGTTGGGGACTGACGAAGCCTTGGGCAAATATAACATTTATACTCTGATGAGACACTTGAACCAGCTCACCCTACACTGGTGACCAGCATCTTATCCACAAGCATATTATGAAAAAGGGTCAAAGCTTTGCTAAATGTTACTTATAGAGAAACGAATGCAAGTGTGTATATGTGTAGATCTTGAGCCTGACCGTCAGAAGGGAAATGTATTCTGCACTGTCTACCGAGTTCTGCTCGTGTAGAACGTGTTGGGTAAGTTTGAACATAAGCTCTGAGCTTGAACCGGTGTCGGGATTTCTGCTCTGTGTGGTACCTGTAGAAGGCGGAGCTGGGGTGGCTGCGTTGACAGTGCCCATGTTTGTCCACCGAGAGGCTAGCCCGGCCCTGGCCACGGCTCGCTGATAGTTATCATAGAGAGTCTTTCCATACTAGGGAGGAAACACAAGAGAAGCAAGAAAGTCATCTGTCTTTCCTAGATTCTGCACTCAATTGCAATATACATGTTGAGAGAAAAAAAGTACTTCATGCTCCTCTTTTTACTCTTTTCCTGAGTTGTTTTTTTAATACAGCTGACCTTGAACAATACGGGTTTGAACTGTGTGGATCTACTTATATACAGATTTTTTTGTGTTTTTTCTTTCTTATGATTTTCTTAATACCAGTTTTTGTCTAGCTTTGTTGTAAGAATATGGCATATAATACATATAACATATAAAATATGTGTTAATTGGCTGCTTTTGTTATTGGTAATTTCCATCAATAGGTAGGCTATTGGTAAAGTTTCTGGGGGGGATATAATTTATATTCAAGATTTCTGACTGCGCCGGGGTTGGCACTTCTGGTTAGAAGAACCCCTGGGCTGTTTAAGGGTCAGTGGTATCAGTATTTCAATAACAAATCCACAGATTGTTTCTTCATGTGTTAAATGATTTTCCAGATTAGCAGAGACAGTTCGTACTTTTACCCAGACATTAGAGGAGAGCTTTAGCCATGTGATTCCGATTACATATGTCTTTATGTAACTCTACGCCTCGTGCATGTAATCACACCTCATGTTTCTTAATTACACACAGCATTTGCAACGCTCTCCACACGTAAATACAGATCTGGAAAGTCTCATGTGAAAGTAAATCCTTGATTCTCAGGTCATTGGAGAGGTCCGTGTTTCTATCCCTCTTACCTACTTAAAAAACCAAACAGGCAAATAAATAAGATAATGCTGGTGGCATCAACCCACTTACGGCATTGACCTATTAAGTACGAGTCAAGTGTTTCACAGGAGCACAAAGGCTGGACCCGGCCAGGTTGCCAGTCGGCAAATTCAAATGCAAGGTAGGCTGGAGTCCAAACACTCACTCACCTTCGCGATCCTGATCCCCGTGACCCACTGGTTCAGTGCTCTCCCGTCATCACAGCAGAGATACTTGATGTACTGGGACTCCTTCTGAATTTGGGGATGCTGGAAAAAGTCATTTCAGAGATGCTTAGTAAACTATTCATCAGTGCCTTTCAAAAAACGTTTTTTAGAATTTTGAATTTATTGGTGTGACATTGGTTAATAAAATTATATAGGCTTCAGGTGTACAGTTCTATAATATTTCAAAAAAATGTTAAAACTTTAACAATGTATGTGATTTCCTGAGATGGTGGCAAAAATTATTGGGAGCGATTTTAGGATTAGGAAAAGGAATACTTTCAAAATGGACTGTTTGGAAAGGATTGAAGAAATCTGGGACTTCTTACTATATATATAATCAATAATAATTCTCATTTCTGCTTTTTCAACTTTTGCAAACTTTCACATCTATCATGTTCCGATCCCCACAAGAAATCTGAGTCATTTCTCCATTTCCCCAATGTAATTCTTATGTCACAAAATTAGTAGTATTTTTGTGACTCCCAGTCAATCCTGGGTAATTTCTGCTACGAGGAATTATCCTTTCTTAACTCTCATATCTCCTATCCAAATGGGCCATTTTGGCCTCAGAATGGATGGCCTGGGGAAGGAACAATTCTGTCCAGTCTCAAGTGGCCCTGACTTTGGGTGTTGCACTGGGAATCATCCCGGCCTCCTCGGAGCTCACGGTCAGTGAGAACATGATATGGGCAGACACGAAGGTAAAGAGAGACTCAGGTCCCTGGTCCTACACTGCACTTGTCTTTCTGAATTCTTGCTGCCTTTGTAATTTCTGTTTTACGTCTTTGATGGCCTGTGTGCTCCAGGAGGGTGGGAATCACGTGCACATTCACTGCTGAGGACCCTAGAGCTTAACACTTGACCTAGTACATGGTCGGTATTCCAGTCCAGAGATGGAAATAATTGTTAAAAGAAATAAGGAAATGCAAAAATTCCTGTTCAGCCAGAAGTCTTATAGCCATAAGGCAAGGGGCAGGCAACCAAATCTAGCTTCTAAGATGTGTACTGTGTGCATTTTCATGGGGCACTGTAGTTTTTCATTTAGCTTTATGATGTAGAAAATAATTTCCATGCACAACCACTTTGCGTGTGTGCACACACACATGCTACCACTTTTTTCTTTTCCTCCAGTTCTCAGAGGAGTTCACTAATCCTGCTATAGGATAAGCACGAAATTGCTGGTGGTGCTGCAGGTGAGATGGAATGCCAAAGAACCAGAAGCCACCCCTCCCCGTGGGCAGGAAGTGGGTGAAGCTGTCTGCCTGTTCCCTCAGGGTGTTGCACAGACCTCCCCACTTCACTTTCACTTTTGGCTTAATCACAGACCTTCCAGGAAATGGCTATTTTCAAAGTTGATCTAAGCCAAGGGCATCAGACCTTGAACTTCAGTTTGAATCTGGGAAGCAGCATTTGCACTGGTCAGCTTGCTGGTCTACCTAATGACGCAGCAGCAGCAGCAGCAGCAGCAGCAGCAGCAGCAGCAGCAGCAGCAGCAGCAGCAGCGAGAGTGTCAGTGGAGTTGCTGGCTGTGCCCAGAATGGACGACAAGACCCACGGAGACTCTGAGAGCTTGATGAGAGGTCAGTAGTTTTTGGTTTTACAAATGAGAAAACTGAGGCTCGGAGGAAGTACTATATATTTTACCCTGTAGTCCTCTAGAACGTTGGGATCTCTTGTCCCACCCCCTAGAATTTATGCATTTATATCAAGCTATTAAGCCAAAATTCTAGACTCTAAGACACCTCAGAAAAATTCAGAAATTGTAAAGAATTCCTGCTTTAGGCCTTTGAGACAATTGAAAAAAGTCTAACTTTATACTTTTAGCTTTATATAAATGGTTCCCTTTATGGAGATCCCTCCGCCCTTAGAATTTGTGTCAGCATCACTGGAAGAACAGTCAATTTCTATTTATTTAGATACAACAGGTCCCCTCTCTCCTGAGCTCAGTTAGGCTCCCTAATATTGCCTGTAGTTTTCCATTCTGGCCAGCAGATGGCAGCAAACACCTTTGAATGGGTTTCAAATGTGTACCAACACCTTATGTGTTCAATGCTCCCTCATTAAACTGAACAGTAGATTTTATTTGTATAAATGTTACTCCAACTAAGCATCCTCTTTGGAGTTCTTTAAAAGTGAAAAACTGTCTCTCAACTCAGATAATGTGGCCCAATAGCAAAAAAGGATTTGTTAACATTAATTAATCAGAAGGTCTTTCATATTGATGAAAAATACACTAAGCTGAGAATTTATTCCCTGAATGGATTGTGACATTCCACAAATGCCTGAAGTACTCTCTTCAACCATAAAACTCACAAAACCCAACCAAAGTCCTCGTTCCGCACCAGAAACACAGTTCCCCCACTTACAACAACCTTCTTGTTCTGTCATATAAGAGGGGTGAACATGGGCCTTTTCAGCAATTTGATGTTTATAATGGTTCTTAGGAAGCAGCTTTTTTTTCTTTTTTCCCTGAGAAGGTAAAAAACTTGACATTGTTCCCTTGGCCTTGCTATCTTAAAAGTCTGGGGTTTTTATTTCTTTCTTTGGTGCCTGTCACAGGAGAGCCAGGTCCCAGGAGCAGACTGCAACCGGCCTGTGCTCGCAGCCTGTGTAGAGGTGTCCACTTAACCAGCACTGCAAACAGTCTCATACAAGTAGCGCGAAATGCAGCCTGTCCCTTAAACATGTGGCTTTTGAGCGTAAAACAGAGGCAAGGCCTCTTGACCTTTAATTCTAACAGTGGCTCCTGCTCTGATGAGGAGGTGGGTGTACTGATCTTGCTTCATTTTCTTCAGCGTTCATGGGGCGAGTCTCACTGATTGCCTTAGACCACATGTGCACTGCGAACATACACAGCAGAATTCAGCATCAGACGAGCTTGAAGGTCTCTGGCAATCCTCAGATTTGATGGTTCTAAGATGAACTACCAGTGGGCACCAGGCTCCTCTCTGGCTCCCAGGGCATCTTAGAGCAAGTCGCCAGCCAGGTCTTGGAACCTCGCCAAGGGGTTGCTGCTGCCAGACTGAGCCTTTTGTTGAAAAGTCATTTGCAAAGTGGTTTAAGGAAAAAAAATGCTGGTTCAGTACCACTGGCCAGACTCTTCTGCAATGAGGTTGATTGTTCCTGACCAGAAAAAGAGAGAAGCTCAGAGCAGAACACGGAGGTGGGGCAACTGCAGGATGTTACCACCGTGAAAAGGGAACTTACAGGCCCCTAGACGTACAAATGAGGAAACCAAGGGCGGGGAGGGTAAGCCATGTGTCCCCATCCAAGGAGAGAGGCAGAGCTGTAACTAGAACCGAGGCCCCACACATTCAACAAATACCTCTGGGTGCTGGGAAATATGCCAGCCTCTGAGTAAATAAGGGTGAGTAAGAGAGGCGTACTCATAAGTAGGAAGGAGCCCCTGGGGTTGTTGCTGGGTGGGGGATACATGTAAACAAATATATGATTATTTAATGACATGGTAAATTTCATAGTATAAGTTTGAAAATGAAGGCAGAGAAAGGCTCTTTGGAAGAAGTGATGTAATGTTGCGATGCGTTTAAGGAACACCTAGAAAGTCTGTGTGGCTAAGGCCTGGGAGCCATGGAAAGGGAAGGCAGTTAATAAGCTCAACGGAAGTCAGAGTCCAGGGCCTTGTGTCAAACTAGCCTCTGGACTTGACCTCTAGGCAGTGGGTCCAGCAGACACGTTAAAACAGCAAAGTAATACAGACGGAGCTGCTGGCTCTACAGAAGGTGGAGCAAGAGCAGAGAAAGAGAGGAGGGCTGGATGAGAGAGGTCTCTGACGGAAAATCAGAACTTGATGATGGATTGGACGAGAAAGGAAAGAGAAGAGGCTTCAAGGATGATTTCTCTATTTCTACCTTGGAGAAGTAGGTGGGTATCATGTGTTCCCTCCAAAGATATGCTGAAGCCTGAAATAGAATCTTTGTTGATTGGTGTCCTTGTAAGAAGAGGAGCAAAAGCACAGACACGGACAGAGAGGGCCAGGCGATACTGGAGGCGGAGAGGTGTGCAGTGCAGCTGTGGCTCAGGAATGTCAAGGATCGCTGGGAGCTGCCCGGAGCTGGGAGACAGCCACTGAACGGATTTTTCCCTCAGGGCCTTCAGAAGGAACCAGCCCTGCTGATGTCTTGATTTTGAACTTCTGAACTGTGAGAGAATACATTTCTGTTTTTTAAGTCACCCAGTTTGTTGTACTTGGTTACGGCAGGTGCTGGGCACTAATCTAGTGGGTAATGGCACCATTGGTTTTGAGAGGCACTGCCGAACGAAGGAGTGGGTGATGGGGAGAGAGGGCTGACCCCCTGACAGGTTACGGCCACGGGGCCAGGACTCAGATTCCAACCTCTCCGGTAGAGCCTCCTGTGGCCTGTGGTGATCAGTGAGCTCATGCCGAACAAAAACCTTCTGGGCTGGACGTACCAGTAGGCGTGTGTCCATCACGCAGCCTCTTAACATGCCTCTCCGTAGCGTGAATTCCTTTTGAAAGGTGTGTACGTATTCTTTGAATTCTGTAAATCTGCTTATACTAATGAAATATTTGCACATCAAGAATTTTTCAAAATTTGTATTTTTTTTTCTTTTTTAGAGAGAGAAGAAGGGACAGGTGGTTTTTTCTTTTCTTTTTCTTTCTTTCTTTTTTTTTTTTTCTAGCGAACAGAAAGGGAAATAAGTGACCGACATGTTCATAAACAAATTAAGTTCTCCAAACCATAAGAGAGCCTTATACTCAGCAACTTAATAAAAATTCTCAATATTTTGGGAAGGAAATGAAAAACATGCAAATGAGCAAGATGAGCAGGGTGTCTGCTCATGAAGAGACTGGCTTCAGGACAGAATGCTCATTGCCCCGAGAAAAAAAGGAAATATGTGTCCTGCGGGGGTTGCTCCTGACTCTTGTTGGTTCCTCCACCCGTGGTGCTCGCTGGCTTCTCCTCTCCGAGCTTCTCCCTCGGTGGGGAGGTCCCAACTCTTTCCTGAAGACACGGGCCTTGGATCTGAGGGCTTCACAAGTTCTAGTCCGATGTCCTAGGTCCCAGCATTGCCATTCTCAGTGATGCTCAGGACAACCTGTGTCCCAGTCTTATAATTCAACTCAAGCTGTGACTGCAGGACCCAGTCCCAAGTGCGTGAGTCAGCACCAGAAACTGAGCCTGTTCACTGTGTCTAAAGTCCCTTCTTAGGGGCTTCAATGTCTGAAATCTCGTCTTTCTCTTGCCAGGCATCCCTGCTCCAGCCTCTGGCCCCGGCCCTGGGGTTGGGGCCCTTGCTCCTTCTGACAACTTCATCCCATTTGTCCACTTGGAAGGGTATTTCATCACCAGCTGAACGTCACCCGAGTGCTGACGTTTAGAGGTAGGACACTGTCTAGTGCTCTGAGCACAAAAGCTGACTGTGCTGAGGAAGAGTGAAGATTCCTGGGCCCCTCCCTTAACACTTTTTGGTTTGGTGGGTCCAGGGCCCCGGCACCTGTATTTCTAACAGGCCTCCCCTGACTGTGATTCAGCCCGTTTGCTGACTAGCATTCGAAATGGCTCTTCCTATTATAGGCTCTTTCCAGACCCTTCTCCCTGCTTGAGGGATGTGAGCAGCATTTCAGAGATGAAGTGCATAGAAATGAGGGCCTTCGCTGGGTAACTTCTCAAGGTCTCAAGATTCCAAATGAGGGCCGTGGGGTAGGTAGGAACATTAGAGATATGGTTCAAAGGCACGAGCAGTGGGGCCGTGGTGAGTAAGAGAAGATATTCCATTCCTAGGAAACAGTGTCTGAGAGTGGCGGCCTCTGAGCTACCACCTGGCTTCTCACCCTGGCTCAGGCTCCTCATCTGTGAACTCGGGAGAATCACGGCTCTCACCTCACAAGGATGGTAAAAGGATTCAATGAGTTAACCTAGTACCTTCTTAAAACATGCACTCTAGATGCTGTGTAAGTGTTTGCCATTGTTCTCATTACCCTTTTTATGTCAGGAACAGAAGAGGAAGTGCAGGAACCTGAAGTCGGTGGGGCATTCTCCTCACCTTTTCTTCTTTCTGACCCCTGACCCCAGCAGGACCCTACCTCAGGGGCCCTGTTCTCGTTTCTGGGATGATCCCCTCCAGGTAATTCTCACCCACTATTTTATTCACACCTTTCAGTCTAAGGTCACTCCCTCGGAGGGTCATGCCGTGACCACCTCATCCACAGAACTGCTGGCCGCCGTCCTGGCACACCCATCCCCTACCCTGCTTCACACCCACAGCTTCATTGAGGACCCGGGATAATGCACCCTGACATCACATTACATTTCTTTTCTTGTTGCCATTTCCCTATCACTGAAAGTAAACTCCATGAGGTCAGGGATTATCATGTATCTGGTTCCCTTCTGTATTCCCAGCACATGGGACAGTGCTTAACAGGTAGCTGGCATTTGACAAACACTGAAGGAACAAATGAGTGAATCTTGTTTTCTCTCTCATGCCCCAGTCCCTTTGCAGCCACTGTCCTGGGACCACTCTATCCAGGGCAGGCTTCTCAGCTGCCCACTGCTGATGTGCGTGGGCAGCCACTCCTTCGTTGTGGGGTTGCCTGTGCAAGGCAGGGTATTTGGCAGATTCAGGGACTCTGTTTATCAGATGTAAGCAGTAACAGCCCAGCCCTGGTCACCACAAACAAAAATGTCTCTAGATGTTGCTGAAGGTCTCCTGGGGGCAAAATGGCCCTGCTGGAGAAATTCTAGGTGCTGGGGGGAAGTGTCAGGCTGAGTCAGCTAGTACAGTGGTGGTGGTCGTTATTATCTGTATTGAAAGTGGATGCCGAGTAATGACAAAAGGACTATGAATGTCTCATTGAAAACCGCACATTATCCTGGGTCCTCAGTGAAGCCAGTCACTTCAACCAAGTATTTGATGATGATGATGATGATGATGACAATAATAATAAATAGGAGTAAATGTGCAGGGAAAGGTCACTTAGAAGTCAAAATTATTAAGTAAGATTTAGCCTAGTTATTGTATTTGACTAAGAGAAAAGCAAAAACTATGCAGAAAAAAAATTTCCCCTTTTTTAAATATTTTGTCTATTTTTCTAGGAAATCTTGTCAATTTCCTAATTTCTAAAAACTTCTCACAGTGGAGTAGAAGTCCAATAAATAAAGAACTGAAAATTTTATTCAGTATTATCAATAAAATTGTACATAAAATTTGTTCAAAATGTGGAGCTTTCATTTTTGTAAGTGATGAAGAAGCCCCGGCAGATTCATTTTACTTTTTTTCTTTTTCTTTTTTTAATTGTAGTTATTAGGGTGACATTGGTTAATAAAATTATATAGGTTTCAGGTGTACAGTTCTACACTACATCATCTGTATTTTGTATTGTGTTTTCAACACCCTGACTCAAGTCCCCTCCCATCACGGTTCCCCCTTCTACCAGCGCCCACCCCCTTCCCTCTGGTAACCTCCATGCTGTCAGACAAATTCGCTGTGAAGTTTTAGACTCAACAAATACTCCAAACTGGTAGAAATGTTTTCTCAGTTCCTATTTTGGCTTAAAATAAAAAGCTTATTATATTATACTTGAGGTTAACTATATAACACTTAACATTTTTTCCTTAAAAGGAAATATTAACTCGAATTGCTTACAGATATAAAGTAAGAACTTCTTTCACCATACCTTCAAAACAAAGCAGTAGTCAGTGGGTGCTTTGTATTTCATTTTACACTGAATCCCATAGTAAATGTTGACATTTTCAAACTGTATAAAGCACGCCAGGTCTCGAGATGTCTGAAAAGGAAGGAAAAAAATAACCTCAACACAGCTGACAGTTAATAGTTTCTCCAAAGTTGTTCTTGGTGGCACAACTAAGGATGACATTTCAGTGGAAAAATAATGAAATTTAGGCAATTTTTTGAAGCATCTACCATGTTTAGTTTTCTAAAAGCCAAGCCAGCATTTTAAGAGGTGAAAGAGTTCACCCAAGACAACACTGCATGCCACAGGCCGGGAAGTGGCGTGAAAATTATGCTCCGTTCTGGTACCTGCCCGTGGACTACCAGGCTCAGAGCTGACTGGTTGACTTTGAGACATCGTTATTGATGCGGTCAAGACAAGGTGACCGACCACCTCTTAAATAGTGAAATATTTCCTCCCACAAGATTGATAAAATCCATCAGAAATTTCATTTTGGCTTTTGTCATTCTAAGTCAGTGATGGATTTCATGATTGAGCATTAAGAAAAAAATGTCCCCTTCAGGAGGAACAATGAGAGGTAAATCTGATGTTCACTAAATTAGCACACATTTCATGTGTTTCTTCAGGAGGAAGAAAGGTTCCTTTCACACCTTCTGTGTAAGGGCTGATGGCGTTGCTATGGAAACAGAAACCTCTGCTCCATGTATAATATGCATTGTGAAGACTGCAACCTCTAATCTACATATTTGGTTACACTTCAATTACAAATTTGTTCTATTACTGCCCCCATCACATTGCATAAATCTACCTCGTTAGTGAATAAAGAGTGAAGGGCAGAGTTGTTACACCCCAGCACGCAATTGTTTCTGTATTTATGGTTGTTCAATTTTTTGTATGATATTTTCTTCTGGGTTTTCAAAGTTTTAATTTTTTAATTAGAAAAATAAAACATATTAATCATCATTTAAAGAACAATTCACATATACATACATAATAAAATGATAGTCTTCCTTTTTCACTGTTTTTTCTAATTCCATTCTTTTCCCCATGAGTACTATTGTTAATAGTTCAGTAGTGCTCTCCCAAATGGTTTTGGGGAAGCATTCACATACATGTGTGTCCACATACCCACACACACACATACATATACTTACACATATACAATTTAAAAAATGTGAATGAGACTTTACTATAAATACTGTTTCATACCAATTTACATTCCAACCTCCGTGCAAGAGTGCCCATTTTTCTTACCCACTTCTGCTGAAATTTGGATGTTATCAATATTGTTAATTTTATCAATCTCATGGGAGGACATATTTCATTATTTAATTTACATTTCCCTGATTTTAATGAGATAGAGCAACTTTAAAAATATTTGGTGGCTACTGATATTTGTTTTTCTGTCAATTCTCATTAAATAAGCTTTGCTGTTTTTTTAAAACATTTTATTTATTTATCTTTAGAGGGGAAGGGAGAGAGGGAGAGAAATATCAATGTATGGTTGCCTCTCGTGCATCCCTTGCCAGGAACTGGCCTGCAACCCAGGCATGTGCCCTCACTGGGAATCGAACCGTGATCCCTTTGGTTCACAGGCCCATACTCAGTCCACTGAGCTACACTAGCCAGGGCACTTTGTTGTTTTTTTAAGAGTATGTTTACCCTTTTCTCATTGATTTGCTGAAGTCTTTCTATTTTATGGATATTTGTACTTGGTTATACCAGTTGCAAATGTGCTGTCTGGCTCTAGAGCGAATCTTCAATTTCCTGTTTGGATCTGTGGCCACGAGGGAAGAGCAACTTCATACAGTCAAATCCGTCAATTTTCTCCTTATAATTTTGAGCTTTTAGTCTCGCTTAAGAAGACTTTCCCACCCCCACATTATGAAAATATTAATCTTATTTTCTTCTAAGATTCTATATTCCCCTTTTTCCTAAGTATGTTTCATCTAGAATTTAATTTGGAACCTGGTGTAAAAGGCAGGGAACTATTTTTTCAAGTGGACATACATTTACTTCAATGCTATTGATTGAAACCAAGTTCTCACCCCACTGCTGTAAAGTACATTCTTCAGTTTCCTTTATATTAGACGGCTCTCTGTTCATCCGCCATGTGTGTCTCCACCTCTCCTGCTCTCATCTCATGTTTTTTTGGAGGAGGAGTTCTACCTCACTGCTCTTCGTAATGTGGGGGTGTGAGCTTTCTGATTAATTTTAGAATCTGTCAGTTCAAGTAAAAAGAATACAATTGAAATTTTTCTTGGGATTGAATATATAGAAAATTGGGGGGGGAGAATGAATATCTTTTCATCTAATAACATGTTACAGTTCCCTTTATTCAGTTATTTCACTTCCTTTATTAAATTTTATATTCTATGCCATATAAGTCTTCAACATTTCTTGTTGATTGTTGGGTCTTTTGTATTTTTTGTTCCTATTATGCATAGAACCTTTTGCATTATATTTTAATTAGCATATTGTTTGTGTAAAGGAAAAGAATTTTTTATTTGGTATGTTATTTGGTCCTAATAGTGTTTCAATTGAGTGTCTTATATTGTGAATAAAGAGAATTTTTGCCTCTTTCTTTCCAATAATTATATTTCTTATTCTTTTTCTTGACTTTCTAGTTAATTCCTCCATTCCAGCATTAACAGCAGCCATGAGAGAAATTACCCTTGTCCTATTCCAATGTGAGCACTTCTAATTTTATCACTAAGTGTGTTGTTTGTGGTAGATTTATTTGTGTCTCATTTATATGTAAATGCCAAAGATATAAACATTTCTAAAATAAAGCAAATTATTCGTGGGTCCACTGTTATGTCCCCAGCCTGGGACTGGCCTGGAGATGCCACAGGTGGGACAGTATCAGCTCCAAGGTTGCCACTAAGTAGGAGCAGTAGCTGCCCTGGGCCGAGCATCACCCACAAGGCCTCCCCTGTGTTCTGACAGACACCGCAGAGTCTTCGAACAGATTCTGGGAGCAGACCTGGATATCCAGCATGGCTTCCTCAGCGTGGGACTGTGGGTCAAGCCTGTTGGAAGGTGGCTGCAATCTCTAAGCACCCCATTTGGTGGGCAGTGAAGGCAATGTTTCGGCTTACCCCAGAGACATGTAAGATTCTAAAGTTTTAAAAAGGCAAACAAAAGATAGAAATGCCCTGGGCCTCAAAGAAAGGTCTTTGAGAAAGCTAATGGTCAGAATGAGAGTTAAAGTTATTTCCAAGAAGAACTTATTGTTTGCTTATAGATTTGAAGCGCTAACCCTAAACCGCCAAGTAGAAGTTAAATGATGTCTAAAGTCCTCTGCTAAATGGACGGGAAAGGGCAGATAGTAACCTTAGAGAACAACTTACCTGTTCAAAGGATACGGTCTAAGATCTAAACGAAGACCTATCAAGACTTCTACCTCTATGATTCCAATTAAGAAGGTTTTGCTATAATGACTATAGAACAAGAGCATAAATACCGAGGCGGGGGGAGGGGGGCGGGGCGGGGAAGTCCTTAGGAATAGAAACATGAAGTAACAACTTAATCTCTAGAAAAATGCTTTGGCCATAACTTTTGAAACCTAACTTAAAAATAGATAAAAGTCTTCAACTTCAGAGAGAGCTATGGGAAAAATTACAAAAGGGTTTCTGGAACTCTGTCCCAACAGAGAATGTATTTGTGTAAAATTGTAACAACATCACTCTCACGACAAAAAGGAGTGTACTTAAGTTGCCACCTGAGGACTTCTTTAGTTTTGCTTTCATGAAATCTTTTTTTGCTAGTATTTTTCCTTTCTGACCTTAGTCTTCCCTTTAGGTACGTAATAAATTCCAGAAGCTCGTAAAAGAAAATAGCGCCTTTTCCAGGATTTCTTTCCGTCCTCTTTCAAATAAAGGGCTCCTTCAAGCTCTGGCACAATGATGGACGTTCCACAGAAACTTTCCTGAAATTGAGATTTTGATTATATAAACACATGAAAGATAAAACACATTTTGCTCACATATAAACAAACTGGCAAACTAGACTTTAAGCTAAAACTCATTTTTGTCTACAGTCTGATTGAAAGCGTAAGTTTTTTGTTGCATGCTGTTTGTCTAAAGAAAGGGAGAATCCTTGGTGGTTCGAGTCCTGGCTCCTGAGGCCGACTTCAAGGCTTCCTGACCACTTGGGGCAAGGCTCGCGACCTCAGTTTCCTTACCTGCAAAAATGGAGTAATAATAGCCCCACCTGCGTGAGGGAGGGTGTGAGCATGATTTCAGTGTATTGTTATGGTAAGTATTAAAGGCTATTACTGTTATAAGTTGGTAAATAAAAAAATTATTACTTTTCCTGTAAGCAAAAAGATTACTTCTTCATTGCTAAGGAATAGAAAAATTGCAATATATAATTCTGTAATAAAATATGTATAAGTTAGTAACTTATATATGGGATGGCTTCCTTAATAAAGGAGGCAATCATTAACACTGTGGTATCTGAAAGGATAGTTAGTGCTGAAGTGTAGATTTTCAAATGTAAAAACTTGCACAGATTTATAAATCTTTAAAAAAATTAAAAATGTTATATTCATTTTCAGAGAGAGGGGGAAAGAGGAGGAAAGAGAGGGAGAGAAACATTGATCAGGTGCCTCTCACACACCCCCAACTGGGGACCTGGCCCGCAACCCAGGCATGTGCTAGAATTGAACTGGTGACCTTTTGGTTTTCAGGACCACGCCTAATCCACGGAGCCACACCAGCCAGGGCAGATTTATAATTCTTAGTAAATTTCTTTTAAAAGGCAATGTAGTAAAATTCCATATCATTCCATCTTCCAGTTCAAATACTCAAAACTTTTTTTTTGCTTTCTATTTTATAACTCTCAACCTCCTTTCATTCAGTCTCATTAGGGTAGAATAACGTTTACTTTTGCATCTTTCAAGTTCATTTATATGTAGTGAAGCTGGGATACATTTTTTTGTTGTTGTTAACATTTCCCCCAGTTTTCTACAGATTTAGCTAGTATTAGTTGTCTTGTCAATACCTCTTAAATCTAATCAGATTTTGGGGCCAAATCAGAAAGCTGGATAGTGCTGATTTTCCATAGCACAACAAGCATTTAGAACTCTTCAGGCATCTGTGTGAATGAAGGCATAATCAATCCCTGCCTTTCAGCAGCCGATGCACAAGCACTGCAGACGGCGGCTGTGTGGGAACGCCCACAGCCCTCCCACGCCTGTCAGTCTCGTCACTGCTGGGTACTGGGGCTCGGAAGCTGAATCTCCTTGCTGCTGGGGACACCTGGTGCCTTATCTTCCTCAGCTCAACCCGGAGTCTGTTTGGAGAATGCAGGAAGAATGTCCCCATTCCCACTGTTGGGTCTCCCTGGGAAATGTCCGCTGCGATCCTGGTCCCAGGACACGGAACCTGTAACGTGTTTTCAGGACCCTGGGCGTGGCAGCGAGGCTCTGGTGCCTGACCCACTGGTCCAGAGCTGGGAGGGCCTGGAGGGAGGAGAAACATGTGCGGGACCCTGGGAAAGACCCTGGTGAGTGGGGGCCGGCACCCTTCAGCGTCTGCGAACTGACTTCGAGTGGGAATGTGGGCCCAGGCACCACCAGGTCTTCTGTTTTATCAAGAGAAACCCAAAATCTACTAACGTGGAAAAAGGTGGTGAAGGGCAAAGAAAATCTGTCTGGGGCCCCACTGTGCCTGCCCAGTGGTGACTGAGGTCCGGCAGCCTTCTGAGTTACACACGGAACAGGGCCTGCACTGGTAGCAGAGCTGCTGTGTGAAAAGTCAGGAGTTTCAAAAAATCAACCACTCAATGAACTTCCGCAAGACAGCCCTGCGGTGCTAACCACAGACATCTCTCTGTACAGTAACGGACACACTCTGCTTCCACTACCCCCTGGATCTCTGTAATAATTCAGTAAGATTCCAGAAACCGTGCTTCTTGGATGATGACACAGGGATGTCACAGGCACAGCCAGCCCTGTACCCAGGCTCTGACTTCCTACCACACCTGGCTGCTGGGGGAGCGCCTGAGACTTCACTGCAGAGCAGCTCTGGAAATCCTGACATCTGACTTGTGCGGGGCACCTCCGTAATGAATCGTAATGAATGGCAGGAGATGAATTTTGTGCAGATTCATAGATCTTTTAGTCAAGAATTACTAATCCAACTTCATGAAGAGTAAAATATATTGTCTATAACCATACCTTTAAACTCCTGACTCAAAAAACCAATTTAATTATCTAAATAGCTATACTTTAGTGATAATGTGATTTTAAAACCCAAGTTAAAATTTCTGTATGTCTCAGAATCACCCATTGTTCTGAGATGCAAAAACTTTAAAAATAGATAGTTAACATCCTCTTTTCTTCTATTCTGCAAAGTTAAACTTACCTCAAGTAAGCATTCCTTGTTCTTAGCATTCATTTTCTCATTTGTGTCCTTGCTTTCTTTTTTTCCTTTGTTATCCAAGTAAAAATTCTAAATAAAGTATTAAAAGATCGATCAGTTAGTCTTCATCACCATGCCGGCCTGCTGGGAAGTCACCCTCTTGCTGGAGAGAGAAGATGTACCTGTGGGAACAGCTGTAACCACCGCGTGTGCTGTCAACCAAGTGCCTGCCCAGGGCATCCTGAGTGCTGCCTACTGCACAACCAGGCAGAAGTAACACCGTTTCTTCCTTCCACAGTGCACCATTAATGAGGAAACAAACATCAGACCAAAAACACTAGCAAAGAGGACACGGCATCATTTGACTATTAAATTCCATGGCCTAGAACACAAGGCGAATGCTGGAAGCTGGGAGGCCCTACTGCCCTGGGAAGAGCTGGGGGCTGGGGTGAAGCTGGAGCCCGTGTCCCATGGCCAGGGCAGGAGGGGACCCGCTCTGGCTGGAGGACGTCACGTAGGAGTCCATGGCCTATGGACTAGAGGTTCTGCTTATCAAGAGAAGCTTGAAGTCTGGATTTTTATAAATGTTGGCAAATAATTTTAATTTTACCGAACTGTGGGTCAATCACAACACAGAGTGTGAGGCTTGGCAACTCTTAAGGACAGACAGAGATAGAAAGGACATTCCCGAGAGGCACCCAGCCTAACCAGGCAGGAAAGGCCAGGGTTACCAGGCACTCAAAGACGGGTGTGTGCTCTCTAAGCAGAGTTTGTATAAATCTATGTATCATATTTTGTTAATTCTGAATATCAATGAGGTGGCTGAAGCTAAATGTTACATGCAAATGTTTTAGAAAAATTGTCGGCATCCAAGAGTTAAATTTTACATCACTTCTACAGCTGCAGTACCAGTGTTCAGAGTGATTATTATGCCACAGTTGAGGATTTTTAAGTAAAAATGTAGGGCTTTGTAAAATAATGCATGAAAAAATGTGAGAAAACTAGAACACATATCTCTGGAGCACAGTGAAGAAATTAAGGACCCTCCTGAATATCAACACAAGTGTTTATTTGCACCACAGGAGGTTTTTTCCGTGTGGGATCCCCAGACCACACTGATGCTACATAAAACTCATGGTCCTGAGCTCCCAACACACTGAACTGAAATCGCTGGGTCGGGGCCTGGAATTCTGCATTCTACCATTCTTTCTGGGTGATTTTTATTCATATTGAAGTTTGAGAACATGTATACTGGACAGAGAGTTAGGAAGCAAACTGCAGGCAAATAAAATTTGCAGAATTAAGATATCTCCTAAAAATAGAATATATAAAAATGGTGACTTGTTAACTTAAACAGAGAGAAAAAGTCAAGTACAGTTCCTTTGATAATTCTTATTGAATTATTTTTTAATATGTGTTTAAGACTTTTACTTGTTATTTGGAAGGATAGTATATTGTGAATTAATATAGGGTGATTTCATATAGGGTTCAGATACTTTTTTTTCCTTTGTTCTCATCCACGGACATTTTTTTCATTGCTTTTAGAGAGAGGGGGAAGGAGAGAGGAAGGGAGTGAGCAAAACATCGATGTGAGAGAGAAGCATTGATTGGTTGCCTCCCATAAGCACCCAGACTAGGGACCCTATGCACCCAGATCCAGGATTAAACTCACAGCCTAGGTATGTGCCCTGACCAGGAATCAAGCCTGCAACCTTTTGGTTATGGGATGACCCTCCAACCAACTGAGCCATACTGGCCTGGGCTCAGAAACTATTTTAATTTTGCATGTTTGGCTTGAAGACTGTGCCTAGCCATAATAGGTAACATGTAATGCCTGCCACAACTCTACTCTAAGGCCTTACAGGTACACTTTCATTTCATCCATTCAAGAACCCCACAACAGAGGTATAATTTCTATTTCATAAATCAGGACACAGAAGGATTAAGTGATTTACCCAAGGCCAGTCAGTGCCAGAGCTTTGAGATTTTCATAATTCTCCTCAGTTCTAAATCCCACAGGAGAGAACCTAGCACTACAGTGTGGATGTACTTAATGCCACTGAGCACACTTAGAAATGATGAACGTGGTAAATGCTATGCTATGTGTATTTTGCCACAATAAAAAAAATGAGATGACCTAGTCCTAAGAGAGAATGCAGAGGGGGCTTCTAGGAAGCACAGCTTGCTGGGGAGTCTGGAAATGTGAACCACGGTGAGTGGGAAGATGAGAAGAGGACACCGGGAAGACTCCGTGGCATGTGCCTTCCATCCTCATCTGGGAAAAGGAGAGTGTACGTCACTCTCCGCAGGGACAGGTGAGGGTCTTTCTCAGCTGTGAAGGGCCCCATTTTATGAGTCAGGATCTGCAGCGTGCCTTTCTCTGACACCCCTCTCTCTTTGAGCTTCTGAACAACTTCTTTCCCCTTCAGAGTGACGTGCTACACTGTGTGTTTATTCCAATGAAAATGCAGGGACACAAAGTAAATCCAAGCTGAAAGGACCAATGGCCCTCGGGCTAGCACTCCCGCCTGTCCTGTGGCCAGCCGGCTCACTGCCAGCGGCTCTGTAGTGAGCAGCAGAACTCCGAAGTCAATTTATCTGTGGCGAAAGAACTGTGGGCGCTCTCAGTTGAATAATAAGAGAATCTTAAAACGGGAAATGAGACTTTCAGTCACAGCTTGATCCCTTTTCTTATAGCTTCTGAAAATGCAAGATTTGGGACAGCTGGGTAGGAAAAAACCAGCAAATACATTACTTGTTTAAATACCACCTTGTTGGAATAAAGAGTAAATCAAGCCAGTAGTTACCAGTCCAAGAATAAATATTTGTGAGTATCCTTTATATGTAAAACATATCTTTTCTTAAGTTTTCTATCATATTGAGAAGATAAACATTTAAATAGACAGTAGATAGATGGACAGACGACTGTATACTGGGTGGGGAAAAAGTAGGTTTACAATTGTGAGTATGCAAAACAGTTCCCTCCTGTGTTATTATTTATTTATTTATTATTGTATATTTATTATTATTAACCTACTTTTGCCCACCCCTATACATATTTATAGATGGGGGAGCTATAGGAGGTACACCATAAATTCAAAATGAGCCAAGTTCTGTAGGTTTTCAGAGAGGAAGAAATCACTGTGGGCCAAGATGGGCAAGAAAGACTTCACAGAGGAGGTCAAAATCTGGACTAGATCTTGAAAGATGTTCAACATTCAGATAGGAAAAAGGGAATAAGCATGTACAAAGGCCCAGAAGTGGTTAAATATTGGGTATCTTTGGACCACCAGTGAACAGCTGGCTTGGCTAGAGCTGGGGGGTTAACATAGCACACCTGAAGAAGACCAGACCACCACACCTGATTCTTCTCCTCCTCCCTGAGATAGACCGCACCTGCTGCCTGTGTTCAGGTGACCATGCAGTCCTCCCCCTAGAACGGGAAGTGCGTATTTCCCTGTCCCACTCACACTGGGTTTGGCCCTGTGGCTTGCTTCGGCCAGCAGCACGTGGGCGGGTGGGGGGGGGACAGAGCATACAGTGCATCAACTGTGAGCAAGAATTTGAGAGGCAGTGGCACGTTTCCACTCATTCTCCCGACCTCTTGCCATTCGCTATGAGAAGACTGTGTCACAAGTAACTGCTGGGCTGAGGACAATAAGGGGTGTGTGGAGCTACCTGAATCTGACTCATAATCTGGAGCCAAGGACAGTTGACCTGCGGATGCAGGAGAGAGGAAATGTCTGTTGCTTTAAGCCACTGGGATCCCCAGGTGGTTTTATGCAACAAACAGTTTAATCCACCCAGCCGCTCTAGCTGGTAAAAGGACCTATCCACTGAAGCCAAGGGCAGGCTTTCCTTTAAAACAGTAGCCCATCCTGGGGACCATAGATGTGATCACTACCCAACTTTTCCTCCAGCTGGGCCTGGTCCTGGGGGGTAAAGATGAACCCTGGTGGGAGAGGGACGTTGGAAAGGAATGGAGGAGAGACGCCATGAGGTAAGGTTCTCACACAGAGGTTGGCACCCTTCTACACCTGAGGGGGAGAATGAAGCTGCATTTCTCATTTCTCTGTTGGCTCCTCACTCAAGCAGCCAATGGTAAACCACAACCACCACTGAATTTCAGTTAAGGAACAGACCCAATGAAGGAATGGAAATTGCCAAAAATATCAATAGTAATTATTGTCAGAGTGTGGGATTATGGATGATGTAAATTTCCTCTCTCATTTTCCAACTTTTTAAAAACAATAAATTGATATTACTTTTGAAGCCAGAAAAATAAAAGATGCTATTAAAAGAAATAAAAAATGATACAATAAGCAAGCACCCTTATATTAGTCAACTTAACCAAGACCTTCTCTGGAAAACAGATTCTTCTAGCTTCTAGCAAGAAGAATGGCTAACGTGAATACCGAGTCCTTCTCCCGCTCCATGCACAGTCTTTAGAACTCTTTTGGCTTCAGGCAACCTCACTGGTCTTCGCATAGTAGGACTACATGCAGCATAACTAGGAGAGCAAAACCCCTTAGGTTACAGGGGACTTCCATTTGAACACCTGGCCCTTACTTAGGAGGAATGGACCACCTGCGACTACTATCGACCGGGAAGAACTTTCCGGATGACAACCAGATTGAGAAATGAAGCTGCTTCTTGATAACATTGCTTTTTATTAGGATAGTTAGAGTCTACTGCCCCAACACACTTTACCCAACTGGGGCCACGCCACCTGGGTAAGAGGGGCCCCTGTTTTGATCCCACGCATTAGAGGGTCCCTGTTCTGACTCTCAGCCAGCCACTCCCTCTTGCTGTGAACCTAAAACTGCTCTGAAATACAAAACTTATTTAAAAAACCCTTATTTGTGTACTTTTTAAATGGACACTGGTGGGAATCAAATTGCCATTGGACTGTGGCTGTTTCCATTGGATAGCTTTTTTAAAACGTCAAAATTTATAATAAGCTGCACATTGCCTTATTTGCATTTATTTAAACTTGTTTGGAAGTGCAGAGTGAGGAGTTTCTCGGTTTGACGGACTCACACTGGACACCCAAAGGGATGTCCACCCCCCAGAGCAGCAGCCAATGATATATATGTGTGGAGAATGTCACACAGAACGTGAAATAAAATCCAGAGATCTATCAGAGGCAGAGAATGTGGATAAAGAATAATGTATAAGAAAAGAACTAAAAGATTGGTGCTTTCAAAAAAAATCCTTACTGGTGGACATTTTTTCATTGCTTTTTAGAGAGAGACAAGGGGAGAGAGAAGCACTGGCTGGATGCCTGGACTGTGTCTGGACTGGGGATCGTACACCCCAACCAGGGATTCCACCAGCCCGATGGACCAAACCTGCAACCAAGGCATGTGCCCCAACTGGAAATTGAACTCACAACCCTTTGGTTGTGGGACGATGCTCCAACCGACTGAGCCACACTGGCCAGGGCAGGATTGGTGGTTTTTGATGCTTGATGAAACGTGGAGTCCAGAGGAATATCTTTGTTTGCATTTGGATGTGCTGCTATGTTGTATAGCTTTTGATTAGTGTACTTATCTTTATGAACACAACTGTGGTTTCACTTAAGAAAACCATATTGTATTTAGGTATCCACTAACTTTTATATAAAGAAATTACTTTTTTTCTCAATTAAAAAAATCATGTTGACAAATTGTGTATGTCAACATACAAATGTGTGAGGCAGACCATAGCTTTTCAAACTTCTGGGGGGTATCAGCACAGAAGTTTGAGGTCTGTTCACAGAGGCAGGCACCATCCGACGTCTCTATGCGGGAAGAGACGCGTAAGCACCATCTCTGGGTCCATGAATTTGCAGAACTGGTTTCTCTCCATGAATTTATTATAGATGACTGAATTTCAGGTGGGAGCAAAGCATTTTACTCCTACTCATAACTTCAAAGTGTAGCAAGCAGTTTTCAGGCTGGGTTTGATCCCGCATGGTAGGAAGTGCACCAGTCACACCGTCGTTCAAACAGAGAAGTTGAATTCTGGTGTCAGAAAGCAGGCCGAGGCCCCGCAGTCAGCAGGGGACACCTGAGACCCGGGTGAGCAGCGTTACTTTCCCACTTGTCGTGGAAACGGTGCCTTGTGTGCGTGCCTGCCTTGGCTCACCTCTGACGTCTGCAAAGCTGAACTGACTCGTTTCTGAGCATTGAGCCCAGAGCCTCTCTTTGTATTCATTTTACTGTCTCCTCATCAGACCTACGCCTCAGGTAAGTAATTTGTAAAAGACTTCGCTTAAGCATTAAAGATCCAGTATTGGAATTTTAAACATGAAATTTTATATAGTTTTGTATGAATTAGTAATTTTCCAGAGAACAGATATTCTGGGCCTGATAAGTACTTTCTCAGTCAGGCTGCGAATGCGAATCCATCTTTCACACAGCACACAGGCTGCGGGTAGGCCAAGAACACTGACTTGGGCACCGTGAGTGCAGATGTCAAGGGAGCTTTCAAGTGCTCAAGGGACCTATGTGTTCAGACCTATGAGAATAGGCACCCTTGTTCCCTTAAAGGCACAGAGGATGTCATTTGCCATGTAAAGCAAGGGGACTGGTGGACAGCACAGGGTTCTCCAGGAGCAGTGGCCTGGGCCATGCCTTTGCATGTGCTTTTATACAGAGAGTAGAATAATAATTTGGCAGATGGCAGGAAATCCAATGAGCAGTACCTTTGAGTACTATTGATAGCTTCAGAATGTTCCATCATATCATAGCCTTCTGCAGATACCACTCACTCATCATCTCTACGTCCATAAATCATTTTTCTGCAAGAACAAAGCCCTAACCCTACAGAAAAAACCATATCCACTGCACAGAGGCACGCAGAGTGCGGCTGAGGGCCAGCCTTAGACTCTGCCTGTTGACAAGTACTGACTGTAGAACAATCTTGCCCTGATATAGGATGAGTGAAGAGGGAAAGCCAACATGTTTATGACAAAATCTTGCAGCACCTTATGGGAAATAGCATGTGAATGACTTTACAGACAACATACCTATACAATTAATGAACTTCGGGATTCAGAAGAAAATTGTAGGAAATTTTTGTCTTCAGAAGATGGTGGTAGGGTAGATAGGGGGAAATTTCTGGAGGAAGTTTCTCAGGCTAACACGACCTGCAAAATGTCCACAGTCTGCCTCTCTCACCTGAAGGTCAGCACGCTGAAGTACCATCCATGCAGAGTACTCATCAGAAGACAGATTATTTAACCAAATATGGAAGAAATAGAAATGCTTAAAATCAGTCTCTTCAAAAATGCATCCACTTCACTTTTGGTCTTCATATTTGATTGTAAATTAGGAGAGTCTCCTTGCTTAGTTTTAAAGAACACACTATTATCCAGAAGAATTCATTAGGAAGATTTCTGCTTGACGCTATCATGTGGCAGCTTGCAGTTAGACCAACGCTCCACGAAAATAGCTTAGAAAGCTGGGTGAAACAAATCTCTCTGAAGGCTTTGGAGAGCTGCAGAGGCAACCAGGACTCAAAGGGTAAATGTACAAGAGAGAATGAAAGTGGAAAAAGGTATCTAGACCTTGTTGGAGCCCCGTTTCCCCACAGGGCATCTGTAGGTTCTTCATTGGCAATAGGGAAATTCAACTTAAAACCACAGGAGATACCACTACACGCCCACAAAGAACAGCCAAAAATAAAAACCAAACCAAACCAAACCTGACAACACCATGGGCTGACCAGCATCTGGAGCACCAGGAATTCTCATGCAATGCTAGTGGGAGGGCAAGTCACAGGGTCACATTGGAAAACAGCTTGGCACCATTTCCTAAAGCTAAATGTATGTGTAAGCTGTGATTCGGCATTGCACTCGTAGGTCTACATGCAAGAGAAAGTCTACATATGTTCAACAAAGACACGCATAAGAATGTTCCCAACAGCATTATTTGTTAAAGCTCCAAACTGGAAACAAATCAAATGTCCATCAATAATACAATGAATAAACATATTTTGGTATAGTCACACAATGGAATACTAAACTGCAGGAAAAAAGAATAAATTCCTACTACATGCAACAACATAAATGAAAGTTGGATAAAAAAAGCTAAACACAAAAGACACTATGATGATTTCATTTTATATAAAGCTTAAAAAGAGGGTAAAAGGTGATGGAGGTCAGATGGTGATGACCTTTGTAATGGGGTTAATGGCTGGGAAGGGGCGGGGGGCTGCAGGAGCAGCGTTAATGCTCTACGTCTGATGCGGGTGGTAACTGAGTGGGGTGCTTACTTGGTACAAATTCACAGGCGTAGTTATGCTTTGTGCACTACTTCAGTAGACACTGCAGCAGAGCGCAGCTGTCCACCGGTACCTGTTCTCCTCTTCCTCTTCTCGTTTAACAGTAGTATAGCCACGTTACACAACTCCTGTCCACTGTCCCTACAGACTCCGTGTGGAGGGGCTGTGCAAGTGGCAGTTCTGAAAGTAGCTTTCCATTTTAGTGGTGCATGTAGGTGTTCACACAGAGGCCACATTTCTCAGCTTTTCTTGTAGTTCAAGATCAACATGCAACTAGTTCTGGTCAATGGGATGTGAGCAAAGTGACAGGGCCATTTGCAGGTCTTTCCAGGAAGAAGTCTGGTTGTGCCATCTCCTCCTACGGACCGGAGAGTGGCCAGGTGGAAAAGCTGCCTCGGACCCACAGATGGAAGTCACTTGCTGAGGATGGCAGAACCATCCTACTAGATCTTCCAGTCCGGACTGGTGTGTGAGAAAGAAGTGAGCTTCTAGCTTAGATGGCTCCCTAGCAAATTTAGTCTTTAAAACATGGGATTGAAGGTAGTTGTGGTTTGAAAACTTTGCACTTTTATTGTTTGATATGTGTCATAAACAACAGTGTTTATTGCTCTGCTGTAAGTCTGTCATCATACAACCCAGAGAAGACTCTAGAGAAAAGCACAGTGTAAGGAAAAGTGCATTTTCTCATGAGGAAGCTGCTCTAGAGTACCCTTTAATTCTGACTCTAGTAAATGAGACTTGTTTTTTTAGCTTCTAAAATACAAAGGTGTCTGGATGTCCCCAAGGCTCTTCTCTGTGTCTGACATTCGTTGACTTTCCTAAAAAGACTTGACCTCCATGTATCACAATCGGCTGGGGGCCACAGTGGGAAGGCCTCCATTTCTGTGACATCCTTGGATATATAACTTGAAGGAAGTTTTCAAATATGGAGAACAATGCTTTTTATTATGTAGAGTGTAGAATAAAGCACAGGAAGCTGTACCTTTTCCAGGAGCTCTTTTTGTGGCCTCAGCATCAATAAGCACCAAATATGAACAACAAAGAACATCAAAACATGAAGCACTAATGACTCAGAGTGAGTCAAGGTACACTGGATTAGTGGAACCAAAGAGAAATATGGACCCAAAAGAAGGATTAGTCAAGAGATTGATACGTTTTGAGTTGTGAATTGAAAGAAACAAAATGGGTTCTTCTCTTTCTGGATGTTTCAAGGGGCTCTTAGCTTACATGCGGCCTAAGATCTGAGTGTGTGTTTCTTTGAAAGGAAGACACTTGTGATATTTTGTGAGCTCATGAATGATGTGGCTATTCCACAGGTGACATTAAAAAAATCCTCCATATTTTATATGTTTTAACAGTATCCAAGTTATCTCACCTGGGGGTTTTTAAATACAGCATATTTTTCCTCTTTCTTCAAAAATACCACTTTGTTTTCTGTGTCTCTTGTCCAGTCTGATAAGACCTCAACAACATTTTCATGGTCTTCAAAAAACCTTTCTGATGAAACAAGAAAAACAAGCCACTTTGAGTTAAGTGCAATGCCTTATACTTCATGTAGGTTTTCAGAAACTCCTAATTCTCAAACGATGTCACATTGTAACATTCCTGCTATATTTATTCTTCCGTGTCAGATCTTTAACTTATTTTCCATAAAAAACATGGCCAATGGACCTACACTGCAGTGATAATGGTGAGCTGTGGCATTTTTTTCATATTGGCATTTTTGACTGTAAATAGTTTCAGGGAAAGGTAAACACCCTATCTGTATGGAAGACAATTAGGCAATAATTGGTTTAAACAACTATGAATGAAATTGTGATAAGCACTCTAAAACATCACTCCTTAAACTCTAATAACAATATATGAATATTGGAACCAAAGCTAAACATAAAGGAAGGCTTTCATGTTTCTCTTCGACTCAGAGTTCCATTTCCTCCCCCCAAAAAATTTCACCAAAACTTCTGAAACAGGCAATTCTATATTCCACCAAGCTCTCCTGGGAGACAATTGTTCTGTGAGTGGTATTAAGAATGAGAAGTAATAGTATTTCTTCAATTGTTTTCCTTCCTTCCTTCCTTCCTTCCTTCCTTCCTTCCTTCCTTCCTTCCTTCCTTCCTTCCTTCCTTCTTTCTTTCTTTCTTTCTTTCTTTCTTTCTTTCTTTCTTTCTTTCTTTTTTACTACATCAATTTCTATTAGCAGTACTCTGCTCATTGGGGCAGAGCCTCCTGAGCTAGACAAAGTGTCAGACATTAGGTGGGTGGGAGGGAGAAAGGAGAAATGGACACTGATGTGGGGCAGAGTTACGTATAGTTTAAAAAAGCAAACTCTCAAGAGACATTATCTGACCGATACCCAGGCCCTCCCATCATCTGCTCAGCTTACTAAGCATACAGTAAGATGTATCATGCTGTCACTTTCTTTCCCTGTGGAACCACTAGAGAAGTGACAACAATAATGCTTGCATTCCCCAAGGTCTAGCCACCTGCTCTGATCCGAGTCTCTTCCCCACAAAGAGATGAAGAGGCAGAACTGAATCTGACAGAAGGGAAGTGATGTATGGGAAGTCTTGATGGCCTTGAACCAAACTCTTGTGAATAATAGACCAAAACCCATAATAAAGAAAACCCACAGGTTTTTGGAGTACAGCCAATAGCTGGGGATGAGGATGGGACTTACCAATTTGTAGTTCTGGGTATATTTCATAAAGACACCAGTCTACATTGCAGTCACAATGGGTTTTCTCAAAAAGGTTGTCTAGAACATCTCGGGCCAACTGCCGCTCATCCAGCATCAGCGACTTCGTGCTGTTATCATTCATGTGCACCTTGACAACCAGCTGAGGACAAAGCCACAGAGCAACCACTAAATTTCAGCGACTGAAGGAGGCCACCAAGATTTAAGATTTCAAAGTTGCTATTACTTCTGCTCATTTAGGTACGACTGTGTCCCACCAATGAATTCAACGCAAACTCACACTCTGAGCACTTGTTTAAGGTGCTAGGAATACAGAGGTGGAGGCACCAACTTACAAAAAAGACAAACATACAATAAACGAAGCCCTTGCCCAGGCTTCAGAGGCTTTGCATTCTGGTGAGGGAGGCAGAAGACAAACAGAACCAAAGAAGTGCCAACATCCTGTTTTCCTGACATCTGTCTGTCACTTACTCAGGTTCATCCTGGAGGCCAGAAGCACTTTGTGAAAGTGCTGAAAGCCACACCTGTATCTTTGTAATAAATTCTTCTCTTTTGCTTAGCTGGAGTTAGGGCCCTTTTCATGCAACCCAAGAGTTCTAAGACACAGGTAAGACTAAGTTGGTTGGCCTATGATTCTTTGAAGGTAGGGAGTGCACAGCGATGTGACGTCACCAAGGAGCCTCGCTGGGAGCCAGGCTGTACCACAGCAGAATGCAGCTGAGATGAGAGGTGCATTAAGTGAAATAAGGTAGACTGAGAAAGAAGCCATTATGGAAGAATGCAGGCAATATTAGTGATCTACCTGACTTGTGGCACTGAGTTCGCAGTCAGACTGGTAGTTATTTCAAATCTGGAGGGTTCGGTTGGAGCAGCATTTACTCATCTCCAATAAAGACATAGGATTTCTCTGACTTTTCCCAGACAACTCATAAAGTTATTTAAATTTCTGATCCTTAGGGGAGACCCTGATTCTGATGCAATACAACAAAATTAGATGATGAAGTAATGCAGCTAGGGTTTGGGTTTTCTTTGACATGTATGTATGTGTAGCGTATTTGTAATTACATTAGTTTGTTATTTATGAGTGCCACAGGTTATAATGGTGGTGTATATCCAGTCTTCGAAAGCAACAGTGGAAATGTGCCTGCTAAACTGATCCTACCTAATTAAGTGGGAATTTGTCTAGCTGGCCCCCAACGAAGTTGGGGTCTATCTCTGAGTGCTGCCAGTGGAGGAAGGAGGTGCTCCCATCCTCCTTCCAGACAGCCACCGCCCGGCTTCTTGCCTGTGGTGCCCACTCCACGGGCAACCATCAGAGAAATCCTGGAAACAAGACCATTGACCAGAACCGTCTGATAAGCTTGCTTCGATTTCTACTCGAATTTGAAAAGAGAAGAGTAAAATGGCTAAGGATAAGTTCTGCCTCTTCTGTTTTCCCGGGGTGGGTCATGGTGATTTACAAATGAGATGTATCATTGTTTAACACATGATCAGATGGACTGAGAAGAGAGGCCAAACATCGGGTAACATTTCTTCCTCCCCCAAAGTTTGGGTTAGATTCGGAGCAGCTAGGCAACTGCCCCTCAGGTCCCACTTCCACTTAATCTGATCTTCAGAACTTGATGCTGTTCACAGAGAGAAGGCGGAGTTCCTGCGGATTGTTATGCAGAGTTGCTGACAGCAACCAAAGGTGTGGCTGGTGATAAAATCTGGGTTAGGCTCCAGCAAGGACCACAAGTTGAAGCTTCATGTGGTGCCTTGTCTTCTCTAGAGTCAAAACGTTAGAAATCAGGGCAGTAAAAGTGCAGTGTCCGCTCCTGGGGCCAAATGCAGGCTTGCCGGAGAACACACCCCGCTCCGCCCACCCCCACCACTAGAAACTGCAGGAGAGTTGCTTTTTTTCCTGTTTGTTTTTTGATGTATTTAAAATGATAGGTCCAGTGTCTAAGATACATTCATTTGACCTGAGAGTTGAAAACTGAGAGTTGCATGGAAAAACAAATATTCCTCAAATAGTGGTCTTTACCAGGGTTATTTTCTGTGGAAGGCATATCTGCTGCTCTCTGCTGGGAATTACTGCTATAAAGCAGCACTTTTCAACCTTGTGTTTTTTTTTTTTTTTTTTTTTCATCTCAGGGCACACATAAACTAATTACTAAAATTTTGCAGCACACCAAAAAAATATATTTTTTGCTGATCTGGCAAAAAAGATACAGGTATAATTTTGATTCATTCACACCGGATGGCAACTGTTATGTTGGCTGTTGCCATCTTTCCATTCGACAGTCTCAGGGAAAAAGAGGTCAGTGCCCCAACTAAACAGTCAGGTACCGCGTGTTTTACAAATTCCTGCCATTCACCGGATGAAAATAACTGCTATAAAGTAGTTCTAGGAAACTTGTCCTAGGAAACACTGCCAATATTAAGTTTTAGAAGAGTAACTCATCACAATGGCAAAATTAGTGATGTTTGACCACATTTCATTCTTACTTAGGAATTCTTAAGGAAATAAAACATGTTGGTTGTTTCTTTTGTTTTTATATAGAGAAACAACCTACATAATTTGACCTAGATGAAAGAGTTTTTGTTTTTGCAGAAACTGCAAATAAAATTTAATCCACATATAGTTATGAATGTCCAGAATTACAAAACTTAGAAAATAAGAAAATCAAGGGAAGGCTGGTGACTTTCAGCGAGAAGGAACCATATTTATTACTTTCACAGTTTCCATCACATTTGCAAGTTGATGAGTATCTGTATCAACACAAAACACGCTGATGCTAACTTGTTAACTTGCAGTTATGTGATTTAACAAGCTAAGTAGTTGTCACATGTACACTATGTGACGTAGGGTAAAACGATTCAAGAATGAAAAAGCTCCCTTTTTCTAAACCATTACAGCAGTGATTTTCAACTGGTGTTCCACAAGAATGTTTAGAGCATGCAATACCTGACTACTTAGTCAGGAGCACTGACCTCTTTTCCTTTAGATTGTTAAATAAAAAAATGATAACAGCCAATACAGCAAGAGCCATCCTGTGTGAATGAATCAAAATTATACCTGTATATATATATTTTTAAGAGTTTACCCCAAACTTTCTTTTATTTATTATTTTTAAATATTTTATTTCTTTATTTTTAGAGAGAGGGGAAGGGAAGGAGAAAGAGAGGGAGGGAAACATCAGTGTGTGGTTGCCTCTCACATGCCCCCACTGGGGACCTGGCCTGCAACCCAGGCATGTGCCCTGACTGGGAATCGAACCATGACCCTTTGGTTCACAGCCCAGGCTCAATCCACTGAGCTACACCAGCCAGGGCCCTATATATATTTTTTGTCAGACATGCAAAAAATGTATTTTCTGGTGTGCTGCAGAATTTTAGTTATTAGTTTATGTGTATCGCAAGGTTGAATATCGCTGCATTACCGGAAAGTTTTTATAGTTTCTATAGTGTCTTGTTCTTTTGCAAGCTATTAAGTACAAGAATACCTTAGCTCTGAATCATTTGCAATATTTTTTCTTCTATAATAAAATTTACAGATGGAATTGTTCTCCTGGGAAATAGAGCTTTAAACAAACAAACAAACAAACAAACAAAATTAATGCCTGAATCTGATGGGGCCTCCAGTTTTCAAAGCTTTGTCCTACAAGATTCGTATACAATTCATGGTCCAGAAAGATGTCAATACCTACAGAACACTGGGAGCAAAGTACTTCAGATAACTTGTTTTCCCTCCTGTAAAGGCACAGTGCAGATTATGTGTGAGTACATATCAGTCACTTTGTCATTGTATGAGTATGTCATTTATTTTCTTAATGTTCTGTGCCACACAAAGGCTTTTAAGACAAACATTTAGGGCTTATGAAATCAGCACAAATGTACAACCTGGCTTTTAAATTTTCCTTTCTCATTGTTCAGAGTGACTTTTCTGTTTTACATCTTCTTTGTTGAATCAGGGCAAGTTGTGATTTGTGTTTACTGTTACAATTCACCTCAACTAGATTCTGACCATGGTCCCTCCCTTCTCATACACAGCAGGAAACAGCTGCTCCCTGTTTTAACCTCCAGCTGAAGCAAATGGACTGAATATGTTAGTGGTTCTATGTTTTTCATCTAAGAATCAACTTCTCTTTTCATTTCCCCTCTGAAAATGTATCCAACGTAGCTCTCATTTTATAAACAACCAGAGGTTCGCTTGGGCTTTTTCCTGCTTTATTTCCTTTTTGGCATTTACTTCCTCCACTAGAATTCACCTCTCCACAAGCAGGGACCTCATCTGACTTGCTCACCTCTCTGTCACCCTAGCACCTGTTCAGGAGGCGGGGATGCATCAATGAGGAAAACACAACTTCTCTGGAGGAGCTTCCATGGGGGTAAGGAGGAGATGTAGGTAGGCACAAATATGATAAAGAGAGGTAGATAGTGTGTTGCAAGGTGACAAGCACTGAGGGGAAAAAGGAAGTTGGGAAGTGCAGGAAGTTTTAGGGAGCGTGTGATGTCAGATAGGAAAGTCCTCACTGGGCAGGCCTAGAGCAGGGACAGAGAAGAGCCACTGGAATCTGGGGGACAGCTTTCCAGGCAGCTAGGCCAGAGTGTACCTAGAACATTTCAGGAGCAGCTGGGAGACCAGGTAGCTAGAAGGGGAAGAGTGAGGGAGAGAGTGGTGGGAGGTAGAGGGCAGCCAGATCAGAGGGGAGCTTTAGGCCATTGTGAGTTTGGGCTTTCCTATGTGAGATGAGTGCCACTGGAGGCTTTTGAGCAGAGGGGCAAGATGAGAGGATGGGAACTGGGGACACGAGGGAAGGCTGGTCTTAAAGTAACAGAAAAGACTACGGACTCTATGTCACAGGTGCAGGCAGGCAGTCGGTAAGTGCAATGGGCAGCGACAGCATTAGGTGAGAGAGTGCGGATGAGGAGAGAGGTGTTGGAGGCTTTAAAAGAGGACAAGGTAGAAATAGTTTCCTAGGTTAGTAGGCGAGTGACTGGACTGGCAATGCTCAGGCAGCACTGAGGGCCCAGGCTGAGGAGGAGGAGAGCTGAATCGGACCAGGGTGTCACAGAAGTAAGTACAAGGGGAGGAAGGGCAAGGCAGCCAAAGATAGAGAATTTCAATTATTGATCATGGGATTTTTTTTAAAGATTTTATTTTTAGAGAGTGGGGAAGAGAGAGACAAAGAGAGGAAGAGAAACATAGATCTGTTGCCTCCTGTACTCCCCCAATCGGGGACCTGGCCCACAACCCAGCCACACCAGCCAGGGCATGATCACAGAATTTATTCACACTTAGAGAACAGGGAAGAATAATGGTAAAGAAGTTCATGCACATTTGGAGTGAATGGAACCAGGCTGATCTGGAAAGCCCTAGATGAACCTTGAAAGTCTGGATCCAGGGATATTCATGGAATATTTGTTGAATATAAGTCAACATGTACCGAACACCTTTATTCAAAGGACCATGAACATAAAGTCTAAGACCTTATATAAAAAGAATGCTTCACCCAACTATACACAAAAAGCTCTTAATGAGTCTCAGAGATGGTATATGCTTCACAGGTTGAAATAAGACAAAGACTGTTTCATCTTTCTTTTAATTTATCAATTAACTATTAACTTTAATTAGGTGTATGCTTCTACTAAAGTTAAATACAGGTGTTTCTGTTATAATACAGCATATGTACTCCCGAAAAACCTATGTTCTACAAAAAAATGCACAAGAAAATTCCAGGCTTATTAGGAAAATAGGTTGGGGCAGGTCTCTCAAACCTATGCAACTTTGAAACCAGAGTACTAGCCAATCAACATGTGCTACATGAAGAGATAACTTGGACTTCCAGGGCAGGCAGTGAGGCTGGAGGCTGACTCTGGGACTATGCCAAAGGCGTGAAAGCAATCACGGAGATGGAAGCAAGGCCAATGGAAGCTGAGCTCCAATCCAATTAAGGCAGGCCCAGAAGGTGGCGCCACCTGCTGTTAGCCAACAGCTGAGCTGAATCAGAGAGGGCTCCCTGGCTGTCAGGGAGCCCTGGGTATGGATACTTGAAAACTTCCACATTTATACTAACGTAAGTCTCTTATTTATCAATTACAAATGAACTAACTGATGGCATAGAAGGACTATTTATCTAATTTATCTCTGTCTTTAAATTTAAAACATTACAATTATTTGAAAGCATCCATTGAAATTTTATTTTTTAATAATTAAACATAGTAAAATGTCATTGATTTAACTTCCCCATGCAAAAGTGATTCATATTTACCTTCTTGACCTTGGCCTCTTTCAGTTTTTCCAATGCCAGCTTAATTTTATCAGCCTTCGCCTGGGCTTCTTCTTCTTCCTGTAAAATGGTAGGGTGTTCGACACTGTCCGTTAAGAATACCAGCCAGTAAATACCTGTGCCATCACTAGTGCCTTAGTTACTTTATGTTAGCAAGGGCTGTGCCGTAGGGCACCAAATTTCACATGACTGACTTTCAGAATTCAGTGACCAAAACAGAAACTTCCAGCCCAGAAATATAGGAGGCAGTCGTCATCCTTTATATTTAAGAATAGCAACTTAAATGATGAAATGATGACACTAACAGAACTTCACATATTTGATCCACAAAAATCTCTGCTTGGCTCAAAACTGGGCTCCAACTTGAGGGATCTACTGGATGATCTCAAGGGGTTTGAGAACTTCTAGAAATTACATGTGAGTTTTTTAAATTTTAGATTTTATGTTATTTATTTTTAGATGGAAGGGAGGGGAGAGAGAAAGAGAGGGAGAGAAACATCAATGTGTGGTTGCCTCCCATACACCCCCAACTGGGGACCTGGTCCACAACCCAGGCATGTGCTCTGACTGGGAATCCAACTGGTGACCTTTTGGCTTGCAGGCTAGCACTCAATCTACTAAGCCACACCAGCCAGGGTTTTAATACACACACACACACACACACACACCATTTTAAGTGTACAGTTTCAGTGCATTAAATACATTCACATTGTTGTGTAACCATCACCATCTCCAGCATTCTCTTCATATGAGGTATTTACAGTAGTTAAATTCATAGAGATAGAAAGTAGAATAGTAGTTGCCAGGGGCTTCAGGAAAGCAGGGAATAGGGAGTTATCATTTAATAGGTATAGAGTTTTGGTTTTGCAAGTTGAAATTATATGCATGGTTTTAGATCAATATGCACTTTTCTGGGATTCCTAGTTTTCATTAGATTTTAAAGGAGTCCTTATTTCCCCCAAAGTTAAGACTTAGGCTCAAACTTCAACATAAAATTCACCAAAAAAAAAAAAAACACTGACAACCACACATGAGCAGGCAGAAAAGAAAATTAAATATTTTACCAGCTCCAAACTCTTTGATTTTTGCAAGTTAATATTCTGAGAATAAGGTTATTAAGGTTCCCTTACATATCTTTATAATGATGAGGAATGAGCTGTTCTGGTTACATTCTAATTCTTCTAATATCTTCTCACACTAGTGGTTATTACTTTTTTTTTTTTTTTTTAGCTACAAACCCTTTTTAGGAATACATGTATGTTGCAAGAGATGAAGTTCAGAAAGCTTCACACATGCATTTGACTTTGCATGTACTTCCAGGGAATCATGGCTGCCTTGACATCTTTGTGAACCCTCTGGTAAGGGCCTCTGCTTGTTAGGATGGCTATTACCAAAAAGAGTAGAGATAACAAGTGCTGGTGAGGATGTGGAGAAAAAGGGAACCCTTGAGCACTGTTGGTGGGAAGGTAAATTACTGCAGCCACTATAAACAACAGTATAGAGGTTCCCCCCAAAATTGAAAATAGAACTGCCACATGATTCAGCTACTTCACTTCTGGATATATATCCGAAGGAAGTAAAATGACTGTTTTGAAGCAATCTGCACTTTCATGTTTATTGCAGCATTAGTTACAAGAGCCAAAAACTTTGGAACAACCTAAGCATTCACTGATGGCTGAATGAATAAAGAAAACATGTATATATTTATAAAAATAAATGTATATACATATACACACAATAGAATATTATTCAGCCACAAGGAAGAAGAAAGTCCTGCGACTTATGACCATACAGATGAACTCTGAGGGCATTATATGAAGTGAAATAAATCAGACAGAGGAAGACAAATACTGTACAGTCTCCCTTATATGTGGACTCTGGAAAGCTGAACTCACAGACACAGAGAGTATCGTGGTGGTTGCCAGGGAGTAGGGGATGTAGGAGACAGGGAGATACTGGTCAAAGGGCACCAACTTCTACTTATAAGGTAGATGAGTTTGGGGGGCTCTGATGTCCAGCGTAGTGGCTGTAGTAAAATATACTGTATTACATACTTGAAAGTTGCTAAAAGAGTAGATGGCAATGTTCTCACCACATATACTCGAAAAAGGTGACGATGTGGAGTGATGGAGGTGTTAACTAACTTCAACGCAGCAGTCCTTTTACAATGCATACGTGTATCACATCATCACGTTGTACACCTTAACCTTACAGAATGTCACTTGTAGCTCAAAAAAAGGAAAAAAAGAGTCTCTGCCCTACATGGACCACCGATTTTTCAGTGATTTCCTAGAATAAATACACAATAGAGCAGTGAATATGATTTTAATATTTGTTCATTCAAAAGGCACTGCAGGAACTTGCAGGGTTCCTAGGACCGTATCTATGAAATGCGGACCATCATCACCCAGCTCAACAAACATGGGGGCCACCAGAAACGGACTGAAATTCTCACTCTACAATATTTGTGAAGTGGCTCACTCTAAGAAAAAATCTTAAAAGTTCTTTTTTTCTACTTTAATGAGAGACATGCTATAAGCCAATGTCCCAAATAAGGACCATATCAACGTTCTAGTTGTTTTCCCGGTGTGCGCAAATGCGTTACTATCAAGCCCTGGTCACCTGCCTATCCCATAGCGCTTCCCCACCTACAACATCACAAGTGATTCATAGAAGTATCTTTGCCCTATAGAACAGGGCTGCCCAGTTCAGCAAAATTCCATTTAGCTCAATTCGGAAACATGTAAGAAATGCCTTTTATTCTTCATGTGCTCGGCTTGCATCAGGGACTCAGAAATGTATAAATCAGTTCCATAGTTCATACCATGTTAATAAAACATTACTCTCCAAAGTTGACTATTATCAGGAAGTACTGTGTATAAATATAGATTTTAGCTAGACTATAGTGATTCCTGATTATGGCCTTAATAGGTTCTTTATACACACCTATGAGTCTTCTGTTTTAATATATAATCTTCATTATATTTTTTCCATTACCATTTAGTCCCCTTACACCTTCCTCCCCACAGCAATCACCACCTTGTCTTATTTTTGGAGGACTCTGTCTTCGCAATGAACATATTTTGTATCCTTGTTTCTTAGCATCTCAGAGCTTTTGGGGTACAAATTTATGAACATAACTCTCACTCTGAAGAAGGTTGAAGATGATGGGTAGAGAGATCAAGGTTCCTGCCATCTCTGGCCCCACACACATACCTGAGAGAGAGGTTCAGGTGGTGGTGGTGGCGGAGGAAGGTCTAACACGGGATCCTCTGGTGGAGGTGGTAAATCATCCTCATATTGGCTCACACTAATTGCAGCGACATTTGCTCCATAACTGAGGGAGGCTGCACCGCTGGAACTTGGTATGTCCAGAGATGCTGAATGCTGCTGGCTCTGAGAAGACTCTTTCTGTGCCTGAATTGTCCTCTGCTCAGCTTCACTTATATCTGCTACCAGCTCTGCCATGAGAGCATCTAAATCTTGGTCTTCCAGTGCATTTAAGGATTCTGGTAGAGAAAAATTACATTAATAATCAAAACAAAGATTTGTGCTTGGAAAAATGATAAAAAGGTCCCTTTAAGAGTAATTTGAGTACTGGTTGCCATGGGGATGGGGAAATAGGGAGAGGCTGGTAAAAGGGCACAAACTTTCAGTTAAAAGTGAATGAGGTCTGAGGATCTAATGGTGACCATAGGTGACAACACTATGTTGTAGAACTGAAATTTGTGGGCAAAGTAGAACTTAACTCTTCTTATAAAAAAATGGAAAAGAATACATACGTGAGTGTGGAGAGGCAAATCTTCATTGCTCATATGTGCAAGTACATGCTATTTATTAACGTCATAATTTTACAAAAGTGTACTGCTTTTCTGAAACTTCATGAATGTTACCCATGCAAAAGTGATTCATAGTTTGCCTTCTTTCATTTAATGTTATGATGGAAATGGCAGATAATGATAATACATTTATATGGCAAGTAATAGAAAAGAGGATAAAAAATAAAATTGAAAGAGGTGTATTATAATTTGTTAACATACTGGCATTGGCACCTAAGCATTTATTGAAAAATTACTGAAAAAAAACAGAAACAAAGAAACCCAGTGAGTGTCAGGAATAAAACTTGTAACTTGATTTCTATAACTGTGTTTCTCTAGTATTTTGCTCTCCATTCTTTTGGTAGGGACTGCTAGTCTTTGGAAAATCTTTTTCAAGTGTTGCAATGAATTCTCATTCATTTGGAAGGGATTACTTCAAGATTCATTGTAATTTGAATAGCACATGGGCTAAAGATTGTCTTTGCATTAAATAAGAAAAGAGGTTTTTAAAAAAATTTTCATTCAATGACAGGAAGGGAGAGAGAAGGGGGGGGGGCGCGGAGGAGGCACGGGGAGAGATGGATGCGAGAGAAAAACATCAATCAGTTGCCTCTGTTTGCATCCTGACTGAGGATCAAACCTGCAACCTAGGTATATGCTCTGACTTGGAATTGAACCCACAACCTTTTGGTGTATGGGACAACATTCCAACCAACTGAGCCACCAAGCCAGGGCAAGAGGAGAGACTTTTATTAATAAAATAACATGATCTCAGGGAGAATAAAAAAATGTCAAATAGAGCAATATATCATATTATATATTAGTTATACAAAGAAATTAAAATATATTTGGAACATCCATTCATATATTATCAATCATTATGAAATGAACAGTTCAACATTATCCTTGAAGAAATATTTGTTTATTAATATTTTCTTATTCTACTGTACCCTATTACTCTAAAAGCTCAGAAATAAGAAGTTCCCTTTACTTCTTAAAAAATACAAGATGGTTTTGAGACTTTACGCAAATGCAAGACAGCGTTCCTTTTCTTTACAAGCAACATTATCTTCCTGCACTCTGAATTCAATCCAGATACAAAAAAATACAAAGTCCAGGGCTATAAAAATTATGCTTATGATAATGTCTAGGTTCCTGAGATTTTGTTTTCAGATTGTAGCTTCACACTGATTTTAGTCATTATTATGATTTCAAATTACTTCAGGAAAGAAATGATAATACTTACCATTTAAATCCTTAAAGCCCACACTGTAGTTAAATTCAGCTCTGGGAGGTTTGGGGTCCGAAGGAGGAAGCGTGTCGACTCCTAAACTCTGTGGAAACAGATCCCCGCCCCCCACAGTTAATCACGACACCAACACTTCTGCAGTAATTTAACCATTAAGTCAAAACTCATTTACTGTTTACATAGTTTATCTCTAAATTTAGAAATGACATTCCTATTTGAAAATGTTTTAAGTGATTTTTTTCCCCCTACAAAAGATTACAACTTAAAAATGATTCTAGAAAGTACATCTTGAAACAAAACAGGTCAACTAAGAATGATGAGAATGAGATAATTATTACAAACAGTAGAAAAAGTTTCCTGTAATGATGCAGTTGTGACAGCTACACAACACAGTATTCTTTACAAACATACACAACTCTTCATTTGTTTTGTAGAAAAGTTTAAGATCCCTACCTTATTGAGGAATACTGGGTTACTTGTATTTCAGCACTTGATGCAGGAAGTGAGGAGCTAACATCTATGAGGACACCACAAGTCACACTAGCAACCTGGGTCAGGGGTTCTCAGGTCTGCAGCCTCAGGGCCCCACTCAGCCTTCCCATGACTGACCTCTGAGTTAACCTTGTCTTTCTTAGAACTGCAGCCTTGGGCTGGGTGGCTGTCATGCTACTTTGAGGGAATGAAGGTGTAAAGAGGCCACCGAAACTTCATTTTAGTCCTTTAAAATGTAGCCTTTCCTCAAAAAGTGGCCAAGAATATTTACTGAAGATCATGCAATATTGCAATCCTTAGCTATCCTTTCTATAAGGGTAAGTGCACAAGAAATTGTTCAGTGAGGTGGCTGTGGGAGGACTTCCCTTGGGGAGGTTGCTCTGTTGGCTAAGTGGCGGATCATGATGAGCATGAGAACCACCATGACCGATGTGTGTGTGACGCATAGTCAGTCAGCGGAACCCGGGTGTAATCAGGGGGAGAGTTCCATTCCTTTCCCCAGCGCTGCCACAGGAACGTCAGCAATATATAATATCATCAATGCCTAGTTATTTAAAAGACAGCTCTTTTCATATCAGAATCAAAATTGGTAGCCCCATGTTTTTCTAATTTGAAAGTTAAAAAGGGGGACTTACCTGGGTCAAGAGATCCATCTCTCCCAGCAGATTGCTGAACATTTGGTCTATATCATCATTTGACTCACCCATCTGAAAAAGAATGAAACCCAGATGTAAATGGTCCAATAAAAGTGTGACCTCTGGAGAACTGTCACACCTCTTATTCTTTCCCCAAGTGCCCCATCCATGGACAAGGCAAGAAGAGAAGACCCTATGGAGAGGAAGGTTCATTTCAGTCTGAAATTCCATGATGGATTTCTCTCCATTTGGCTTGGTCCAAGATTGAACCAAAACATGGGAGACGGCCTCAGAGCGACAATCAGACTTTGTTGCTGCAGACTAAACTAGTCTCTTTGGGGCCAAGTGCACAAAGTGGACATTGTTCAGGAATTCACCTCCCTAAAGGACACCCTTATTAGAAGAGGAGAAAGCTTCACACAGGTGGTTATGAAGGAGAGAGAGATGGAACTTCATCTCCACTTATAAATTCAAACAGACACATGTCAGGAGCGGGTAAGTGTCTCTACCAAATGATTCCCTGAAATAGCCAGCTTTTGGTGCATTTATTTGGAAGTAGGGGGATGATAAACACTTAGGACTAAAATGGTGGCATAATCAAGTGATGAGACAGAAATACATCATGCTGTGTCCCACAGAAGAACTTTTCTTCACCAGGACAAATGAAGCGGTTGCCCAAGAGAGGAGAAGTGCTTCCATACAGTGTCTCCAAACACCGGTGAGGTGCAGCTGGCTGCTTTCTGCCTGACGTTTTCTGCGAGGCCAGATTAGGAGACTAAAAGACATGATTACTAGGCATCCTTCAGATACTAATTAGTAGTATGCTTTTTAGCAAAGGGAATTAACTCTAATACTTCACCTGTAAGATGAGGAGTTTGCTGGAGATAGTTTCTAAGGGTCCTAAATGCTCTAAAATGTTAGAAGATTAATACTAATTACATTTCAAGCTAATACATCTGATAAGAGTAGAGGATTGGCATGTAATATTTAAGCCAAACAATATTTATGTGTGTGTATTGGTGTGTTTGTGTTTTAATCATTTCATATGTTAACTTAAACATATACAAAACTAGAGAAAATAGTATCATGATTTTCATGTACCCAATGTCCAGCTTTAACAATGATCAACTCATGGCTGATCTTTTAAATTTAAATATTGTATCTGTATCTTCTCCTAATAACTATTTTGAGACAAATATTATTTGTCCATAAATATTTCAGTATGTAGCTCAAAAGGGCCTTCCTTCCTTCCTTCCTTCCTTTCTCTCTCTCTCTCTTTCTCTTTCCTTTTACCATAACCATACTATCATCCCCATGATGATTGTTAATTTTCCAGGACATCCTATCTGGCTTCCAGTGGAGGAGGCATCTTGCAGGAGCATGAGTGACTACAAAACTGGTCTGGCCAGGAAAAGGCCAGGAAAAGGACTTCAGCTAAAATGCAAGAGGTCTATGACACCATGGGATTCCTGAGAGAACCAGGTGTGCCTACACACGGGACAGGGAGGAATCCAAGGAAGAGCATTCAGGAATGCTCAGGGGGTCCTATCATACAAGGTAGACAGGTGATCACCCATGTATGAAAGTGACAGCAAGGCAGACACTACCAGTGTGAGTCTACGTGAGCAGGTCTAAGGGATCAGAGAGGACTCTCACAAAGCATCAGTGAAGAAACATGGAAGATGTTCATGTTTTTTTTATGTGGGTTGTTGGGCTTGGGGTTTATTGCAGTCAGAAGGAGGAAAAAGAATTGCAGGTGGGGAGGGGAGTCAAAGCTGGATCCATTCTCAGGTAGTTTTATCCCCTCCCAGGTGCTTAGAAAATATCTGTATCATACCCTCCTTTCTTCAAATTACCTACACAGTAGAGGAAAGAAAGTATATCAATAAACAAAGTACCCAGGGTTTCACAAATGACCTGCTCAAGAAGTGATTATGGTATTCCATTCATTGTTTTAATAAGAGGAAATTAACAGAATAAGCAATAAAATTTCAGAACAACCATTTATTTTCATTAGAATATTATGTAGCACAATAATGTGACAAAATAGAGGAATCCTTCAGATGAATTATTATTAACAGGAAAAGTTGACAGTATTAATGTTAACATTTAATTTTTTAAAAGATTTTATTTATTTATTTTTGGAGCTAGGAGAAGGGAAGGTGACAGGGAGAGAAACCTTAATGTGTGGTTGCCTCTCACACGCCCCCTACTGGGGACCTGGCCCTCAAACTAGGCATGTGCCCTGACTCAGAACTGAAAAGGCAACCCTTTGGTTGGCAAACCTGCACTCAATCCACTGAGCTATACAACCAGGGCACATTTAATTTTTTTTAATAAGAGAAAAGTAATCCACTCAATGTGGAAAAAACAGATTTATGTTTTGACCTCAGAACTGCCAGCCAGTCTTACAATAAACTCACAGGAACCAAAGACAATGCTAGCAAAAAGAATCCTGCTATTGATGTTTCATCTTATATCAGTAAATTTGGAAAAGCACTAAAATGATGAAGAGTAAAGTCTTGAAAGGAAACATGATATCCATGAGTCAGAAAAACCCACTGAGCCCAAAGACTGTGGTTCTCAGCCTGTACACACCTCTGACACAGAATGGGTTAAGGACGTGCCAGAATGAATCATGCATCTAAGACGGAAATAACTCAAAACAGTACATTCTCATAACTTCTGCTGAAACTCTTCCTAGATTCATCTGTAAAAATCTTTCCTCCTGCCCTTTCATTCCTTTACCCCAGAATCTGTTGATATGAAAACACTAAAAGCAGTCACCACCAAAAATGTGCTGTAAATCAAGTCATCAGTGAGTCTGCTACTGAATGAACCACAGTTTAAAGGAGTTGCATCCCTGGTGAAAATAACAAGACATTCATTTGAGTTAAGGGCTACTATTAATATATATTCATAAATTTGTATTAATCTGTAAATATAATCATTTTACAAACTTATCCATTCTGCCCTGCAAGAAAACCTTTTTGGCATGGACAGAACAAGGCACACAAACATATACAATGTACACACACACACACAAGCGTGAGAAAATAGGGATGCATCTATTTGTATGTGTGGTATTCTCCAAAGTCAAAATAAAGATGAAAGCGAGAGCGAGAACACCCAGCCACGAGGGCTGGAACTGTTACTTGGGTTAACGGCAGGGTGGAGCAGCCTTGGTGAAGTAACAGATTGCAAAACAAGCAGTGTGCACATCATGTTGGGTGGAATTAACATCTTTCTGTGAGTATGTCATTTCTGAGTTCCTTTTGCGTCCTGGGAAGAACAACAAACTGTTGAGTAAAAAGAAAAAGGCGAGAATAGTACTTTATCAGATAGATTTGTTGGGGTGTTTTTTTTTGGAAGGAAGGGTGGTAGGGAGTGTATAGGAGAGAGGCTGAAATCCTGCCTAAGATTCCCGGAATTTCCAAGGGAATTTCCCCCAATGCTGAATACTTCCCTAAGGCTCAAATTTCTAAGTCTCAGTTTTCATCCTCAAATAGTTTCTCTTTTCCACATATATAAATTTCATATATGAACTTCATACATACATGTTTTAAAAAATCTATCCCTAGCAAAAAATGGTATGTATGTTAGGTGATGGGTGTGTAAGCTAAACTTACTGTGGTGATCATTTCACAATACACACGTATCACATCATTATCTTGTACACAAACTTACACCATGTTACATGTTAATTGTATCTCAATAAAGCTGGAAAAAATCTATCCTAAATACTCTGATACACATGAGCAACAGCATATTTTTTCTGTCTATGGCGAAGTTAACCGCCTATATGTAATTCAGTTAGGCTGCAGGTGTCATTGCCATTTGGGTTTGAAATTTCATGATTTTGGACCTAGATCAGGACAGCACCCATTCAATATGTAACAGACATTTTCATTATTATTCGCCCTCTGATGCATTATGGGTGCATCTGGTGGGAGTTATGTCCTCCCACGTGCCCTAATTTGGCTAATGGTCATTATTCACTTATTAGTCCAGTTTAGAAACCTTGGCATAATCCTTGACTCCTCCCACTTTCCCATCCCTCATCAGCGCCTCCAGCCTCCCAGATGCCCCCTCAAGCCTCATCACCATCATTGGGAAACAGAAATACAAATGTGAAGGTGTCATCCTCCTGTTTAAAAACTTTCCATGACTGATCAAGATGAAGCAGAGAGAGTTTAGGTCTTAGCATATCTTTCAAGTCCTTCATAATTGACCACAACCTACGTTTTAGGGCCCAACTCATGCCATTCAGGGCCCCTGATGCTGTCTGAATAGGCTTTAACAAACTCTTTTCTTTGTATATGCTATACTCTTGAAATAACATCCTCTTCTGTATACATCTCCCTCATAAAATCCTATTTATCATTCAACATCCAGCTCTTGTGTCAATATTTCAATGGTGTCTTCAAAATTAGTGGAGAGATTTGTCAGCTGTTGCCTCTGGGGACCATATCAGTAAATCTGGGTCCCAGCAACAACATTGATAATGAATTTAACCCTCCTAGGCTTGTTCCCTTGTCTATAACACAAGGAGAATCATATACAATTCATAGGATTGTTGCGACATTTAAACAAAATAGCATATGGCCCTTGGTGTTTATATACTCAACAATAGCATTTACCAGACTGAATCATGCTCTTTTTGTTGCCATGTTAGAATCTCTTTCCAGACTGGGAGCTGTTATTTAGTAAGATGAGATCTTGTTCATCTTTGTGTTAGAAAATGCTAAGTAACCTCAGAAACTAATAGGAAAAAAGTGAGCTAGAGCACAGATCTCAGGCTGCATAGAAAGCTAGCATCCCACCTCAGATGCCCTGGACATGGACCCTGTTGCACAGCATTCACAGGCCTGACACTGCGTTCCAGGGCTGGACAGTCCCTAGAAGTTGCCCAACTCCATGTTTCCTGTAACTATCAGAGCAATTAAACAAAAAGTCTGTTTCTAAGCTGTTACCTAGGTTTATGGAACTTCATTCACTTTTTGCAATGCTCTCCAAGTAAGTAAATATTGATAATTACACAAATACATTTTGTAGGTAAACACAAGATTTCATTGGAGCGCATATCTATTCAGCCTTGAATCAGTTTTCAAACCCAAATTTTTTTGAGCAAAACATAATAGCTACCCAGCTTGAGTGACATTATCAATGACTTTCTTTCTTAGCTGATTCAATCTAAAGTCAGTTATTATTTCAAGTAGTAGGTTCATTAACCATTCTTTAATACATAAAAACAAGTTATGTCTTCTACCTTAATTATTCCTTTATTCACATCATTTATCTAATTAATTTCAACCCCATAAACATAGATTTATACCTTACTTTAGAACAGCTTCATTATACAGTAATATATCAGGTTATCTGTGTCAGTTTAATATATAATTTGTAATATACTTATGCATTTTGGTATTTACTTAGAATTATATGTCTTTTCCTTGTATTGGGTTCAAAGTAGAGAATAAATTATACAAGGCCTGTCTGGAAAAAGTCCAGCCATTGTTAATATAACAAGAAAAGTTTGTGTAACATCGATGTAACCTGGCAGCCAAGGAGAGTGGATTGGAATGCACATGTGTGAACAGTGACAACTTCGCTGTACTAGTCAGTGGGGGCAGTAGACACTGTTGAGTGAGCGTGTGTACTGTGTGGCTGTCACATTCAAAATGACTGAGTAGAGCAACGAATCTGCATCAAATTTTGTGTTAAGCTTGAACATTCCTACATGGAAATCATTCAGAAGGCTGCAGCTATGGATAACTGGTGATTGGCAGCTTCATCATGACAACAATGCTCATGCATCATATCTCATGCAGAGGTTTTGGAGAAACATTAAATCACCCTGGTGACTCAGCCCCCTTACAGCTCAGATTTTGCACCCTGTGACTTCTGGCTTCTCCCCAAACTAAAATCACCTTTGAAAGGGAAGAGGTTTCAGATCATTGATGAGATTCAGGAAAATATGATGGGAAGCTGATGGAGACTGGGAGAATTGTGTGAGGTCACCAGGTGCCTACTCTGAAGGGGACTGAGGTGTCATTGTCCTGTGTACAGTGTTTCTTGTATCTTCAATAAATGTCTCTATTTTTCACATTGCATGTCTGGATACCTTCTGGACAGACCTCATATGTGCCTGTGTGAATATTTGCTGATACCAGACTTTTTTTTAAAATGTGGGTATATTTATTTATTTTGTTTTTGATGCAATTGTAGTTTCCAAATTCTCTTCAAGGTATATATTTGATTATAGTTAGAATGTTGGGAAAACACATTATTTATTTATTTTTAAAGATTTATTTATTTATTTTTAGAGAGAGGTGAAGGGAGGGAGAGAGAGAGTGAGAAAAACATTGATGTGAAAGGGAAACATCAATCTGTTGCCTCTTGAACATGCCATTACTGGAGACCAAACCCACAACTCATGCATGTGCCCTGACTGGGAATTGAACTGGTGACCTTTTGCTTTGCAGGCCAGAGCCCAATCAACTAAATCACACTGGTCAGGGCAACTCATTATTTATTAATATTTTTATTTTTTGTTATTTTTATTTTTTAATTGAATTTGTTGGGGTTATATTAGTTAATAAAATCATGTAAATTTTAAGTGTACGATTTTGTAACATATCTGTATATTGTATGTGTGTTTAGCATCCAAAGTCTAGTCTCCTTCCATCACTATTTATCTCCCCTTTACTTTCTTCTACCTGCCCCTACCCCCCTTTCCCTCTGGTAATCCCCATACTGTTGTCTGTGTCTATGAATTTTTTTTGCTTAGTCCCTTCACTTATTTCTTCCAGCCCCCCACACACCTTTCCCTCTGACAGCTCAGTCTGTTCCCTATATCTATGAGTCTGTTTCTATTTTGCTCATTAGATTCCACACGTAAGTAAAATCATCATATAGTGTTTGTCTTTCTCTGACTGCTTTATTTCACTTAGTATAATACCCTCAGGTCTATCCATGCTGTTGCAAAAGGTAAGATTCCCTTCTATTTTTACAGCTGAGTAGTATTCCATTGTGTAGATGTACCACATCTTTTTTATCCATTCACCTACTGATGGGCACTTGGGATGCTTCCAAATCTTGGCTATTGCAAATAATGCTACAATGAACATAGGGTGCAGGTATTCTCAAGAATCAGTGTTTCACGTTTCTTGGGATATACTCCCAGAAGTGGAATTGCTGGGTCATAAGGAAGTTCCATTTTGTTTTCTACAGTGGCTGCACCAATCTGCATTCCCACTAACAGTGCACGAGGGTCCCCTTTTCTCCGCATCCTTGCCAATACTTGCTGTTTGTTGACTTACTGATGGTAGCCATTCTGTCAGGTGTGAGGTGATATCTCATTGTGGTTTTAATTTGCATTTCTCTGATAATTAGTGACTTTGAGCATCTTTTCATATGTCTGTTCGTCATATGTATGTCCTCTTTGGAGAAGTGTCTATTCAGGTCCTTTGCCCATTTTTTAAATTGGAATTGTTTTTTTGGTGTTGAGTTGTTTGAGTTCCTTATAAATTTTGGATATTAACCCCTTATATATATCATTGGCAAATATGTTCTCCCATTCAGAGGGTTGTCTTTTCATTTTGTTGATGGTTTCTTTTGGTGTGCAAAAACATTTTAGTTTGGTGTAGTTCCATTTGTTTATTTTTTTTCTTTTGTTTCCCTTGCCTAAGGAGGAATATTGGAAAAAATATTGCTATGAGAAATATCCAAGATTTTACTGCCTATGTTTTCTTCTAGGATTTTTATGGGTTTTGAGTTTTACATTTAGTTCTTTAATCCATTTTGAATTTATTCTTGTGTATGGTGTAAGAAGGTAGTCTAGTTTCATTTTATTTGCATGTATCTGTCTAATTTTCCCAAAACCATTTATTGAATCATGTGCCGATATTTAAATTTGTTTAAAATTTAAGTGATATTTAAAATGAACACACAGATGAATATGTTCAAATACTGCTCTCTTATATATGTTATACTTCCTTGCTATAAACTACATTTTGAGCATAATAATATTAGATTAAGGGTTTATTTAATGCATATAAAACTAAAAGATTTATTCATACACATAAAAGTTTGTATATTAAATAAAATAGGTAATAATAAATTTATAAGAATTTTCCATAAAACAAAATACAATTAAGAAGACTGCATTTCATACATATTTTATAAAGTGCATCTAACAACTTCATAAAATCAAAAGGTTAATATATTTCTGTTGTTATTTTCAATTCTTGGCTATACAGAAATGATATATTCAGTGGCAGCCAGCATCAATGCCACAAAGAGCTTCATGTTATTTCAACTTTTATAAGGAGTTTGTTGGTCAAAAGTCTTCTTTCCTGTGAATCATGAGCTGCCCAACTAGGATGCTATGAACTCATGGGCAGCCTAATTGGCATGGTTATAAAGCTCGTCTTTTCAGCTGTGCTCTTATGCATAATCTTTACTTGGGTTGAAGTACTGATACCAATGACAGCATACTAATTTTAGAACAGTGAGAATTAAAGAAAAAGAATACTTTTTAGTAAAAAATTTAAAGGACACGACATGGGAATTATAAAAATGACTTTCTGAGACAAGTACCATATGATTATACTTATATGTGGAATCTAAGGAACAAAATGAACTAACATGCAAAATAGAAACAGGCTCATTGATACAGAGAACATACTGAGAGCTGTTACAGGGGAGGGGGGTTGGGAGGCTGGGTCACAAAGGTGAAAGGATTACACACACACACAAAACCCACCTCATAGACACAGACACAGTGTGGTGATTACCAGAGGGAAGGGGGATGGGGGTGGGAAGAAGAGGGTTAAGGGGGGATAAGTGGTGATGGAATGAGATTTGACTTGGGGTGGTGAACATGCAATACAATATACAAATGATGTGTTATAGAATTGTACACTTGAAACCTGTATAATTCTTTTAACCAATGTCACCCCAATACATTCAATAAAAATAAAAAAATAAAATTAGATACTGGTAAAGTTTAAAAAATGATTTTCTGATCAATAAAATGATCACTCAGTTAAGTTCAGACATGTTAGAATTGATCTTCAAAATTCTAGCAGAACAGTTGCTATCTATCTACCAAGGAGAAAGCAGTCCTCTGTTGCTTCTGAGAATGGCTGTAGGTTGAGAGAGAGGGAGAGAACTCTCCCCATTCCCTCTATCTGCCTGATAATAAAAATAGTAACTCACTATTAGGTGTTCTCACTCTGTGCCACGTCCTGTTCTTGTGCTTTACATGGATTTCTGATTAAATCCATCTTCAAAGATAGGATAGGATTAAAATAGGATTTTAATCCAAAGATAGGATTAAATCCATCTACCCAAGATAGGATAATTTTATTTCCCTAATCTTACATATGAGGAAACTAAGGTACCCAGAGATTAAGTAACTTGCTTCAAGTTACGCAATTTAAGTCAGTCAGCAAATATTTATTGATCCCAGATGCTGTTTTAGGCCTAAACTTCTGGAAGATTTTTTTCTGTGGGTTTTCCCCAGCTATATTTGTCTTTATCAGTGTGCCACAGATGACCTATCTATGAGACTTTATCGACATACCATATGCCTTTCCATGTTGAAGAGTATAAAATCAAAATGTTTGCATTGTTCACTGAGACTGTTCAATTTTTTACCCTACATCCTAACATGTATTTCTTAGTGCAGGTGAACAGTGTTTTGAGCCAATAGCTAGACTGCCAGAGCTAAACTATAGCTAGAATGAGAAAAAAGGTGTAAAATCTGGGACTCCATTGGTATCAATTTGCTTTTGAATTTTTATTTTTTTAAAATTAAAAAATAGTCATGTTTATTTTTCCAAGGAGAAGAATCAGCTCACACAGTACAACTACAAAAGAAGAGAAAAATTTTAAAAATTTGTTCATGATAGGAGTCATACATAGTATGAACTATGTTGTGCAGAATCCAGATGATGACAAATGCTGGTGGAAACTATGAAGCAGCAAGAGTACAGTATCATTAGAAAATACTGGCAATATTGGATTTCATGTGATTCCTTCTGTGTAGTTTTTTTTTTCTTCAAAATGCAGTGAAGGCACTAATCAAGAGGAAGTGGTTCACAGAACGATACAGCTTGGTTAAATGTTCTTGCAATGTTTGGGGGGAGGGGGAAGTTAAAGCCTCTGTGTAACATCAAACAGGAAACAGAAGCATCTCTGAACTTACACAAAATATCAAATCATACTCAACAAAGAACTAAGATGAAGAAATCTCTTGCATCAACCTAACTGGCTTGGTTTGGTACACCTGAGACAAGTGAAAACGTAAAGAAACAGACTAACAAACAGTTACTAAGTTAATAGGATAATCACCATGGTCATACAAACAATTCAGACCAACACAACTGTCACAAAGGAAATTCATGTGGACACTGTAGATGTGTATGTGTACGGTAACGCAAAAGGAATGGCCCAAACAGTGGGGCTCTTTGTTAAGCAATATTGTGGTGGCAAAAGTTAGATGAAAAAACATTTTAAAATGACAAATTAATCATAAAATAACATGATTTATTTCAATAATTTAAAAACCACTAAGGGGCTGCTTTGAAAAGCCTTAGAATTTTTCACTGTGTAGAAATGGTCACATATACACACAGTACATGAAATGGGTTACTGTATTTTTTTAAGTATGATTTTATTTTTAAATTCACTTATTTCCCAATTGCTTTGCTTTTGAAAGAATGCAGCGTACAGTGGGGCAGAGTAAATCAAGCTCTGGGGTAGGTGAAAAGTGACATGGCTGTAAAAGACTCAATAATGTTCTACAGGACTGAGAAATAAACAGCCTGTGACATAGGGACACAGACATCAGCTCATGTGATCACAGTATTCTCACTTCATCTCTCCAGATGGCTTTTCCATATCTCTGAGCGATAGGCTGTAAACTAGTTGCATTTGGATGTACAAGGGTTGAGAAAGAGAGGAGATTTTAAGTTCCCTTTTTATTTTTTTGAGCAACTATATCAGAAATGGGGAAATGCTTTTGTATTTAGGATCTCCCGTGACATAAAACTGAAGTGACAACATAATTTAGGGTTTTCTGATGAGATAAAATAGAAAATATTATTCACTCATTTGTAAATAAAAACTGTAGACATTATTTTCATACATAAACACTGTTTCTGAATTGCCTCTATAGTCTCTTGAATTTACCCTGCTGCGGCTGAATATTTGTGTCCCCGCCCACCTCAAATTCATATGTTGAAACCCCAATCCCCTACGTGATAGTATTTGCAGATGGAGACTTTGGCAGCTCATTAGGTCATGAGGGTGGGGCCCTCCTGTTGGGATTAGTGCCCTCGTGTTGGAAGAGACATGAGGCAGCTTGATTTTTCCCTTCCCACCATGTGAGTATACAGGAAGACAGCCTTCCGCAAACCGGGACTCAGGTGCTTGTCAGACCCAGGATCTGCCCAAGCCTGGATCTTGGACTCTTCACAGATTCCAGAACCGTGAGAAATACATGTTTGTTGTTTAAGCCATCCAATGTATGGTATTTATAACTAAGACATTACCCCATTGGACTTTTGTTCCCACCATTCCACCAAACTGTGTCAAGATTACCAATGACCTTCATGTTGCTAATTCAATGGTTGATTTTTAGCATCTTAAATAGCATTTAACATCATGCATGGATCTGTGCTGGAAATACTTTGTTCATTTGGCTTCCATGAAAGCTTCCTCTCCTGCTTTTCCTCCTAACAGGGGCCAAGTGACTTTGAAGTGTTAGGGCTCCTCACTTACAGGCCTCTTCTAAGACTGCTTTTCTCCTCTGGCAGCCAGCGGCAGCCTGGAACACTGTTCTCCTGCTGGGAGATCACCCTGGGAGGGGTCCTGGGGGTCAGAGTGAGGCTAGTAGGCTGCCAGTACCACCTCCACTCACCTGGAATCCAGCAAGAGCTGGATCCATAGTAGACCTCACGGACTGTGGACCCCATCTTTTATTCCAGGGAGAGGATCTGAAGGAGACATTGGAATGCTCTGCTCCTTGCATGGGGTCACCTTGACTCAGGCTTCATTCTAGCCACCTTATATCACCCTCAGGACCAGCCTAGCTGTCAGGAGAGGGCAGGAACCAAAGGTTCTGTGGTCCTGGCTGAGCGGCACCAGCTACTTTTTGGGCCACGGGGAGCCATAGGGTGTCATGCCACATCTAGTGGGAGTAGATGCTTCAGCACCCTGAGGTCTTGCTCCTGGGCAAGGAGCCCAGAGTAAGCAACCACAGAGGAAGTCACAGATGAAGCCTTATCAGAGAGAGCTGTGACACTGAAGTCAACTATTTCTTTAAAAAATATTTTATTTATTTATTTTTTCGAGAGAAGGAAGGGAGAAAGAGAGGGAGAGAAACTTTGATGTGTATACATTGATTGGTTGCTTCTTGCATACCCCCAACTGGACAACCTACCGACAACCCAGGCATATGCCCTGACTAGGAATCGAACTGGTGACTTTTTGGTTCATAAGCCAGTGCTCAATTCACAGAATACACCAGCCAGGGTTGAAGTCAACTATTTCTAAGCTATCAATTGTAAAATTAATTGCCAGAGGAAAAACTAAATTATGTTCTTCTTCTATAGAAAATTGTATTTCAAATTCATCCTCAAATGGAGAGTTGATTAAAGAATATGCAGTCAAAAATATGGAAGAAAACATATCAGGCAGTTAATTAGTAATAACATAAATGCATTACATTTTGGATTTTGTGATGTTTATAGTATGCATTTTAAAGAATTAGGAATTTGTTGTGATTTCCTTTCTCACTCTAAATTGATATTTACTTTTGTTTTTAAATTTTTATTAGTAATAAAAGGGAGTCTGCCAAATGGTATAAGATTTAGGTCCCAGGGGTCTGGATCTGTCCCTGCCTACCTCACTGGCCTCTCCTTTTAGCCTCCTCCATTGGTTCCTTGTCATCTTCCTGATCTGCCAGTTTTCCTCCCGGGCTCCATCTGCATTCTCTCCCTAGGTGATCTTGAGCTTTAAATACCACACATACACTGCCAACTCCAAAAGCACATCCCTAACCCAACTTCTCTCTTACTTCACACATTCAGCTGTTACTTAGCACCACTCTGCTCCTTCCTCTCTGATTTTATCGCCTTTAACTCTGCTCACCTGGGTGTCCCAGCTGTCCCTTAACACTGTCAGCATGCATTTGCACGTGGCTTTCTCTTTGTCTGAAACACCTGTTCCCCACTTCCCCAAACGGCTTGCTCTCTCACTGCCTTCAGGTCTTTGCCTAAATGTTCTCTTATTACTGAGGCCTTCCCCGATCTATTTCAAAATTAGCTCTTTCCCACAACCCCAGTTTTCCCTGTTTATAGTCTCTCCTCACTTAACAACTAGAATGTAAGTCCCGTGGACAGGAGCTTGACTGTTTTGTTTACTGCTGGATTCCCAGAAGGTAGAGCAATGTAGATACATGATAGGCATTGAGTGAATGGATGAATAGAAAACATAAAATGCAATATAGTCACCTAAACTTCCCAAGGCCAGGGGACACCTTTGTGTTCTTAGTGCTGAGCATGGTGCCTGCCTTGGTCATGGAAGACCTTCAACAGTATTTGAAAACTTTTGCATTTTGAATAAATGGATGCATTATGGCAGAGTACCAGAGGAGAAATGAGGAGAGGAGGAGACGGATTTAAAAAAAAGAAAATGATTCTACAACCTCTGCAGTGCACGCTGACAGGAATAAACATGGATGTTGACACCAATGGGTGGAAGACAGCTGGGGAAAGATATTCACTCAAAGTCTCACCCCCACTCTGCTGAGTCCGGTGACAGATGAGAGGGTTGAATGTGACCCAAAATGCTCAACAGAGCTCAGAGGTGAAGCAGTGTATGACACAGAGAAACATACAACTTAACACTTTCCAAAGGGAATATCTTTAAGTGGAAAAACCCGGCGGGCACACTTTAACCAAACGATCAACGTGGAGCCATCACCGAGGAGACGTTTTGACATCACGTGCCCCTGATGCCCCAGACGGGGGGCCTGGCATCGCCTCTGCGCCACCGCCACCAACGTGCGTGGCCTGAGCCTGGCTGGTAGAGAGGGATGGACATGGCAATTCCAAAGGGAGGGAAATGAACAAATGAACTGCTCTGGATTCCAAAAAAAAAAAAAAAAAAGACATTTTGGGGATAATTTGGAGTATTTGACTATAGAGAATGTCTATTCTTAACAGATAAGTGGTGAAAAAAAATAGAGCAAATGTAATAAATAGTAAATCTGGATGAAGGCAACATGGGAGTCCATTGCACTATTCTGACTTCTGTTGTTGAAGTTTTGAAATCTCAAAGTAAAACGTTGAGGGGGGAAAACAGTCTTTTAAGTCAGACAGACCTGAGTTTAACAAAGCAAAGCAAAGCAAAACAAAACAAAAAAGAAAGAGGAAGGAGGGGCGGAATGAAAAGTAAAGGCAGGCAAAGACAACATAAAAAAAAATCCATCCTGTGCACAGCTGATGTGTTATCTCATCTAATTCTCATAAAAACCATGTAAGGTTCACATGTGGGCATGACCTTGAGATCCACCCTTGTCAAAGAAGAGGAAAGCATGTGCCTGGGTCTGGACATCTTGTTTAACAAACAGGCTGAAATGAAAATTTTCTGGTAATCGTAAGATTTTGATTGCTGATTTAAAAAAAAAATTGGTCTCTCCTCTCTCTGCCCAGACTCTAAGCTGAAAGTAGGAAAGAATAAAGAGAAGGAGGCTAAAACACTTTGGCTTCAATTTTTCATTTTGTTGTGGCAGTGAAGACCAATGTGTTCTGGTGCAAGATTTCCCTCTGTGACTGCTAAAATTCTTAAATATCCCAGCACGGGGATATTAGTGTCAAATGGCTTTTTAACTTCTATGAGTGCAAGGAGCATATCTACTAAAGATTCTAAAGAATTAACAGTCACGATGTTGGCCATCACTGGAGTAATGAGAACCAGGCATGTCTGCTGATGCTTGGGACCTGGCGCTAGTTAGAACACATAATCCAGGCTTTGCTTAGAAAGCACAGCCACCCAGAAGCTGAGTCTACCACAATATGCAGCCACTGAAGTGCTGGATTTACTTTAATACTCGTCCAGACTGATGGTTTGTTTTGAGTTGGTTCTAATTGCAGAATAAATCTATAGGTTGCTGCAGAACATCAGAAAACCCTGAAACCAAAAGGAACACAAAAGCAACATATTTTTAAATTTTAATGCTTCTGAAATCATGATTCATCCAGTAGAGTATGAAATTTGGCTACCACCAACAGATCAGGTTTGATGTACTTTTTAATGGCCAAACTGAGTAGAGCAGAAAAGGTGTGTATTTATGTAATTGTCATTTGAGTTGCCTGTATTGGTAGTAGAACACACAGTTCAACTTAACTTGAATTTGGATCCCAAATCATCATTTAAAAAGCTTTCAATAAGATTTACAATGAGGTGGCACTGACATACAAAGTTACTGCCTGAAGAAGACTGCCATTCACGGACCAGGACACACAGTTCATGGCACCAGCAACTGCCAAGGCTCTGGTGGTAATTTTCAAAGTCAGAAGGAAATGGTAGGGCAGGTTTTTGCATTGTGAAGAATTATCATTTAGGTACCAAATGCCTACCCATCAAATGCTTTTAACTGGAATTCAAGAGAAGTTATTTAATTTACATCAAAATAAGTCTCTCTTATTTTTCAAAACAAACAGGAAATATATAGAAAGTTCACAACTTTCTTTGATAAGCCTAAAAATTATATTGCAAACTCCAAAGGCTTTAAGGAACAAGACTCTGTCAAGGGTCCTGAAATGCTCTGCACATCCCAGATTCTTAATTTGGAATCTTTAGATTTTCAATCTGAAGAAGTGAAGACTCACATTTCACTTGTAACACTAACATGAAGTGATAGATAACTCTACAAAACTGCACGCTACATCCTAAAATGTTTCTGAACATTGAATGAAGCAACCCCCACTCCAAAAAGAAAACGTAAATGTATTAATCAATGAAATATGATAACAATGTTGAATGTTCTAAAGATGAGAATTGAAAACTGACCTTTGCCCTGGACCACACAGAAGTCACTGATTATCTCTGGAGGAACACTGAGAGTGGTTGCCAGACAGACTTCTTCAGAAGCAAGTGGGAAATAGACATAAAAACACAACCACATTCCTGAGAAGGTGGGGTCCATAGATGTTGTAAAATGCTTCCCTCTCTATCATCTGGAATTCTTCGAAAGTCATCTTCATGGCTCCAAGCATCTTTAATGTGGATGCATTGCACCATCATTTAATGAGTTTTCTATTACTGGAAATTTATAGTTTGCTTTTCCTTTCAAGACATGATGGTATGAGCCAGATGTTTTCATTTGCAGAAAAAATATACACAGTGTGGCTTAAGGATAAAGCTGGAAATTTCAACCAATTCTTCTTTCTGTGGGGTGAAGCACTTTCTGTTTCTGTACCTTGGTCAATGTTCTTCACCTGGCACGAAAACCCCCACGGACTGGGTGAAGATCATGGTCAAGTGTGATAAAGACTGCATTAGTGAGCTCAAGCAGTGTGAATCCCATTTATTTCTCTGTATTTGCAAGTATTTACAGCCATATCTGTGACTGTTTGTGTGTCCAATATCTATGAGGGTGAACCATGCCATGACAAAAATTTATATAAAAAAACCTTGAGGTACATTTAAAAATTATCAGTGGCAACCCAGGTTTAATTCTTTGCCTATTTCGTTTAGTAAATTTTCCCTCTTCTCCCTCAAATATGCTACCGACAATACTTTTCACTCTCATATATTAAAGCATGAAAGGAACTAAATTTTTACTCCTCCACATTCAGGATAATTCACCCTCTAAAATAAAACAAAAACATCTACATTTTCCTCCAAAATCATCTTCCATAAGTAGTTGAGCTGCAGTGTAGTGGGATTCTATTTTGTGCGCATTTCCCTCATGGCCTGTGGGCTCACCTAGGTGAGCCTCGGTCTGGGTGACCACTGAGCCGCACAGAACAGACAAGATCCTGCCACAAGGACACAAACAGAGTCAAACAGAGTCTAGTGCCACTTGTTGGCTCTGTAACCTTGGGCAAGTTACTTAACCTCTTTTTTTCCCTCCTCTCATGTTCGAAAAAAGTGTGATAACAAGCTTACTCATGGGGTCAAAGTGAGAACTGTAGAAATTAATACATGCAAAATGCACAGAACAGGGTCTGGCCTCGATCACAGAGCTTAGTAAGTATGGGTCTGAATACCCTGAAGCAATGGAAACTGCAGACATTTTCCTAGCCTCCAGGAAGCCTGGGAATCGCATGTGCAAGGCCACAGGCTGAGGGCAGACAGTCCCATCACGGTTTCGGAGAGGAGAGTGATGGTGCTTACAGCATGCCGTAGTATGGGAGCCAGCAATCTCCCGCCCTGGAGCCACCCTCTCACCCCGCCCTCTTTCCCACCAGGAAAAGCACCTGGCTTGGGTGCAGGATGTTCTTGGTTTATTTGGTGGGGTAGAGAGGTCATGAATTTAAAGAAAGGGGAGAGAATTTAAAAAAAATAAACTGTATCTTTAGAGACCCCAAAGAAACCAAGAACGCAGGTTTGTTTTGTGGCTACCACTGGAACCCTCCAGAATAACTGCTACGTCCAAGCTAATTGCACAGCAATCAGAAAAGGAAGGCAGAGCTGCCAGCTCAGGAAAGGTGAAAGTGAAGGCACAACAAGAACAACATGTAACCTGCAGGGACAGCATCAGTGCTGTGGCTAGGAGTCACTGGTGGTACAGTAGGAATGAACGCAGTCCTTGGCACAGGACAGTCATGTCTGAGGGTTCATGTGAGGCATGCTCAGGACTCCAGGAATGAGCCAGGGAGGGCTCTGAGCTGGGGCTGCACACACACCTTTGAGGTTGGCTAGGTAACAGCTGGATTTCCCAATTGTTCCCTTAGGTTGGCATAAACTAGAGAAATGGGTGACATACAAACATACACACAGTGATCACTTGTGTATTTTCACCTAGTCTCATTAGCATACACAGTGATAGTTTTTTACCATGATGTTTCACTTGTGAATTCATTCATTCATTAGCTCAAGAAGCATTTATGGGATGCAAATTCTCTGCCAGACTCTGTGGTAATTGCTAGAATCCATACCTTGCATATTTGTTAAATGAATGAAGGTGACATTCTAAAGAGGATGACTGATATGCAAATGATATTCTAAAGCAATAAAATGAAAGACATAAATAAAATAATAGGGGATCAGAGAAGAGAGACAACTACTTTCCTGGGTGACTTGTTACTTTCTGCAGCTTGAGAAGACAGTGGGATGGACAGCAGGAAGGAGCAAGAGCACGCACTTGCGTTCTGAAAGATCTGGGTTCAGCTCTGCACTTACTGTGGCACGGTGCTGGGAAACTGACATGGCCTTAATAGTGTCAGTTTCTAAATCTATAATGTGGGAATATTTTGCTGGGGTTTCCTAAGGATTAAATATGATAATGTGTACAAAGGGCTTGCCAAATGTGTGATACATGTTAAATGCTCAGTAAGTGGTAATGGTTGTATTGTCTTGTCCCTGTTTCCTCAGTACACGTATCTTACAAGGCCAAAGCTAACTTTTGGATTTGGTTTTGTGTTTCCACTGCATCACTGTGGGGTCAGCGCCCAGATGCTTTGTAATACAAATTTTTGAGGCTCACTCCAAAATGACTGAATCAGAAACTTCGGGGGCGGGGACCAGCAATGTGTGTTTTAACACGCCTTTTATGTGCTTCTATTGTTTGAGAACCACTGCTGTATAAGTAGATGGCAAAGTCCAAATAAATAAGTAAGGCCCTACAAGGCAGAAAGTGGAGGGATTATGAGAACCAAAACCTGTAGCCCAGACAAAAATGGCTTGTGAGAGACACAAGGAAAGAAGGTACTTGCCATACTTTCCATTATCTCAATGTTAAAAATGCATTAGAAATTATCATGTTTTTTTTTTTATCATTTAAGAGAACAGAATGAAAAAGAACTTGGTGTTCACCCTTAGATATTGAGGAATCAAACTCATTTTTACCATTAATGTTCCTACCCTGGGCACTGCATATGTTCTTGAAGCAAATATTTACACAATTCCTGAAGGATTATGAAGCACTTCCTTTCCTTATTTATTACAAAAAGCATACCCACAATATGATAACGATAATGATGATAATTGTTGGCCTCCAATTCTTTGACACTGTTCCCATTGAAACATGTGGTCTATGCCCCCTCCCTTGAATCTGAACAGGCTGTGACTTCTTTGACGGGAGGCAGTATGATGGAAGTGACTCTGTATGGCTTTGGAGGGTAGGCCACCCCCTAGGCCTCTCAGAGCTTCCTTCAGACATTCCTTCTAAGCCTGGTGGCAATGCTGTGATGAGCCTGAGCCACCTGGATGGGCCATGGGAGGCCCTCCAGTTGCCAGTCCCCACCCAGCCAAGCAAACAGGCAGGTGAGTGAAAATCTCTCCAGAGGAGCCTAGTCTCTTGCTGTGTGGGTCACCCGCAGTGGTTCAATCTTCCCAGCTGAGATCACAGACATTGTGGAGCTGAGACAGCTCGCCCTGTTGTAGCCTGTCAGAATCCCTGAGACAAGATTCCTGAGCATGATAAAAGTGCCCATTTTACAAAACTATATTTAGTGTGTTGTTATGTAGCAGTAGAGTAGTGGAACAAATCATCATAAGTACCATTTGCAAAACCTTCCATGTGTTGAGCACTCTGCCATGCCTCATGTACTGCACCTCTCATCCTTTCAACTGCTCTGCAAAATAGTATGTGTCATCCCCATTTGCAAGTGAATAAGTTGAGTCTCTAAGTCAAATATGATTCATGCAAGGGTGCACATCTGGTAAGTGACAAGTTCATGTCAAAATTCAGGGCATAAAAAAAAAAGCCCAAATGTCAGTTGTTAGCCCACTAAAGATGAGAAGAAGGAGATGGGAAAAACTAAAAATTTATGACAAGATTATAGTATTTTTTTAATTTAAAAAGGTTAATGCTTTTTCTATGGAGAATTTAAACCTTGTGTCTACTTATCAGAATTAAAATAATTAATTCATAATTACAATTAGTTATATCATTATAATATATAATATACAATAAAGTCAGCATTAATAATTTGATTTTATTTCTTGGCCAAATTATAATATGTTTGTCATGAAAATTACAGAAATTTGTGCCCCTGATAAGGCCAACTAGGTAGAAATCAACTTGTCTACAGAGCCTCACTAATGGCCAACTAGTAAAGATCTGAGCACATTTATGAAACAAAAAAGGGTGCTAATCAGTTCTGTGGACTCTGATAATATTAAATGGCTCTACATGAATTTTTCCAATTTCTTTGTGAAGGATGTTTACACGATTATCCTGTGGGTATTATTTTTATACATGGCAAATGGGAGCATTTTAATTTATCCTATATATATTTTTCCACACATCCTACATATGATTACAACCAGTCTATAGCTACTGCATTTTAAACTTCTACAGCTATGAGAAAGCGCAAGCATAGAATGGAAATAATGTACTTGAAAGCGCAAAGTGCTCCAGAGTCCTCTGTTAGTAATATTTAGTCACCTGAACCAATTCTCTGTTTATTCATGTATCAAGAACATAAAACAATGAATATGGAACTTGGAATTATCCTTGATCATCATTCAAATGGTACTTGCCGGGGCCCTGCTCTATCATCAAAACACTTACTTGGTATGAAGGTGATAACTAGATAAGTCAAATATGAGTTCAAGGCTAACAACTGCATGACCTCGAGCAATTTATTCAACCTTGTGGAGCTTCAGCTTTTTCATCTGTAAAATGGGTATAAGAAAACCTTACTCATAAAAATTTTGTGAAGACTGAATTAGCGTAGTCAGACCCTGGCACACTAATGGGGACATAGTGGTGCTTGCATGTAGGTATATTTAACCTACACTGAAAACCTCTAAATGCAAATGGTGGTTAGTGCACTCTCTTAAAATTCCAGTGAAATGACTCTACTATAACAGTCTGGAAAGCAAAGAAGGATGGCATTACTAGACAAAAATTTTGAGGAAGTTTTGGAAGATGTTAAGGAAAAGGGACTCTGTATACTAAATAACTAGAGCTAAGGAAACAGTCTAATATGGGCCTACAGGGGGGCTGCTAAATATTTAACCCCCAAAAATACCCAAGGTCAGGGTCAGCAAGGATGAGAATATGGGGACACCCAATTGGAGGAGGGATTATTTAAAAGACTGACTGCTCTGCTACAGGCCATTTGACTTCCCTGTCACAAGGAGCAATGAAATGCCACAATTGCCCCCAGTTTAAAATCAGCAAGAACTCTTGCTTTAAATAATGTGGCCAATGTCTCATTGGTTCCTAGGGTGGGTCTTGAGCTTCCCAACACAAGTAGAGCAGTGCCCGGAAATTTTAGACCTCAACAGGCAGACCCCAATCTAACCAGCCAACTATCCAATCAATCAATTAATCAGAAGGGAGTGGGAAGAGGAATCTCCTCACTAAAAACTCTCACATGCTCCACCTCCAGCACAAAGTTTTGCCGGTCCCAGCAAACAGCACTTAAGTAGGGCTGAAACTTACATATCCGATTGTTATTCTAAACTCTAGGGGAAAGCTGTCTATTAAGTCCCACATTCATCTACAGAACCCTACAGTTAGCCTCCTAGCCAACAAAGAGGCTTGACACAGCTGCCATGTAAATGCAAACCACATTACTATATTATTCTAGTCCTTCAACTAAAATTATGAGTCAGTAACCAAGGGTTATGAAATACTTGAGGGAATTTGAGGAAAAACAAGAAAATTGCAGCATCAAGACTCAGAAGCAGAATACTGACACCTGAGAAAAAAGAGTTGATAAAAGAAATAGAAAAAGGGTTTTTAAGGAATTTCAACTGATGTCTTCAGAGAAATTTAAGATGACACAATGAGAATAGGTTGCTATTAAAAAATCAATCAGAAATTCAGAAAACATCACTCATAAATATCAAAGACAGCCCAGAGGTAGTAGAAGAATGGAAATAACCAAGATCAGAGCAGAATTAAATGACAGAGACTAAAAGCACAATTCTAAGGATCAATGAATCCAGGAGCTGGTTCTTTGAAAAGATAAACAAAATAGACAATCTTTTAAGCAGGCTCATCAATAAAAAAAGAGAAAGCATCCAAATAAACACAATCAGAAATGAAAGAGGAGAGATTACAACTGATACCAGAAATATAAAGGATTGTTAAGAAATTACTATGAAGAACTGTATGCCAAGAAATTTCAAATGGACAAATTTCTAGAAAAATATAATCTTCCAAAACTCAACGAAGAAGAAGCAGAAAGCCTGAACAGACCAATAACAGCAGATGAAATTGAAGCAGTAATAAAAAAACTCCCAACACACAAAAGCCCTGGACCAGATGGTTTCACAGGAGAATTCTACAAAGCATTTACAGAAGAGCTAACCCCTATCCTTCACAGACTATTCCAAAAAATCCAAAATGATGAAAGACTCCCAAACTCTTTTTATGAAGCCAGCATCATCCCAATCCCAAAACCAGATAAAAACACAACAAAGAAAGAAAACTTCAGGCCAATATCGCTGATGAACAGAGACGTTAAAATCCTCAACAAAATATTGGCAAACTGCATCCAACAATACATTAAAAAGATCATACACCATGACCAAATGGGATTCATCCCAGGGATGGAAGGATGGTACAATATTTGCAACTCAATAAATGTAATATATCCCATAAACAAAAGCAAAGTCAAAAATCACATGATCATATCAATAAATGAGGAAAAAGCATTTGATAAGGTACAACACCCATTTACAATGAAACACTTAGCAAAGTGGGAATAGAGGGAGCATTCCTCAACATAATAAAGGCCATATATGAGAGACCTACAGCTAACATCATACTCAATGGGTAAAAATTTAGAGCTTTCCTACTAAGATCAGGAACAAGACAAGGATGCCCACTTTCACCACTCCTATTCAACATAGTACTGGAAGTCCTAGCCACAGCAATCAGACAAGAAAAGGAAATAAAAGGCATCTAAATCGGAAAGGAGGAAGTAAAACTGTCATTGTTTGCAGATGACATGATAGTGTACATAGAAAATCCTATAGATTCTACCAAAAAACTATTCGATCTAATAAATGAATTTGGCAAAACAGTGGTATACAAAGCCAATACTCAGAAATCAAAGGCATTTTTATACACCAACAATGAAATATCAGAAACAGAAATCAGGAAAAAAATTCCCATTTGACATAACAACAAGAAAAATAAAGTACCTAGAAATAAACCTAACCAAGGAGGTAAAAGACCTGTACTCAGAAAACTATACAACACTGAAGAAAGAAATTAAGGAAGACACAAACAAATGGAAACATGTACCATGCTTATGGGTTGGAAGAATTAACATCATCAAAATGGCCATACTACTCAAAATGATTTATAGATTCAATGAAATCCCTATTAAAGCACCAATGACATATTTCATAGATATAGAACAAACATGTCAGAAATTTATATGCAACCACAAACGACCCCGAATAGGTGCAGCAACTTTGAGAAAGTAGAACAAAGCAGGAGGGATCACCCTACCTGATATCAAGCTGTATTGCAAGTCCACTATAATCAAAACAGCCTGGTACAGGCATAAAAACAGACACATAGACCAATGAAACAGAACAAAGAGCCCAGAAATAAACCCAAGTCTCTACGGTCAATTAATATTTGACAAAGGGGGAATAAGCCTCTTCAACAAGTGGTGTTGGGAGATCTGGACAGCTACATGAAAAAAAATGAAACTCGATCAGCAACTTACACCATACACAAAAATAAATTCAAGGTGGATAAAAGACGTAAATATAAGCCGTGACACCATTAAAGTCCTAGAGGAGAACATTGGCAGGAAAATCTCAGACATTCCAAACAGCAACATCTTTACTGATATGTCCCCTGAAGCAAGGGACATAAAGGAAAGAATAAACAAATGGGACCTCATCAAATTAAAAAGTTTCTGGCTAAAGAAAACAGCATTAAAATGAAAAGAACCAACTATATGGGAAAACATATTTGCCAATGATACCTCAGACAAGGGTTTAATATCCAAAACATTTAAAGAACTCACATGACTCCACTGCAGGAAGACAAAAAACTCAATTAAAAAATGGGCAAAAGGCTTGAACAGACATTTTTCCAAGGAGGACATACAGAGGGCCCAGAGACATATGAAAAGATGCTCAGCATCACTACCCATCATAGAGATGAAAATTAAACCCACAATGAGATACCACTTCACACCTGTCAGAGTGGCCATCATAAACAAATCAACAAACAAGTGTTGGAGAGGATGGGGAGAAAAGGGAACCCTCGTGCACTGTTGGTGGGAATGCAGACTGGTGCAGCCAATGTGGAAAACAGTATGGAATTTCCTCAGAAAACTAAAAATGGAACTGCCTTTTGACCCAGCAATTCCACTCCTAGGATTATACCCTAAGAGCCCTGAAACACCAGTCCAAAAGAACCTATGCACCCCAATGTTCATAGCAGCACAATTTACAATAGCCAAGTGCTGGAAACAACCTAAGTGCCCATCAGTAAATGAATGGATCAAAACACGGTGGTACATTTACACAATGGAGTTCTACGCAGCAGAGAGAAAGAAGGAGCTCCTACCCTTTGTGACAGCATGGATGGAACTGGAGAGCATTATGCTAAGTGAAATAAGCCAAGCAGTGAGGGACAAATACCATATGATCTCACCTTTAACTGTAAGATAATCAACAAAAGAAAAAAGAAAACAAAATATAACCAGAGATATTGAAATTAAGAACAATCTAACAATAGCCAGAGGGGAGGTGAGGGGATGGTGGGGAGAAGGGTTTTCAGGAACTACTATAAAGGACACATGTATAAAACCATCGGGGAGGGTGGGAGCAAGGGAGGGAGGTGGGTTTGGCTGGGCTGGGGGGGACAGAGGGGGAGAAAATGCAGACAACTGTAATTAACAACAATTAAGTAATTAAAAAATAAATAAAAATAAAAATTATTTTCCAATTTAAAATAAATAAAATAGATGAACTATGACTATGTACATCAACATGGATGAATTTTGCAAACATATTGAATGAGAAAAGAAATTCAGGAATTTCTAATGTATAATAAATTTTTCATAAATTTCAAAAAAGAAAAGAAAATATCGCTTATAAATATAGACACAAAATTTTCAAATAAAATTTTAGAAAATTAATTCAAGTATATTAAAAATGATATATAATAACTAGGAATACAAGAACAGCTCACTAGTAGGCAGCAGTAATTCACTACATTAAATATTAAATGATAGCTCATATGATCATCTCAAGGTATGGTGAATAGGAAGCTGGTAAAATCCATATCCATTCCTGATAAAGCCTCTCAAAAACCAATGACAATATTATTCTAATTGTAAAACACAGAAAGTGTTCCCATTAAAGTCAGATACAAGCCAGAGAGTCTCATCATCATTGCTATTATTCATGTTTGTTCAGGTGGTCTTAGGAAACAAAAGTCCAGAGAAAAGATCTCAAATTGATAGTCTATGGCAGGATTTGGCAAATGTTTTCTTTAAAGATAGTAAATATTTTAGGGTTAGCAGGTCAAATGGTCTCTGTCACAGCTGCTGTAGTCTGCTGCTGTAGGGAAATAGTTGCTATAGATAAATATGTAAACAAGAATGGCTAGTATCAATAAAACTTTATTTACGCGACAGCACCATAGTGGATTTGGCACATTGGCAATAGGGAAAAGACAAAACTAGCATAATATGTGGGTGATATAACTGTCTACATAGAAAATTTAAGAGAGTGAAGTGAGTAGAATTAATAAGATGGCTGATGTCAGGTAAATATGTATATTCAAAACAATGACATTTCTATACATCCAGCAATAAATATTGGAAAACAACATGGCAAAAAGATCAAATTTACAACAGCAACAAAAGGTGTGAAAAATATAGAAATACCAGTGAGTAATTTTCCAGTTCTAAGTAGAGACGACTATGTGGCATAAACGTAGACCTGAACAAGGGGAGAGACCACCGTGCTACTAGAAGGAAATGTTCAATGTGGTGAAGATGCCACTTTTTCCCTAAATGGAGACAAAACTTTTTGCAATTCCAATTAAACCCCCAAATGGATAAAATAACCAAACAAAGAAAAGCTGACAAACTGATTCTAAACTTCATCTGAGAAAAAATGATATTTTAAAATAATAACAAAAAATATTTGAAAGAAAAATATTTTGGTACTTTACAGTTTGCACAGATAAATCAGTGGAAAAGAACAGAAATTTCAGAATTCAAATTTAATATGTGAAAATTTGGCAGTTAATAATCAGTAGAAAAATAATATATTATTTAATATATGATATTGAGACAACTGGCTATTCTTCGGAAAAAATGAAATCAGATCCCCATCATACACAAAATAATAAAAATAATTCAAGTTGGAATAAGAACCTAAGTGTAACAGTAAAACTAGAAGAATAATGGAAGGAAAAAGTTTTTCTTTCTTCCCTCCCTCCCTTTCCCTCTTTATAATTTTGTGGTAGACACTACTAACCAGCTTTTTGACCCCTCTCCCCAAGTTTCTTGTATGATATGTTCTCTTAATATGGATGCTGAAAATCTAGAAATAACATTTCCCACACTCCCTTGCAGTGAGGATTTTTCCTGTAATCCAATCAGGGAGACGCAATGATGGGAGGCCTATGAGTAATGTGAGGTGAGAGCCACATGTGGAGAAACAGAATCTTCTGGGGGCAGCTGTCCTGTCTGTTAGATTGAGGAGTGGGAGTCGGCTGGAACAGTCCTAAAGGTATGGTTGGGCGTTTCTCCTGGCTGTGTTATTCCTGACTGTTAACATCAGACCTAACTCACTGATCTTCCCAGTGTTGTAGGCAGCCATACACCTGATGATAAACTCCTTCCTGATTAATTTAGATTCTGTTTTCTTTTTTTGTTTTTTAAAATTGAGGTATAATTGACATATAACAGTATATTAGTTGCAGGTGTACACTATGATGATGCAATATTTGTAAAGAATGCGAAATGATTACCACAATAAGTCTAGTTAACATCTGTCATAATGCATAATTAGCACTTTTCTTTCATTGTGATGAGAACTTAAAATCTGTGGATCCTCTTTTCTGATCATGAAAAGTAGTGAGTTTTCCAAGCATGGCCTAAAATCCAGGAGCTTTAAAAGACCCTCCTTTATATTAATTTGTTCATCAATAAATATTTATTAAATATCTAAATATCAATTTAGATATCAAATAAAAAAGAACCTTTCTCTTTTTCAATCTTTGGGAATTTAATTCAAGGGAATTTACAAACTGTGAAAGAACAGCATATGCTGAAGATGGAACTGCAGCATTACTGGAAATTATTAATTTTTAAAAATCCTCACCCAAGGATATGCTCACAAATTTTAGACAGAGAGGAAAGGGGTGGGGAGAGCGATGAGAGATTAGAGAGAAACATCGATCAGTTGTAACCTTTTGGTGCTTTGCTGCATGGGATAATGCACCAACCAACTGGGCCACCTGGCCAGAGCAACAAATTAAAAACAATCTAAATATCCAACAAACAGGGGAAGAGTTAATTACTGTATATACACAATGGTTTTCTTGTTACCATTAAAAGTGATGGCTATGAAGACTATAATAACACTTATGTAAAATAATAAGATAAAAAATAATTTATACTGTAATATTATAATAATATAAGACAGCAAGAGTCACAATTTGGCTTCAAGTCCATAGAAGTGACTTAAAAGGCATGTGAGCAAAACCAGGTATACATATATTTTGTATACATATTTTAAAATTGAGATAATTGACATCTAACATTGTGTGTGTTGACGGTGTACAATGTGTTGATTTGATACATTTATATATTACAATATAAATACCACCACAGTACTAGCTAACACCTCTATCATGACAAATAATTTTCATTTATTTCTTTTTTGTGGTGAGTACAAGTAAGATGTGGTCTCTTAGCAACTTTGAAGTTTACAAACCAATATTGCCAACCATAGTCATTATGCTATGGATTAGAGCTCTAGGCCTTATTTATCTATTAGTCGCAAGTTTGTCCCTTAAACATCTCCCTAACTCCCCCACCCTGTAGCTCACAGCAACTACTATTGTACTCTTTGTTTTAAGTAGTTCTTTTTTTAAAGATTCTAAATCTAAGTGACATTATACAGTATTTGTCTTTCTCTGTCTGGCTTATATCACTTTGCATAATGCCCTCAAGTTCCATCCATGTTCTTGCAAATGGCAGGATATCCTTCTTTCTCATAATTGTATAATATTCTGCTGTATGTATGTGTGTGTGTATATATACATGATGATAGATATACATGGTTATATATATATAATATCACATCTTTTTTTTTTACAGTGTAAAATTTTTATATTTAGAATTAGCCAGGTGGTCCTGGCCAGTTGTCTTAGTTAGTTGGGTGTCGTCCTGCAAACCGAAGGGTTATGTGTTCCACTCCAGGTCAGGGCACAGGCCTGGGTTGCGGGTTTGGTCCCCAGTCTGGGCATATGCAGGAGACAGCTCATTGATGTTTCCCTCCCTCTGTTTCTCCCTCCTTTCCCCTCTCTCTAAAATTAATAAAATAAAAGAATTAAAAAAGAAGAAAGAATTAGCCAGCTGGACTCAGTTTAGATGATTCCAATTTTGTTGGCAACATCCAAAGCATCATAGGTGAGAGCCAGTTGAAAATATGCCTTCTTCCCTCCGTGAGGCCTGATCAGGGTGGTGACCTGGGCCACGTCAATGTCACCAAGCCTCTTCACAGCCTGTCTGATGTGGTGCTCGTTGGCCTCGGCATCCACAACGAACACAAGTGTACTGGTGTCTTCTGTCTTTTTTGTGGCCAACTCAGTTGTCAGGGGAAACTGGGTGATGGCATAGCATCAAGCTTGCTTCTCCTGGGGACTCTCATCTGACAATATCTGGGCTGCCTTCGGAGCTGCGGTGTGTTCAGCTGTCAGAAAGTGGGTGACAGGCAGATCTTTTCTTTGTGGATGTGGACACATTTCGGAGCCGCTTTCTTTGCCTTCCAAAGCCTTTGCTTTGGCTTTTTTTTTTTTTTTTTTTTTTTTTTTTTTTTTTGATTGGGGGTAAGGTCTTCCTTCTTTGCTTTCAGTGCCATCTTCATGAAAGGCCACATCTTCCTTATCCATTCATCCACTGATAGACACTTAGGTTGTTTCCATGTCTTGGTGATTGTGAATAATGTTGCCATAAACAGGGGAGCATAGATTTCTCTTTGAGATCCTTTCATTTCCTTTGAATATACACCCAGAAGTTGAACTGCTGCATCATGTGGTAGCTCTATTTTTAATTTTTGGAAGATCCTCCATACTGTTTTCCATAGTGGCTGAACTAATTTAAATTCTCACCAACAGTGCACAAGGATTCCTTTTCTCTGTTACTTTGTCAACGCTTCTTATCTCTTATCTTTTTGATGAAAACTTTCTAATAAGAATGAAGTGAGATATCCTCATGGTTTTGATTTGCATTTCCTGCGTGATTAGTGATGCTGAGCACATTTTCATGAATCTGTTGGCTATTTGGATGTCTAATTTGGAAAAATGTGTACTTGGATCCTCTGTGCATTTTTTAATCAAAGTGCTTTTTTGTTTTTGAGTGGAGTAAGTTCTTTATATATTTTAGATATTAACTCTATATCTGATACATGATTTGCAAATATTTTCTCCTATTCCACCAGTTGCCTTTTTTATTAAGTTCTACTCTGAGGGCTTCTCACCAAGAGGGGAAAAGAGGCTCTTCTCCACCCCACTCAATTGTGACTTTACTCTCCAAAGCAGTGTTGGGGATCATTGAAATGGAGGAGAATTTGAAGTGGAAAGTGCATTGCAATAGTTCCTTGTCTTTCTTGCCTAGACTCTGACAAGTTCTTAGCGAAAAGAAAATAGAAACTAAAATGTACCCTTTGTGTATTTCTGATTGACAAATTTTATGATGACTATTTTATTTTAAAATTGGTAATTTATTTGCTTCTTTTTTTTTGTTATTATGCTCAGTGACTTTCCAGGGAGAGTTTTTCTTATCATCAGCTAATTATTATTTTTTTAATTTTATTTATTTATTTTTAGAGAGAGGGGAACGGAGGAAGAAGGAGAGGATGAGAAACATTGATGTGCGAAACATGATTGGTTGCCTCTCGCACACGCCCCAACTGGGGACTGAACCTGCAAACCAGGCATGTGTCCTGACCAGCAATTGAACAGGCGACCTTCTGCCCTGTGGAATGATGCCCAACCAACTGAGCCACAACAGTCAGGGCTAGTTATTTTCTTTATTTTTCTTGAGGCAACTACTGCAATTAAGAATTTAGCATTATTTGTGTTGGTTCAAAACTGATTCATCATGCAACTTTACAGCCAAGAATATATTCTTTTATTTCTGCAAATTATTTTGAAGATTAAATCAATGTTTTACAAAAAAATAACACTGAAACTTTGGCTTACAAAATTATGACCTTAGCAATGGTCGTACACTTCCTCTTTATATTGCATTGACTAATGGGGAAGAAAAAATAAAAATATTATATAAGATTTGAATAAAAATTAGGATTATCTCATAAGCTATTTGTTAAAAACTACTCATATACAGGAAAATCTCAATAAATTCCCTAAAAGAGAAATTGTATAGGCTACATCCTCTAACCAAAGTATAATAAAAATATAAATTAATAATAAAAGATTAAATAAATTTAAAAATCCTTAAGGGTAAAGCATTTTCCAAACAATTTAGGGATCAGAGAAGAGAATCTCAAAAGAAGAATTTCAAATGATCTAAAAAATAACCACAATGAAAGCTGCAGGTACACATACATAATTTAACCAGGGTTAAATTCAGAGGAAATTTTGGGGAAATAATAAGAAACTTCCACAAGACAATAATTAAAACAGAACAGTAACAGTGTAGGAATAAAGTGAATAATAATGTCACATAGAATGCAGAAATATATTCAAGAACATCAAAGAATTCGATCTTTAATAATCTTAACAATCTAACACATAAAATGATATACAGTCTTAATTTTTTTGGTTAACATATTATAAAGTCTTTGTTTTGTACCTACTTTACCACTTATTTCTGGAGTAAAGGTGGCCGAAAATTTGCCATCTCATAAAAATTACTTGATCATTTCAGCTGTGATCCAGATTACCTCTGGGGTAGATAGATCCTCCCTGATTTCTATTACCCTTATTCCTATTATCCAGTCTCTGAAGACACTGAATGAAGCAGAAGCATCTACTTATTTAGGTCTCCCTCTCCCTCTTCACTTTAAGCCCTGCATTTAGACTTCGCATGATCTGCAGGGCATTTCCAAAGGTGGTCCCATTAGAGGTTCAACTGCAACATGACCAATTCCAGCTTCCTCTTCTCTGCCCCATCCCCAGTTCCCCTGGACTGCCAACACAGGCTGTGGTGCAGTAGGATCCAAGCCAGAGGTTATCATGGGAACAGAGGAGAAAGTCAGCACAGAAGGACCTGGGTGAAAATCAGATCCTGGGGAAGGAGTGGAACAAAGAGCACAGTGAAGTGAGGCCTGGACTGGGTGTCAGGGCAGAGGACACCGGAGTCAAATAAAAGAGCTACCAGAATTGAGAAATTAAAACGGAAGCCCCACTTTAGGAAGTGGGAAAGCAGATGAGACAAAGGCAAGAACAGGGTAGGAGAAGCAGCACCATTAGGGTGAGCTAATGGGTGTTTGTGATGACCAGACTCAGTCTTGATTCTAAAGGGAGCCCTCGAGACACAACCAGCCCTCTCCCCAGATAACAATCTCCATCCTCCTCCAAACAGCCTACATTCATCTTGACCTATAGCCCGATTAGCTCCCCTCAGCCGTCCTTTTCAGGAACTCCAGAGCACTTGTTAACTTGATTCCTGAAGTCCCCAGTCTGATCAGTCAGTGTGTCATGTCAATTCAGCCTTTCTAATGCCTTTGAACTTGTACCATTCTTTCCATATCTACCATACTTCAGCTCTTCCTCAGGTCTTACCAGGACTCAGCCTTCTGCTTACTATTTATTCCCATACTTCTAGTCTTTCCCTCCTAAATGCAGTGTCTATAATGCCACCAGTTTTCTTTCTAAAATCCAGTTGTGTTCTTTTTTCAAATAGCAAAATTTTGCAGTTGTTCTTTATTGTTTGTAGAATATAATCTAAACCCTTTAATGTACATGGCTCTTAAAATCTTCCACAGTCCAAGCCAATCACTCTCCCCAAGTTCATCTTTTAGGCATAACCTTGGTCTCACTGTAAAACCTACTCTGCTGTCATAACTACAGTTTTCTTTATAATCCCCTGGCACGACAAATGCTCTCACTTAACGTACTGAAGCCAGAGCACAGATTGTTTCTAATGCATCTTTTCATCTTCCCAGTGATTAGAACATCACCTTGAACACAGGTCCTGTGCTCCATATTTGAAAAAAAATAGCTTTATTAAGATATGATTCACATAACATACAGTTCACCCATTGAAATTGTATAATTCAATGGTTTTTAGTATATTCACAGGGTTGTGCAACTGTCACCACAATAGAATTTTAGAATATTTTCTTCTCCCCTAAAAGAAACCCCATACCCTTTAAGCAGCCACTTGCCACTCATCCCATCCCTCCCCAGGACTAAGAAACTATCACTCTACTTTATTTTATATAAATTTGCCTATTCTGGACATTTCTAATAAATGGAATCATACAATATGTGGTCTTTTTGTAGCTGATTTCTTTCACATAGCATAATTTTTTAAATTTTATGTAATCATTCTTGTATTTTTTCCATTACCATTTAGTCTCCTTACACCCCCTCCCCCCAGCAAGTTCTTCCACACTGACGTGCACCAGCATGCCATTTCTTTTTATTGCTGAGGACTCCACTGAATCGAAACATCACGTCTGATTAAGCATTCATTGGATGGTGGACACTGGTGTTGCTTCCACATTCCAGCTAGTAGGAATTACGCTGCTATAAATATTTGTGTACAGGATTTTGCACATATATGTTTTTATGTCTCTTGGTATTCCTAGGGGTGGAACTGCTGGGCTATATGGTAACTTTATATTTAACTTTTGAAGAACTGTGAGACTTTTTCCAAAGCTATGGAATGATTTTCACATTCTACCAGCAGTATATGAGGGTTCAAATTTCTCCACTGCCTCATCCATACCTGTGCCTTTCATTTTGATGATAGGCATCCTAGTGAGTGTGAGGTTCTCACCGTGGTTTTGATTTGCATTTCTTTTATGTCTATTGATGTTGAGTATCTTTGCATGTGCTTACTGGTCATTTCCATGTCTTCTTCAGACAAAAGTCTACTCAGATCCTTTTCCAAGTGTTAAAATGGATTATATATTATATCTTACATAATTATATATTGTTATATCCTTAAAATATGTTATTATGTTGTTGTTACAATAGAGTTCTTTCAATATTCTGGATACAAGTTCCTTATCAGATATATGCTTTGAAAATTAAATACTTTCTCCCATTCTGTACACTGTTTTTAGTCTTTATACTTTCTTGATGGCATTGTTTATAGCACAAAAGTTTTAAAGTTGAGTATGATCTAATTTATCTATTTATTTTCTTTTTTTCATTGTGTATTTTGTATTATATCCAAGGAACTACTGCTTCATCCAAAGTCATAAAGGTCCATTCCTATCCTTTCTTCTAACAGTTTTGTAATTTTAGCTCTTACATGTAGGTTCATGATCCATTTTGAGTTGCTTTTGTGTAGTGTGAGTCATTATTTTTTAATGGGTGCTATTGAGAACAGAGTGTTTCAAACCTAAAGGACCCCTACTCCCCAAAGCACATTCAATCAGAATATACTCACTGCATCATTTGCAAAAATTTACATATCAGTGAACCAGGCACTCTGGTAAAAATAAAAAGAAACTGTAGCAGCAAATACTGTACTACTGTATCCAGGAGCACTCTAAATGAATTTTGGGTACATTTATGATTGCTTCCTGCAAAGAACTGACTCCACCAAAACTGGTTTAGATCCATAGAAAGATTATTGATTAACCTGGCAAGAAAATTAGTCCTTGGCTTAAAATACATAGACTCCAAACAAAACAAAACAAAACAAAATAAAAACCCAAACCTCAAGAACTGCCCCTTGAGGCCTTTTCCAAGAGTGATCAGTGTCTGGTATCCTGTAGCCCCTGGTCACCTTATCATGAAAGTGATAGACACAGGTGTGGATGAGGCTGTGGAGGAATTTACACCTCAACTTTCTTAGTGCTCAGCATAATGTCATGGTTAGCACTGGAAGTCAATATAGCTAGCTCATATTAATATGTATTAGCATCTACATCAGAATAAGGAGTTATAAATACGGAACAATTACTGCAGGTCAGATACTTATAGTAGTATCTCATTTAATTCTCAAAACAATCTTATAAAGTGGTGACACTATTGTATTTTAATTTTATTATATTGTAATTTTATATATTGCCAACTCAGGCCCAGAAAAGTTACCATATTTTCAGACTATAAGATGCACCCCCCAAATTTGGGAGGAATAATGGTTGTTAACGCCACTGTTGAGTTCTGTTTACATTTACATTGGTGAAATATTATGTTATTTATGTTATTAAATATTTTGCCACATTTTTTGCTTCAAAATTATTTTCTATTTTCCTCTAAAGCCTAGGTGAGCCTTATTGTTCGAAAAATACGGTAAATAATTTGTGTGAGCTCATGTGAGTGGTGGGCTGGACTGGGCCTAGGTCTAACTCAAAAGCCAATGCCACACTGAGTTCTGAACATGTGGCTGGGCCGTGGTTATGAAGAGGTGGAAAGTGGCAGCTGCTCTGCTCGCTCTGTTGTTACAGGGTCGGTATGTCCAGATCTAATGTACATGGTTCTGTCTGTCTTCCACATCACACTGTGAGTTCAGGCACAGAATCTTGTATTTTCACCCAACCATGTAACACATATCGTGTACTTAGCAAATATAGTTAGCTGCTGAGTGATCTTGGGCAAGTTAGTCAACCTCTCTGTTGGTTTCACTTCCTCAGCTGTGAAATGGCAATGAAAATAGTTCCCACCTCAGAAGAATGAGGTGGTGTCTGTAAAGTGCTTAGTAGAGTGGCTGGCACATAAAAAGTGGTATTAGCGTTACTAATCTCAGGTATTATTATACTCAGCATCACTAATGTTTTTATTACTATATTACTCCTCTAAAATCACCAGTGGAGGCAAATGTCAGTCACTTATTCACACCCCTCCCCCCCACACACACATTCCCAAGTCCAAGTCCACACCTGGATAATTACTTGCATTTCTGTGTACAGTGGGTTGGACTGCCATTTTCTTGTAGGCCAGGCACATTTATTAAAGACTAAGCCAAGTGGGAAGGACATCCAGAAGGAGGGTTTCTAGGACAGAGATTCTTAACCATTCTGAACAACAGAGGGATGGCATCAGAGTGTCCCTGAGACTTTTCAGACCACACCCACGGCACCTCCAGCTCCACATTCCAAACCTTACCATTACCTGCCTCCCCTGGAAGAGGGGTGCATTTCTGGAGTTCAGAACCATTGCAAAGAGTGTTGCTGTTGAGGGGGGGGGGTGTTATTCTTCTTAACTAGCAGGTGAAAAGAAAAGCTGGCAATCACTGTTGCCTAGAGCAACAGATCACACTCTGCAGGATGTGGGTTTATGACTTACAGCTCCACCATTTATTTCCCTTCTTTTCCAGTCCCTGTTATTATTAGGTGGAATCCAACAATTAAGGAGGGGAGAAAAAGAATTAACAGAAAAGTAAGCAATGGCAACTTGAGGTTGTTTATTTCTGTTGCTAGAAGGCCAACAAAGCATTCTGGATGCAGGTTTAAACACAAATTAACATTGGGTTCCAGCAACGGGCCCCATACTGATAGAAAATACTGTTCCCTTCAACTTAATTTATAATTCATCTAATACCCTCCATTAAGCTGAAGAGTCAACACACAGTCAGGACACAATATTTGTGCCATTATCAAGAGTTGCGCCCTTCAGTTAGGTAGCCACGTGTGGCTGTTGAGCGCTTGAATTGTGGCTGGTCCAAACTGAGATGCGTTGCAAGTGTAAAACACAGTGGGTTTGGAGGACTTAGTCCACAGGTGGCAAACACAAGGCCCTTGGGCTGAATCCGGCCCTCCACCTTGTTTTATCCGGCCTGGCACCTTGTTTCTACCTGGAGGCAGCACCGAGCTCTCACTTAACTGTTAAGGAGTTACATTTATACAGTCCTAAAATTACATTGGGCCCTTTGAAGGCAACCGTGAGGCTGATGTGTTCCCTGGTGAAAATGAGTTTGACACCCCTGCCTTAGTCCAAAAAAAAAAAAAAAAAAAGGAAAGGAATACAAGAGGTCATCAGTAATTTTAATATTATTTTAATTATATAATTTTCATATTAAATTTAATGTAATTTACTCTAATATTAATTAAATGACCATTTTAGATATATATTAAATAAGGTTTATTACTAAATTTGAAGTCACTTGTTTCTAATGTGGCTTCTTAAAAATTTAAAGTTATCTATTATATTCCTATTGGAGAGTGCTGGTCTAGAATGCTACAGTTCTGTTATTACAAGTGCCTAAGGCTTTGACTGAAAGCTGACTGGGGTGACTGTACCATATGAATATAATCTGAATATTACTAACCAGCTGTTAAGTCAGAATTTCCCATACCCTTTCCCGTTGTGCTTTGTGCTCCAGTACTGCTAAACTATTTTACACATGCGGTGTCTAGGGTAGCCTTCTTCCACCGGGCCACCTCGGAATACCTTTATTTTTCAAAGCTCCTCTTGGTCACCCTGGTACAATGCCTTCCCTGTAACCACTCTCTTCACCGTATTATTTCTGTACCTATCACTGCACGTGACACATTGTAATGTGTTCATTTACAGGCTTGTCTCTCCCACTAGATGACAATTCCATCATTCCAGGTGTTCGGGCCAAAGGCTTTGACTCTTTATTCCTCATACTTTCTGCCAGAAAATCCTGTTGGTTCTATCTTCAAGATATATGCCAATTCCCAAAGCTTCCTGATAGGCTCCTTGCTCTCATCCTTGCTCCTTCCAGTTTATTCTCAAGCAGTCAGAGTAAGCCTTTTAAATGTCAGACAGATCAGGTTTACTCTTGTTCTCAGAATCCTGCGATGGCCCCTCAATTTCACTCAGACTAAAAGCTAAAGGTTTTTAAATGACCTGCAAGACCCTATTTGATCTGCCACCTCTTCACCCTCTTCTCACCTCTACTCCAGCCACATCTCCTGTTACTCTGCCCCTGTTCCCTTATCTCTAGCCACATGGGCCTCTGTGTTCCTTGAGTATACCGGGTACCCCCCTTCCTTACAGCCTTGGCGCTGGCTGCTCCCTATGCTTGGAACACTGCTCCCTCAGCCTCTTAACTCCTTTAAAACTTTGCTCAAATCTTATCTTCTCAAAGAGGCCAAGCCTTACCAACCTCTATAATACTGTAACTTTACTTTGTTCAACTTTGTCTTTTTTAAAATCCTCAGCCGAAGATATATTTGTTGATTATTTTTTAGAGAGAGAAGAAGGGAGAAAGAGAGAGAGAGTTGGGGGAGGAAGAGAAAGAGGAAGGGGAGACAGAAAGAGAGAGAGAAAGAGAAATATTGATGTGAAAGAGAAACATTGATTGGTTGCCCTGTATATGCGCCCTGACCGGGGATCAAACCTGCAAACTTTTGGTAACGGGATGATGCTCCAACCAGCTGAGTCACCAGGCTTCTCTATTCATGAAGTATATAAATGTCTAATCAATATGTTGTACACCTGAAACTAATATAGCATTTTTTACTTACTAATATCTGTATTATTTACTTATTTATTATGGTTATTGATTATTGTCTGTGTCTCCTTACCAGAATATAAGCTCCACAAATGCAGAGATCTTTGTCTCTTCTGTTCACCAACATGTCCCAAGCACCTAGAATAGTACTTGGCAAGTATCTTCGAAGTGATTGAATTGTATTTAAAATAGATACAATTGTAATTGTTACAGTTAATTACCGATGAATCTTGGTCATTTCATGAATGACAGAGATACTACTGAACTAAGTATTTCCATGGTAGGTAGAGACTCTAATTTCAGTTTCCCAAGGACCAATGTCCTCTAATTTCCAGTTTGAGGTCTTTGCAAATACATGTGCGTGCTTTCTGAACGCTTTAAATAAATCAGCACGTTCAGTCTAATGATTATGTCTCCAGAAAACCATCTCACTGAGTCTGTACTATGAGATCAAATCAGAAAGATCTCCAGCAGAATTAGAAAAAAAAATATTATACTCACTGCATCATTGATTTAATCAAACTTGCAAGGTATCAAGATGGATTAGAATACAGTAAAGATAAAAATGAAAACACATTATTGCTGCCAAAGAAGATTATTTTTTCAAAAGATACATATAAAGATAATGACTTCACAATTGATTATACTATCTTGTCTTCCCACTAAGAAGAACCTAATAAACTAGAAACTAACAAGGCAAGTTCTTCACCTTCCTTTAGCTTCCCTTCTCAGACCCCAGTGTGATGGAAGGGTCTGACATCTGCTGTCTCAGCATAAGTGCTGGCCACATGTAGGACTGTAGCTGCCCAGCGATGCTTCAGCCCAGAGGTGGAACTGATGTAGTATCTGTACATTGCACAAATATTTTTGGAGTCCTGTCTATGGTGTCAGGAATTTGGCTAGGCAGTAGGGATACAGTGGTGGCAGGTCACATCCTCTAGTCCCTACAAGCTGTCCTCAGCCCCTGACTTGTCATGTCTCATGCACAATCTAGTTTCTTAAACTGTTTGTAGGTCATTAAACACTATATCTTAGTGCTGCTATTCTTTCTTCTCAAGGGAAATCTAATTGTTACTTTTCCAAATACATAGTAGTTTCCTCTAAAAGTCATGTTTCTCATAACAATTATAAACATAAACATAACAAATATAACATACAAATATATAAACACATATATAAAACATATAAAAATTACTATACAACCAGTGTGCCAAAGCTTTAAATTCTGGCATTTATCATGTACTCAAATCTATAATAAATGCTTAAAGTTCAAGTTACTACTTGCCATTTAGGATGACAAGACTGCTATAAAATATATACATATCTTCACACTAAAATATTAATTATGTTCAGAAGATTGTTGTATTTTGAGGCAAGAATTACTAAGATCATTCTATTGTCTATAAAATAAACTCATGAGCTTCTATAAAATTGATTTTGGTGTGATAGACTATAAAGTGCAAACTTTATTATAAAATTTGTGGAATCACTAAAAGGTGTTAGGTATAAAAGTAATTAAAATAAAATGGAGGAGGATTAGAAGTAAATGAAAATTATGATACTTTTTGAAAGTAGGATAGTTTAAAGAAATTTAAAGTGCATATTAAGCACAGTCATGGACACAAATGAATTTTACAAATAGCTCATTCAAAGAATAATATGAAAAACCTAGATCTTTTTATTTACAAGTGGAAAAAGACAAAAGAAGTGGGTAAATAGTATTCATTCCTAGGATATAAAAATATAAAAATTTAATAGATACTACATCATTTAGTAAGTATTATGGTTAAGATTTAAAGTAACTAAATCATAAAGTAATTCATATTACAGTTATATGTCTTGAGAAATAACAATTGAAGAATTTTGAAATCTAATATTGACCTGCCCAAACTTGGGTATGACAACTCAGTTTTTCAACATCTATAGGCCAGAAATTGACCCTTTTTAGAGAAACAAAAGCATTGATATTTCAGAATCTAACAAAATTTGTTATTATTATCATTTTCTCCATTCTTTTTGGTTAATGATCAGCAATTCTAACTGTGTTGGCATTCTAGACAGGACAAATTCAAAGCATTACAGCAATTTCTTAATTGCTATTCTAATGACAGATATAATGTACTCCAATAATCTCACTATACTGGTAAAACGTCTCAGGTATAGAAAGGTTAGAACAACTTAATCAAGGTCATCCTTGTTCTATTTAAAGGCAGATGTGAACCCAAGTCTCCCAAATACCCGGAAAAGACACAAATAACAATACTGTGAAAATAATTAAGTACTGAAAGTCTTAAGATGATGTTAAATTTCTTAGACCTTTCCTGACACATTGAGCAGACAGGAAGTACCATCTGGAAAACATGACATATTTCTTAATGGACTGTCTGTGAATTTTGCCAGCCAGCCTTACTGTAAGACTCCCCATGTGCCATTCCAGTATTTCAATGAAGACAGGGGGAAATTGCCACTGGAGGTTTATGCAATGGGACAAAAGCTCTCTTTCTAAAATGTCTGCTCAAAGGCCTAGCATTTCAAATCACTAGCAGCTAGTACCCTTGCCTTTTTTCAAACCACATTATACCACCAGAAACAACATCCTGGGGAGTAAAAACTCATGTGTCTTTTCCCTCCATGTTACTTTCCTGTTACTCCATTTTTCTTTCTCTAATGGTCATGTTAAATGTTCTTTTTGACTTGCTTTGCTGTGAATGGCTAGGGAACAGAACATTTAGCCTTCCACATGTGTGAGTAATAAAAAAATACTTTCCTAGAAGGAGAGTAAGAGGTACACTTGGCAAGGTTTTGAGTGGGAACCCTGTGCTGAGGTCCTGAGGGATGTGAGGCACCCTACTTGTTTCCTTCACGCTGCAAAACCACACTGTGGACGTTCAGTTCCAAGCCAAGTTCCAAGAATTCTGCCTGATGTCCAGATTTTTTCTTCTGTCTTATTTTAAAGATTTTGTAGTTATTTATTTTTAGAAAGGGGGTAGGGAGAAAGAGAGAGAGAAACATCAATGTGTGGTTGCCTCTCCTGCGCCCCCTACCAGGGAACTGGTCTGCAACCCAGGCATGTGGCCTGACTGGGAATCAAACCAGCGACCTTTTGGTTCAATGGCTAGTGCTCAATCCAGTGAGCCACACCAGCAAGGGCATTTCTATTTTATTTTAAAACGATAGGACAATAATTCGGAGGAAATGTTATTTTTAAAAAGAAGAAACAGTTGTCTGAAACTTTTAAAGGAAGGAAACTCAAATTCCCACACGACTTGCACTTAATTTACAGTGCCCTGAAATGCCCCAGGAATCCCATCTGAATTGGTCAGGCTCCTGGACTTGGCTGACAAACGACAGCTCATACCTGGTTCCTGGTTAGACCTTGTAGCAACTTTCTGGGCAGGAAATCAGTCAAATCTGATGAAATCCAGCGCGGGGAAGGCAAACAAACCCCCAACCCCAAACCCTCGCGGAGCTGGTCAAGAGAGGCCATCACCGGTGGGGCCTCCCGGAGTAGGGGGTCTAAGCCAGAATGGGGGCGCGCGTTCACACGGGAACGCTGGGTCTTCCTGGGACCGCACGGGCGTGACACGTGATGCGGTAACAGCCCCGAGGGGCCCAGGTGCTGCTCCCAGCGCTTCCAGGCCTGCCCGCACAGCTTACCTCGACGGCCGGGCTGGACTTAACCGGGGCGCAGGCAGGATGCGGGTCGGCGTCGGGGCACGGTCCGGGAAGGGGACGCGTTGCACTGGGCTGTATTCGGCTCAGGTCCGCCGCCTCGGGGAGGAAGTGGTGTCAGCCCTGCCCTTCCCCCGTGGCGTGCAGACGTGGGGCGCTTGCGGCGTTACTTTGCATTGAAGTGCAAAGGGGGCGCCTGGTTGGAGACACACACGAGAAACATAGATGGAGAATGACAGAAAAATCTGGCCTGCTTTATCCTACTCATTGGGTTTGTGCCTCATTTCCTCTTACTAGCCCTCTCTACACTACAACCTTGAAGAAACAAGTTTTTTTTTCTTTTAATTCTGGGAAAAGTTGTGTCTTGTCTCATCCCTCCCTTAAATGTGCCTCGCCCCCTTCTCTCAGGAGCGTCCCCTGGCGAGTTGACTCTGTCGCTTCGACATATTTATTAGTGGCTAGGGGATTTGGGGCCAGATGACGCTTCCACAAAAGCCGGAGAAGCGATTTCTTTCAAAACTGTCTTCCAAGTGCTTACTCCAGCCCTTTCTGTGTTTCCTCTTTTGAGCCTGTTGTGCAAGGGCTCTTCCCGGTAGCACGCAGCCAGCCCGCAGGTGGCGCAGCGCGGGAGTGGGGAGGAAAGCACCCCCGAGCATTCTGCCAGTGCACGGGTGGGAATGCACCGCTGCTCGCAGTTCTGCTACTCCCACGGGAACACGGGGAGTGGGTGGAGGGCTTGGGGCAGGGGTGGGGACGGGCGCGCTCAGCGGAGGTCGTTTGTCAACGGTCGGATTGGCAGCTCTCCCACCCCCAAAGCATAACCACACTCTGAGGGTGAGGCTGTGGCCTCACACATTGCTGGTGGAAATCCAAAATAGCGATGGTATGAGCCCTGGGGTTGGGGGGTGGTATTCAGCAATAGTTGTTTTACTTTACATATGCAATTACCCTTTGACCCAGAGATTGCACTTGTAAGAATGTGTTACAAAGATTCAGTGATGAAAAGAAGTAATGCATACTTGCCAGGCCGTACTATTTGTAACAATCAAGGACTGATTGGAAATAACATCTGACTGTTGGGAGAGCAGTCTCTTGAGAGAAAGGGGGGGACTATTTTCAGACTATTTGTCTGAAAATACAGAAGTTAAAATCAGTTACATTTGTAACGGGGGTTGGATGAACCTCCTCTTTCCTTGTACAGCTGCCTTCAAATGTTTCCATATGGGGAGGTGGTGGAGACATAAAGATATAAATTAGACATATTAACTAGGTAATTTCATGTAATGAGATTTATTTAATGAGAACCTACTAAGCACCTACCCTTCTATAAACAATGAAGATAAATAGTGAAGAAAATAATTCCTTCTCTCATAGATGGTACATCCTAGTTGGGAGATAACAGAATACAATAAATATTTAGCAGGTTGTGTGTTCAAAAAAGGGGCCACATACTAAACCTGACAACCTCAGGGGAGGCCTGAATGGCGGCCTTATAAACTCAGGGACCTACAGCAGTCAAAACTTCCTAACTACAAGCCAGAGTCAGGGCAGGTAGTCATGCCCTAGGCTGATGTCTTTCCTGACAAAGGTCAATCTTTACCTTAACTGGGTCTGTCTCTTGTGTTTTTGCCTCCATGATAATTTATCTTCGGTATGTTGGAATAATCTTTCCCAGATTCCTCAGGGCACAATCTCCCACCAGAACACAGAGACCACAGAACCCCTCATTGTTATCTGGTTCTCCTGCATACCACCTCCATGTGCTGTAAATGTTAACTATCCTGTACCCACCAGTGTTAACAGAACTGTTTGTCTCTTCATTTTATTTTTTATCCAGTCTCAGAGGTTCCTCCTCTTTGTTTTCTCCTGCCTCCCTAATCTGTCACTAATGACTTTCTTGTAACCCGCCCCCCCCCACCCGACCTTGTGCCTTTGATTGTAATGTATACAATAAGGTGTAAAACTGCCATTCTCTGGAGCATTTTCTCAATCTGTTGAGATTTTGCTTCGCAGCAATTGTTAGTTTGGCTCAAATAAACTCAAAAATTTTCTGCAGGTTTGTATGTTTCTTATATAGACATATGTAAGTCTTTTGAGGCAAATGAAAAGGTGAGGGATAGTGATGGTAGTGGGGACAGTAATTAGGGCCAGAGCTAAATGCATGAGAAGTTAATTCATGTGGGTTTTGGGATGAGAATATTCCAGGCAGAAGAAATAGTACCTTCAAAGGTCCTCAGTTAGGGGGGGCATTTGGGATTTTGGAAAAACAGCAGGGGGCCCTGGCTGGTGTAGCTCAGTGGATCGAGCTCAGACTGTGAACCAAAGGGTCACGGTTCGATTCCCAGTCAGGGCACATGCCTGGGTTTCAGGCCAGGTCCCCAGTGAGGGCCACGTGAGAGGCAACCACACATTGATGTTTCTTTCCTACTCTTTCTCCTCCCTTCCCCTCTGTCTAAAAATAAAGAAATAAAATATAAAAAAGAAGAACATTTACCTTCAAAAAAAAAAAAAAGAAAAACAGCAGGGAAACGAATATTCTGGCTGTGGATGACACTGCTATGAGTAATGAGAAGCCACTGGGGGGTTCTGAACAGAGTCACAGTGCTATATAGGCCATCAAGTCAAGCAGTGGAGTGACTTTCATGAGAAAGGACAGAGGTCAGGGAACACCTCTGCAAAACTGGGAAAAGGGCAGCCATTCACAGATTTGGAAAAGCATTCAAGAGAAGGAAGAGCAAGAAAAAGGCTTGAGATAGGAATGTAGAAGGTAGAAAGAAGGCCCATGTGACTGGAACGTAGCAAAATAATAGGGCAGTGGTAGAGGATGGTGACAGAGAGGTGACAGGGATCAGATCAAGCAGGGCCTTGGGGCCAGCCTTGAGAATTTTGGGTTTTATTTTAATTACAATGGGGAGCTATTGGAAGGTTTTTAGAAATGAGTGCCTGATTTGGTTTCATCTATATGCCATCACGTTGGTTGGTGATTGGAAAATTGATTGAATGGGGCAAAGGAAAAAGCAGTGGGATATCACTGAGCAGGCTGTGCTATATATAGTCCAGGTGAAAGGTGATGGTAGCTTTAATTTGGACTCTTACAGTGGGGATGGTGAGGGGAGTTTGGTTTCAAGACACAGTTTCAGAGCGGAGCCAACAGTGTCTGCTGATGAACTAGAGCATGGGTGGGGGAATGGCAGAGGGATTAGGAATTTAATGTAAACCAGTGTGACTGGAGATCTTGGAACTGCCCTGTTGGCAAAGCTGGCAAAGCTGGATGGAGAAAGGTCAGTAGGGACAAACCCTGTAGAACCTTGAGGACCATGGCAAGGATTGCTTTCTCATCCTAAAAGCAATGAGTGTGTTAAATAATATTTTAAGCTGTCAGGTGGTGGGATTTATCTTCTAAAAAAATTGTAATGTAATGAAAACTTTTGCTATAGTTTGGAAAACTGGGTAAGGGATCATGTTAGTTTGGACTAGGTTGGTGACAGTAGAATGGAAAGAAATAGATGAACCTGAGAGATATTTAGAAGGTAGTGACAGGAGATTGTGATGGCTGGATATGGGCAGAGTGAAGGAGAAGAAGAAGACAAAAATGACCCCAGAGAGTCAGGTTTGGATAATTGTGGAGAGTGCTGCTGTTCATTGAGATGAACCCTGGGAGATGACTGTTTGGGGAGGGAAAGATAATGAGTTTTCTTTTGAGCAAGTTGAGTTTGATAAGCCCTTGCAACATCCAGTTGGAGACTCAAGTAGAAAGCTGCGTATAAAGAACCTGGTGCTTAGAGGAGAGTGTGGTTTAGAGCCAGAGACAGACAGTTTCAGTGACCTACCTGTAAGTGGCCAAGGTGGCCATTGATGAGGTTGCTGAGAGAGGAGTGGGATGAGGAAACAGCTTAAGTCTAAGTTTCAGCAATGCCATCATTAAAGAGGAAGATGGGTCTACATGAGAGACAGGAAGAGCTCTACACAGATCGGAGGTGAGCCTGGAGAAGGGAGTGTTATGGAAGTCACGAGAATGGGAAAGTGGGAGGGAGATGTTGAAATGGAAGATGAAGACTGAGGCCTGCCCATTGACTTTAACGATGTTAATTACCCATTTCAATACAGGGGCTGGAGGCCAGATTGGGTTGAAGAGTGAACAGGTTGTAAAGAAATGAACACAGTAAGCAAAATAACCCTTTTGAGTAGTTTGCCTGTGAAGAGGAGGTGACAGATAGGGAGGCAGCAAGTGGGGCATGTGCAATTGAGGCAGAATTCATTTATTTAAAAAAAAAAATGGTTTCCAAGTAGGAAGAATCCAGATGAGAGCGAGGGGTTGAATATTAAAGAAAAAGTAGAGTTAATTAATGGTGAATGGTTCTTGAAAATGGGGAAATGTTTAAGGTCCAAAGCACAAATTAATGAGTCCTTAGATAAGAGAAATGACACCTCTTCCACTTTATCAGAAAGTAAGCCAGTATTTTAGAGTAGGTAAGGATTTTCTTTTTTTTGAGAGCTGTGAAATAAGGAAGTTCTAATCTAAAGCTTCTATTTTCTTTGTAAAGTAAAAAAAGAAGTAGGGACATCAGCTGAAAGAGAAGTAGGAGGTAGGCAGGTCATAGATTAGGGGAGCTGGAAAAAGTTTGACAAGGTCATTACAGAGAATGGGAGAGTGTCTTGATAAAAAAAAATGTAATAGTTTTTGCAGGCAGCCTGAGGCTCTGTTTGAAATTGGTGATTATGGTGGAAGCAATTGCTCACTTGTGTGACTCTCCTCCAGGGCTAGGTTGCCTAGGTTTGGAGAATAGTTAACCATGATGGAAGTGGTCAAACTAGCCAGCTGGGGAGATAGGTTATTGTGGTCAGAAGACAGGCAGCAATTTTGCTCCCAGAGGCAGCAAGATCATGGGCTCTGACACTACTCAGGGTGTGACCATAGGCCTAGGTAGCTGAGGTGATCAAGGAAATGAGAGGCCAAGGGGTTGTGTGTATCTTGCTAGGTACTTGTGTAAGTCATCCAGGATTAGGGTGGCCACATGACTTTTGCTGAGACTGGAAGAATTTGAGAGTAGCAAAATGCTAACTGATTAGGAAATAGGTGTAATTCATGATTCTTTCAGACAAACAGGTTGATGACAAAATTTAAGGCCATCTTAAAAGAAGCCTGGGAGTCATACATCAGGGTTTTAAAATGAGAGAGTTTTTCTTCGGTAAACGAGAAGTTTTCATTTTCTTAGAAATGAGAATTTTCTTCTGGTGAATGCCCAGAAGTGGAATAGCTAGATGGTTTGGTTCTATTTTAATTTTTTGAAGAACCACCATACTATTTTCTACAGTGTTTGCACCAATTCACATTCCCACCAACAGTGCACAAGTGTTCCCTTTTATCCACATCCTCACTAACACTTGTTACATCTTGTCTTTTTGATAATAGCCATTCTAACAGGTGTGAGGTGTTACCTCATTGTTTCGGTTTGCATTTCCTCACAGATTAATGATGTTGAACATCTTTTCCTGTACCTGTTGGCCATCTGTATGTGTCTTTGGAAAAATGTCTATTCACATCCTCTACCCATTTTTAAATTGAAATTTTTTTTTTGCTGTTGAGTTGTATGAGTTCCTTATATATTTTGGATATTAACCCCTTTTCAGATACAGTCAAATCTTGGTTCTTGAACATCTTGGTTCTCCAACAATTTGGTTCTTGACCAAGTTGTTCATGGAAACAGTTGTGTCGATTGTCTAGCAAAACTCCCAGTCTCGATTCTCTACCTGACAAGCCTTTCATGCTGATACCTGTATGATCAGTCACATGTCTCTCAGGAGATAAACAAAGGAGATTCGGTTTTTGAACAAATCACTTCTTGAACAGTTTTCTGGAACAAATTAAGTTTGAGAACTGAGGTTCCACTGTATGTATGATTTACCAATATTTTCTTGTATTTAGTAGGTTGCCTTTTCATTTTGTTGATAGTTTCCTTTGCTGTATAAAAAATTTTTAGGTTGATGCAGAAGGTTTTTAGGTTGATGTAGTCCCACTTATTGATTTTTGCTTTTGTTACTTTTGCTTTTGGTGTCTGATTCAAAAAATCATCACCTTGACCTATGTTAAGGAGCTTACAGCTATGTTTTCTTCTAGGAATTTTAAGGTTTCAAGTCTATGTTTAAGTCATTTATCCATTTTGAATTACTTTTTATGTATGGTGTAAGATGATGATACAGTTTTATTCTTTCTCTTGTAGTTGTCTAGTTTTTCCCAAACCATTTATTGAAGAGACTGTCATATTCCCATTGTATATTCTGGTTCCTTTATCATAAATTGAATGTTATAAACCCATATATGTGTGGGTTTACCTCTGGGTTTCTATTCTGATCCGTTGACAGATGTGTCTGTTTTTGTGCTAGTACCTTACTGTTTTTGCTTACTAAGGCTTTGTAAAATAGTTTGAAATCAGGGAAGTGATGCCTCCTGAGAAAAGTTTTTGCCTTTTTGTTTTTTAAAGATGAGCCACTAATGGTCTGCAAGTAGCAATGAGGAGCATGGAGAACAGAAAACTCACCTCTGAACTCCACCTTCATGGAGTGTGAAAGAATAACACAACTTGCTCTTTGAGAAAATTGCAATGGAAATGATATCCTCAGTTAAAGCCCCAGGACAGAGGAACACTCCAGAAATAGCTTCAAGATAATAAAAGTGGCAGTGAAAGAGCTTAGGAGGTGGTGAAGACAATGGTGGAATAAATCACAGACAAGGAAGAACACAACATCATGGGATGATGGTGTGGGAGACAACTGCCCAGGTGGCTTCTCTTTGTGAAGGGACTTGGAAGCAGTCTTCTTGGAATATATGTGCACATGGTGCCTAGTGTCTAGAGAATGTGGGATATGGGACTATAGAAGAGCTTGGTTTAAATTGAGTTTGGTTTTGTCTTACTACTTCACTGTTCGGCATGTCTACCGAGTCCAATGTATATTTTGGCTAAAGAGCACTTTCACCTTCTGACAAGAGACCTGGGTTGATCTGTATCAAGAATCCTGCAGCAGTCTTTTGGGTGGGGTTAGTTTTTCTTTCATTTAGTATTTTATAGAGTTTTGTTCAACTATTTTATTTACTTGTCCTTAATTTTAGGGCATATTTGTTTCTGATTTAAATATATCACTTAAATGCCATCTGTAGCAGACTGTATTTTCCAAAGATGGTGGCTATCATCTCTCCTTTCCCCATCAAGAGGTGGAATCTGGGCAGGCTCTGTGACTGCTTTGGCCAACTGAAGAGAGCAGAAGTGGTGGTGGGCTTAGCACTTATCTGTCTCTGTTAGCCCTGAACAGTCACCCAGCAGACTACTTCTGCAGGGAGCAAGGCCACATGGAGGAGCAGTGAGGCATCAGGCGTGGGTGAAGATGCCATCTTGGACACCCAGCCACACCGAAGCTTGCAGACTCCAGCCCCAGCTCTTATCCAAATGCAGCTCAGGAGACACCCAGCTGAGCCAAATCTGCCCACAGAGTCTATAGAGGTAGTGATAAATAGCTGTGTTCAGCCTCAAAGTTTTCAGTTGTTCACAGCAATAGATATTCAAGACACTATCTTGGGTACTTCTGCTTCTCATTTTTCTGTCCTTTTAAAACTTCCGTGCTTTAACTTATAAACTGGTGATACAAAGTAACTCCTCTCATGATTTCTATTTTAACTATAGCATACATATGTAATTAGTATGCTATTGTTAGTTGCATGTTTTATGTATAGTATATGTATTTCTTCTTGCCTGCCAACAAAATTCTCCCTCTGCCTGACCCTTCACCCTCTACTTGTCCCTGGCCTTTGTTCTCAGCCATCCCCTTCCTTCCCACACCCTAGTGATAGTCAGCAGGATGAAGAAAAGTCCTGGATGGAAGAATAATAACAGGAAGAGATGGTAGGAAAGAAAAGAGCCCAGGAAGGCTTGGGAGATGATTTTTGATGGTGAGATGGGAGCAAAGCAAGGAGAAAGATGTTCTGGGGACACTGCAAGATATGACGGGCAGAGAGCAAGAAGACGGAGAGGAAGGGGGGTTTTAAGAACTGTGTACTTCGTTAAAATTAAACTTGGCTGATGGTTTCTTTGCATTGACACTGTGCAGTGGTTATGCCTGAGGGAGCCCAGTGTTAGGTTACTTAATAAGCATTAACATCTGTGAAATGCTAAGACACTTATACACACACAGCGTCTCCCCAGGCATGGGTCTGTAAAGCAGCTATGGTTGCTACCTGATATCATTGACTAAAACTACAAAACAAACAGGGATTGTTGAATTTGCAAGGGACAAGATCCATTCAGACTGGCTCAAGCCAAAAGAAGTTCTTGGAGAGAAGCTGCGACAGCTCACTGAACTCAGACAGGAAGCAGCGCTGGGCCTCTTGCCCGCCCGGCACGGAGAACGAGAGGACCACCAGGAAGTCTCTCCATCTCTTTTTCGTTTCTTTTCAAAATTTTAAATTGTGGTAAAATACACATGAATAAAACCGACCATCTTAATCATTCTTAAGTGTACAGTGCAGTGCTATTAAATACGTTCATAACGTTGCATGCCATCGCCACCCTCTGTCCCCAGAGCTCTTTCTGTCTTGTGAAACTGAAACCGCATACCCATCGAACGCTCCCTTCCATTCCCTCCTCCCCCAGTCCCCCGCAGCCATCATCTGCCTTCTGTATCCATTATTTTGACTAAGTATCTCAAATAAATAGAATTATACAGCATTTGTCTTTTTGAAAATGGCTTTTCTGTTTTACTTGGCATTATGGCCTTAAGTTTCATCTGGGATGTAGCTTAAGTCAGAATTTCCTTCCTTTTAAAGACTGAACAGTATTCCATTGCACATACACATGTTTTGCTGATCCATTCTTTTTGGCAAGGGACTCTTGGGTTGCTTCCGCATTTTAGCTTTTCTGCTTTCAATTCTTCCGGGTATAAGCCCAGAAAAGAATTGCTTGGTCATATCATGATTCTACTTTGAATTATTTGAGGAACTTCCGTATTGTTTTACTCAGTAGCCGTACCATTTTACATTCCCATCAGCAGTGTACAAGAGGTCCAATTTTTCCACATCTTCACCAACACTTGTTATTTTCTGTTTTTCTTTTTGTTGTTTTCATAGTAGTTACCTTAATGGGTAGGTAGTAGTATCATATTGTGGTTTTGATTGCATTTTTCTGATTTAGTGACATTGAACATAATTTCATGTGCTTATTGACCATTTGTGTATCTTCTGTGGAGAAATGTTTATTGAAATCCTTTGCTCATTTTTAAAGTGGGTTTGTTTGATTTTCTTACTGTTGAATTTTAGAAGTTCTCTGTATATCCTGGGTGTCAAACCCTTAACAGATATATGATTTGAAAGTATTTTCTTCTGTTCTGAGGGTTGCTGTTTTACTCTGTGATGTTATCACTTGATGCACAAATTTTTAAAAATTTTCATGAAGTCCAGTATAGCTGTTTTTTTCTTTGGATGCCTGTGCCTTTGGTATAACAGCTAAGAAATCATTGCTAAATCCAATGTTGTGAAGCTTTTGCCCTACAGTTTCTTCTAAAATTTCATAATTTTAAGTCTTCAATATGTTTTGAGTTCATTTTTGTTGAAAAGACTACCCTTTCCCCACTTGAATGGTGTTTGTACCCTTGTTCAAAATAATTTGACCATATATGTGAAAGTTCATTTCTGTGCTCTCTATTTTATTCCATTGGTTTTTATATTTGTCTTTATGCCAGTAACATACTTTTTTGATTACTGTAGTTTGGTAGTAAGTTTTGAAATCAGGAAGTATAGGTCTTCCACCTTTGTCTCTCTTTTTCAAAATTGTTTTGGCTATTCAGGGTCCTTTGGGATTCAATATGAACTTTAGGTTGTGGTTTTCTACTTCTGCAAAAACATCATTGGGATTTTGATAGGTATTGCATTGGGTAATAGGTATTGGGTAATATTGATATCTTAACAATATTAAGTCTTCTAATCCATGAACATGGGATGTGTTTCTATTTACTTATTTCTTCTTTAATTTCTTTTTAAAAATATTTTATTTATTTATTTGTAGAGAGAGGGGAAGGGAGGGAAAAAGAGAGGGAGGGAAACATCAATTGGATACCTCTCCTATGTGCCCCAACCAGGGACTAAACCCCACAACCCAGGACATGTGCCCTGATGGGGAATCAAACTGGTGGCCTATCATTTTGCAGTATGATGCCTAAGCAACTGAGCCACACTGGTCAGGCCTCTTCTTTACTTTCTTTAAGCAATGCTTTGAAGTTTTCTTTGTATAAGTCTTTGACCTCCTTGGTTAAATGACTTCCTAAATACTTTATTCTTTTTGATGGTATTGTAAAAGGAATTGTTTTGATAACTTTCTTTTCAGATTGTTTATTGTTAGTGTAAAGAAATACAACTGATTTTTGCATATTGACTTTGTATCTTGCTACTTTGCTGAAGTCATTTATTATTTCTAACTTTTTTGGTGAGGAATCATTAGAGTTTTCTACACATAAGATTATATAATCTGCAAACAGCCCTGTCTGGTGTAGCTCAGTGGACTGAGTGCCAGTCTGTGAACCAAAGGGTCACTTGTTCGATTCTCAGTCAGGGCACATGGGTGGGTTGCAGGCCAGGTCCCCAGTGAGGGGTATGTGAGAGGCAACCACACACTGATGTTTCTCTCTCTCTTTTCCTTTCCCTCTCTCTAAAAATAAATAAATAAAATATTAAAAAAGAAAGAAACCACATTAAAAAAGATTATATAATCTGCAAACAGTCATAATTTTATTTCTTCCTTTCTAGTTTGGGTGACTTTTTTTTTCTTTTCCTTGCTTAGTGTTCTGGATAGAACTTCTAGTATTATGTTGAATAGAAGTGGTGAGAATGTGCACCCTTGTCTTCTTCTTGATCTGAGAGGAAAAGCTTTTAGTTTTTAACCACTGAGATGATGTTTGCTGTGGGTTTTTAATATATGGCTTTTATTATATTGAGATAGTTTATTTTATTCATAATTTCTTGAGAGTTTTATCATGATAGGATGAACTTTTTTCAAATGTCTTTTCTGTATTAATTGAGATGATCATTTGATATTTTTCCCCTTCATTCTGTTACTGTGGTTCTTTACATTGATTGACTTTTATATGTTGGACCACCCTTGCACTTCAGTAATAAATTCCTGCTTGGTCATGATGTTTAATCCTTTTAGTGTGTTGCTGAAGTTAGTTTGTAGTATTTTGTTGTGGATTTCATCTCTTTTTGTGCTGGCATAATTTATATCAATACTCACTGCCCAACTGTTCCTTCCTTCCTTCCTTCCTTCCTTCCTTCCAACCAACTTTCTTTTCTTTTTGTGAAACTTGACCACTGCCTTGGGTCAGACCCCTTGGACTCCAAACTCTGAGATGGAAATTTCTGTGCAGAAAGTTCATTGAGAATGGCCTCAGGCATGACGCCTAAAAATGAGTGAAGGAAGAAGGATTGGGAGAAGTTTCACTTTGGTGTATTGGCAACAGAGACCTTAACCAATTCTACCAAGAGCTCTGGGCAAGGGAGGCAGGGCCTTTGACCTTTCCATATTGACCAGCCATTGGATGCTGGCTGTCCCTGGAAAGGAGGGCATAACTTTAGAGAAAAATAGCTCCCTTTGATCAAGGGCAGTGCTTGGAGAGGGATTCAACTATGAGCAGTTAGCAGCTACCACCCCTGCAGAGGGCACATTGGACCTTGGGCATTCACTTTAGCTGCCCAGTTCAGACTGACCTCATGTCCCATCTCAAACACCAATTGGGACTGAAGAGTGTCCCTACGTTATACTTCCAAATTCCTAGAAGTCAGATTCTGATTGACCATATTTAATTAGGTATTTTTCTCCTGTTCTGAATAACTTTGGCTCTGGAAGTGAGGTCATGGGGCATATTATCTCCTGGACATTATTAACTAATATGTTTGCTAATATTGAATTAACAAAACAATTATAATTTGTATTTCATTATAAATGTAAATTAGTAAAGAGTTCGTAATAGGCAGATTTTATTTGACTAACATTTTTGTTGAAGAATGTGGTGGAGCTCTGCCCGCAGAGCCCCATCTGTCCACCACGGATGAGAATAAGTCTACCAAGACATGATCTGCTTGGGGAGGAGAGGTGGCCAATCTCTCAAAGGAGAAGGGCCAAGAGCCCCTTCCTCAATGGCTTTTATCAGGTCCATTTTACACAGGAATACAGGTAAAGCTCATCACTCATTGTCAGGTGGCAAGGATCAAACAATAGATAACATACAAAGAACTCTGAGGGCTTAATCTGAGTCAGGGTCTGTCAGCTACAAAACTTTGGGAGACAGACTCATTTCCTACTTGGATCCTTATCATTTAAATGAGAGAACTCTTAGCAAATCAGGTTTCACAGGACTTTATGAATTCTTTCTTGTGCCCGACTCCTGGGGAGCCCGCCTTATCCAGCATAAAGCTGCACCGCCCTCTGTCAATGTTTCAGGCTTAAGTGGAGCAGAGCCAGGAAGCCAAGAGATAAGGAAACTTCTCCCAGATGGATTGAGGACTCAGGTTATATCAGGATAGCCAGGGGGCGAGGGTCCATCATTCCCTTTTGCTGTGGCCCCATGAATCCTTCCTTGAGGGCCTTCCACATGATCATGCCTGTCTTAGGTGACCCCTCCCTTGAGGGAACCTTACCCATCATTGGCTAACCAACCAAGTATTGGGGGCCAGATATGGATGAAGCAGAAGCAGCACTCCTGTCAGGGAGATAAGCTTTGTCTCCTTAGTGGCTCATAGTCCGAAAGTTGCTCACTCAGCCTTAGCCATGGAGGGCTGCAACTCCTGAAACCAGGCAGGGTGGTTCCCAATGGAAGAACAGTCAGGATTTTGTTGAAACAGTGGCAAACATTCAGATGAATATGATTGCAAAAGTCAGAATATTTGGGCATGTGGGGATGTGTGGGTGGGTGGGTGGGTTGAAGGGTCAGATAAAAATTGAAAAAACCCCAACACTTATCTAGAAGACAGACTGAATAGTTTCCTCTTAACAGCATTTTTGTTTACTCTTTTCCAACATGTCATATAAATGGAATCATACAGTATGTAGCCTTCTCAGATTGGCTTTATCCACTTATCAATATGCACTTAAAATTTATCCATATCTTTGTGTGGCTTCATACCTCTTTCTTTCTTTCTTTTTATCACTGCATAGTGTTCTAGGATAGATATACTGAAGTTTGTTTATCCATTCACCAAAGAAATCTTGATTGTTTCCAGCTTTTTTGGCAATTATGGATAATTCATATACAGGATTTTGTGTGGACATAAATTTTCACATCAGTTTGGTAAATTCCTAGGAACATGATTGCTGGATTATATAAGACTAGGTCTGGCTTTTCATGAGCCTGGTGAAAATGCCAAACTGCCCTCCAAAGTGACCATACCACTTTGTATACTGATCAACAATAAATGAGAATTCCTGTTGCTCTGCATCCCCACCAACAATTGGTTTTGTCAGTGTTTTGGACTTCAGCCCATTCTAATAGGTAGAGAGTGGTATCTCTTTGTCATTTTGATTTGCACTTCCCCAATGAAAAGAGATGGTGAGCATCTCTTAATATACTTATTTAATATATGTACATCTTATTTTGGTGAGGTGTACATTCAAATCTTTTGCCCATATTTATTTGGTTTTGTTATTTAATTGTTGTAATAGTTCTTAATTTATTTTGAGAATAGTAAATTTTCCATATTCAATTTCTACTCACTCAGTATTAACCTTAGCAAGGCCTGAAAAAACCTCTTTTTCCACCCTGACTTCCTTTTTCACACATTGGTGGCCAATGGTAGCTACCACTCATCAGCTTTTGTGTGAAAGACCAAATTTGGTATAAGGTGGTTTAGGGCTGTCAGTGTAAAATGTGTGAAAATGCAAGCTATAAAGTCAATTATTAATATATTTTTTCTATTAAAACAGGTCACCTATTTCATTCAGTGTGATTCTCTGCTTTGGAAGGCCCAGGGGAGTCGTAAAAATACTGATGTCTTAGCCAGAATCTTAGAGTAATTATTGATAATAAAACTTCTGTACCAACTAAAATAAAACTCTAATTCAAAAAGATATATTCATCCCTATGTCCACTGCAACATTATTTACAAGAATAATGATATGGAAACAACCTAAGTGTCCATCAATAGATGAATGGATGAGAGAGAGAGAGAGAGAGAGAGAGAGAGTGTGTGTGTGTGTGTGTGAGACACATGAAATGGGATATCACTCAGGCGTGAATGAAATCTTGCCATATGCAACAACATGGATAGACGTAGAGGGTATTATGCTGAGTGAAATAAGTCAGAGAAAGACAAATGCTGTATTGCTTCACTTATATGGGGAATCTAAAAAACTAAGCAAACGAACAAACAAAACAGACTCATGGATACAGAAAACAAACTGTAGTTGCCAGAGAGTTGGGCGCTGGAGGGAATGGGCAAAAGGTGAAGGGGATTAAGAGGTACAAACTTGTAACATAAATAAGTCATAGGGATGCAATGTACCACATAGGGAATACAGTCAATAATTTTGCAATAACTATGTAGTGACAGATGGTTACTAGACTTCTTGTGGTGACCACCTTGTAAGGTTTCTAAATGTCAAATCACTAAGTTTTATACCTGAAACTAATACAATAGTGTATTTCAACTATAATTAAAAAGAGCTTTACATTCCAGAATGAAAATTTAAAAAAAAATTTGTACCAACTAAAACCGTATGGGACACTGCTAAATATGCACTAGAATGGCTAAAATTAAAGATTGATTATGCCAAGGGTTGGCAACAGTGTGGAGGAAGTGGAACACTCATACAATGAGGGTGGGAGTGGAAATCGTATGACAACTCAGAAAACAGTTTAGTGGTTCATTAAAAAGTTAAACATACTCTTATCATGACCTGATCATGCCACTCCTAAGTACCTATCTAAGAGAAAGAAAGATATGTGTTCACTGAAAGACTTGTTAGATGAGTGTTTATAGCAGCCTCAAATTGGAAACAACCCAAATGTCCATCATAGGTGAATAGATAAAGAAATTGTGTAATAATTGTACCATGGAATACTACTCTGCCACAGAAAAGAACAAACTACTGATACTCACAACAACTTGGATGAAACTCAAAAATATTTATGGTGAATGAAAAAAGCCAGATTTAAAAAAGAACACATGTTGTATGATCCCATCTGTATAAAATTCTTGAAAATTCAAACTAATCTAAAGTGAGAAAAAGCACTGGGAAAGGGAGGAAGGGAATAAAAAGGGAGGATTTTGAGGGACGTAAGGCGACTTTTAGGAGTGATAAATATGTTCATTGCCTTGATTTTGGTGATGGTTTCCATGGGTGTGTGCTTATGTCAAACTGTTCAAATAGTGCAGTTTACAATATGTCAATTGTATCTCAGCAGAACTGTAAAAAAACTTTGCTACTTTGACAATAGTTTCAAAGAATTTAAAGAAGCACATGTTTGTATGCAATAAAGGAAAGCTGAAATGAATTTACAGGTAGATAAATAAAAGACTGGTCGATCCTCAAGGAAACTGTCAATTTTACCTCACCAGACACAAGTAATTTACATCTCTGAGGTCAAGAATCATTTGTATTAATGCCAGTATTGTACAATTTATAGAGTTGCAAAATCAGCTTACTGATAATAAAAGATGTCAGTATTCAGGATGGTTCAGATAGACAGGTTACCTGCTAATCTTATTTGTGGTGAGCCTGATTCTGTTGTCGGCCACAAGATTCTCAACAGCTTTAGTTACATTTAGCTGGTTTTATCTAACCACTTTCTTCACTTTTCCACTTGGGTACCAACAGGTACCTTAAACATAATATGAATAAAACAACATTTTTGATTTCCCTTAAAATGATTTTCCTCCCAGTCTTTCTCATCTCTGTAAAAGGGATTCCTTCTTCCTGATACCTCAGTCCAAAACCCAGGAGTCATCATTGATTCTATTTTTATTTCTTCCCCTCATCTAATGCATTACTAGCATGTCCTTTTGACACTACTTCCCAAACATATACCCTTCTCTTTATGTCTGTCCTCACCTACTTTGTCCAAGCCCCATGAACTATTGCTTGGGCCACTTCAGTAACTTCCCAGCTGAATTTGTTGCTTATCCCCTTGCCCTCAACCCATTCTCCACACAGAAGTCAGAGTTATTTTTTAAATAAAACAAGTGACATTTACTAATATTTATTGTATACCAGGACACTGTTCTACATATTTTACAATGAATCATTTCAATATGGCCCTATGCTGTGCTATTCTTATATTTATTTTATAAATGAGGAAACCGATATGTGGATATTAAATAACATGTCTTCATTCATACATTTCATAAGTGGTAGAAGTGGTATTTGAATCTAGGTGGTCTGATTCTAGGGCTTATACTATTAACCACTATATGTCCTGTCTCCCTGCACGTATCAGATTTGTCATTCCTTGTTCACATAAAATTTAAACTTGCCTTTGTACTCAGGGTAAAACGGAAACTTTTTGCTGTGACCTCCAAGGCTTTATGAGATCTGATGCCAACCCTGCCTCTCCAAGCTCATCTCATAGTTACCTCTGTTCATAGCAAACTAAGTTCAAGCCATGCAGGTGTCTTCCTGTCTGTTCTAGAATATTGGGGAGGTCTCTGTTACTGAGAATGCACATCTCCCTGCTCTTTGCTTAAAGGAAATCTTCTCATCCTGTTAGTGTCAAGTTAAAAATGACCTCTTGTTCCCATTAGGTAAGCTTCATAAAGCCACGGAGGTGTAGGGGCAGTGGTCGGGCGAGGGGCGGATTGAGTTAGGGGGCTGAGGGAACTCAGAGAGCCTTCATTTCCCCAAGTACATCATCCTGAAGTGATGCCTTTTCTAATAGAAGTTGTGTGGAATATTCAGTTTAAACACCTGTGATCAGATGGTGACACGTAGATTAGAAGAAGGCATTTTTTCAATGTTCTCACCCCACCCTCAAGTGTAAAATGAGGTCAATAATAATGTCTTCCTGCCTGAATTACAAGGTTGTGCAGATCACACATGCAAGATTATTTTGAAAACTATAAACGAGAACAGACGTTAGTAACTTTTCAGGCTAATGTGGTCTTCACGCTGCACAGGTGCCTTCCCTTGTACATTCTGCCAAGGATGAAGTGGTGAGCTCAGAGTGGCTGGAGAAGTAGTCCTCGGTAGGCATTGCTTCTCCTCCTCCAGGGACCTCGGGGATTCTGCACTCCATTGCCCGCTCAGGCAGCCGTCTTCAGACACTACATTAGTAATAACATGTTTATTGTATTCTTTCAATGAACACAGCAAAGAAAAAATTTGAATGGGAAGTTTTGCTCTAGTTCACTTTATTCCAGAATTCCCTCTTTTCTCCCCCTCTCTCCCTTCCACCTTCTCTTTCCCATATCCTTCCTTTCTTCCTCTCCCCCTCCCTTCTCATGTTTCTCCTCCTCTTTGCCAAGATTGAAGAAGGAATCAGGTTGAAGTGGAAAACTCCATATGAACAAATGAATTTCAAACATAGTGAAGTATGAGGTAGTAGATTTTTCAGTGTTAACGACGAATGATACTAGAAGATGCTGGTGTAATCACATGACCAAGCAGAGTTGCTAAGACCCCACAAAAGTACCTCAACTACTTCTAACTTGTTTTGTTTTATTCAGTTTTATGTGCTATGATCTAAGCCAAATGTATAAAATAACTCATTGCTGGAAATTTAAATTTCTAGTTAAAACCATGTCAAAAATATTTCTCCATATTTTAATTGTAGTTTATCTTGACAGGGGACAAATAAGAGAAAACCACATATGAAAAAGTTTTTCTTTCCTGAAGCTATGCCTGCAATGAGTCAATGAGGCAGTTTTGGTAAAAATCACTGTTTTGCCAACAGTCTTCTTTTATTTCAGTTCCCATCCTTATTTAACTGATTCTAAATTATCTTTATTACTATTCTGAGAGAATCTTACCCAATTTTTCCCTAAGATATATTTCATAATGCCATGATTCTCTTTCATTTGCACCTTGTGAAGCTAACTCCAGCAAACTCCGAAGAGCCAGTGTCCCCCAGCCCACTCCCCATTCCTTCTTTGGACCCTCATGTGTGTGCATGTAAAATAAGTGTGATGCTATAGTTTCCTGATGCATGTTACATACTTTTTATCTAAGCAGAACTCTCTAAATAATTTGTTACTGGACTATTTCAATTGAAATAATTTAATTTACTTCAGAATCTAAAGGAAAATTACTAGATAGAAGTAATGTATGTCTTATATTAGAGTCTTACATTGTTATTTGTATTTAAACGTATGGTTGATATGATGATTAGTTGAGATAGTGTTTATAAAGTACTTCAGAGGCAGCCAGATAGTTGCTAAACCATTCCTCCCCTCTTCCCTGCCCATACCGAAGGAGGATCTTTTTAAGTCTTTTCCAGAAGGAGGATCTGTTTATTCATGACAGTTTTTTCCTACCCGTTTTGCTTTAATACTTCCTCCTCCCGCAGTGTTACACTCTCTCACTCCTGTGAATCTCCGTTTGCTCTTATTCAATGGTCATAATAATCTAGGGCAGTAATTTTCAACTGGTACAGAACCTAACAAACTGAACTAACAAGGAAAATGGACACAGACTCACAGATAGAGAGCAGGATGACAGCTAGTGGGAAGGGGGGACGTTAGGGGGTGGAGGGGTTTAGCAAAAAGGAAAAAGGATTCATGGACATGGACAATGGTGTGGTGATTACTGGGGGGAGGAGGTATAAAGGGACTAAATGGTAATGGAAAAAATGCAATAAAGATTAAATTAAAAAATAATTTTAAAAACATGCAACACTTGACTATTTAGTTGGGGCACCAACCTCTTTTCCCTTAGATTGTCAAATTAAAAAAAATGACAATGGCCAACACAATAAATGACAATAGACATCCAGTGTGAATGAATCAAAATTATACCTATTTTTTGTAAGATCAGCAAAAAATATATTTTTTGGTGTGCCACAAAATTTTAGCAATTAGCTTATGTGTGCCATGAGGTAAAAAAAAGTTGATGATGTAGAGACTGGATCTCACAGACAGGTACCAAGACAGTGGGGTTTTAGCAGCAACATGTCCTGGTGATGACAAATACGTACAGGCACCAGAGTCCTCCAGAAGGGTTCACTGTCACCTACTTGTAAGAAAGGAGATTATAGATTCTGCACTCTCTCCTTTTTAAAAGAAAAAAACTGTCAATTTAGTAATTACGATCATATAGTCATCAACACTAGGACACTGTCTGTGGCATTGATGTGAAATGTCTTCATAGCTATAACCGGGGACTCTGCATGACCTTGGCAAGTGAAGAAATGAGGGGTGTGAGGAGTCCACACATAGCCAGGAGGTGTTCAATGTCCCAGACATCCCCGTGTGTGTGGACAGGCACACACAACGTGAATTTTTTTGTGTGTGATAAGGTGATTTGTAATTCAGCAACATGTGGCTTGAGACTCAGATTTTTAGTTTCTTTTTCAATTTCAATTTACATTCAGTATTATTTTGTATTAATTTCAGGTTTATAGCATAGTGGTTAGACAATCATACACTTTACAAAATGGCCCCCTTGGTATTTCAAGTACCTACCTGGCACCATGCATAGATATTACAATATTATTGGCTGTACTCCCTATGCTGTACTTTACATCCCTGTGACTATTTTCTGCAAATTTGTACTTTTTAATCCCTTCACCTTTTTTACCTCGTCCCCGACCCTCCTCCCCTCTGGTGACCATCGGTCTGTTCTCTGTATTTATGAGTCTGTGAAACTCGCATGTTGATTTCCCATTCCAGCTGCTGCACATGTTACTTGAGGAAGCAAAGAATACATGGATGAAGAGAAAAATAATTAAATATTATTGAGCAAAATAATCAAGACTATTACAAAGAATATAAAAATAAATTTATAATGCATTGCAATGCAAATAACAGTATTTTTAGTATAAAAATTGCATTTGCACAAAGAAGCTATTTAGTAACAAATATAACTCTATCAGAAACATGTCAGAGTTGTATGAGTCACACATATACAGTGTCACATTTCATATGGAATTTTACTGAGAATAACACATTTGAGGGCCATGCCTGGTTGGAAGCTATCAAAGACCTTTCACCAACTTGTACGAAAGGAGAGTGTCAATTTTGCTCTCTTCCTGGTGATGGCTGGGTCAGGTAAATAAGTCTTTCTGCCTTCCTACCAAGGGGCCAGCTCTGTTATCTTCTGTCTCTTCACTGTCCTTGCTTACAGCTCAGCTCATTTGCCTGTATTCTGAGACCATCTTCCCCATGATAAGTTCATGTACAATATTGTGCAGGTGGTGGTGGTAGGTGCTGGTTCAGTGGTTATGTAGCAGTGCTTTTTTTGCTTCTGTCTGGCAGAGTCACTCTCAAAACCTTTCACGTAGTTTCACAGCCACTTAGAACCACTAATCTCCTGTCGCCAACTTCTTTTTCAGGAAAAGCAGGTAAAACTCAGTGGAGAGAAACACAAAGCTCATAGGGACCAATATGAGGATACCTCTGGTCTTTTTATATAACATATTCATAAAGGCCTCATAACTTTTTACATGTTCTTGAAATCCTGACACATGCCTATTACAGTTTTAATCACTGTAAGTGTTCACATATTTTAGTTTACACAGGCCTAAAATATCGGATCAAATTTAATTCTTCATATTAAATGAATCAAGATTAAAATCCATAGCCAAATGATTGTTAGGTTTTGCAGGGCTAATAGGTAACACCCTTCTCTTGCTCTCTTGAATTCTGAGGCCACTGAAGGATAGGAGTAGGAACCTCACAGAGGAAAACATCAGAAGAGCAGCTTTGCGATTGGTAAGCCTGAAGTAGAGAATTCCATTTGATTTGGGGCAAAACCAGCTTCTAATATTTCCCACAGAATTGAACTCACCTCATACCAGACTGGGCAGCTGATGGTGTTTTTCCACTCTGGCTACAAATTCATATCACCTGGGGATCTCTTTTAAAAACACCAGGTAGTGCTCTGGCTGGTGTGGCTTAGTGCACTAAGTGCCGACCTGTGAATCAAAGGGTCACTGGTTCAATTCCTAGTCAGGGCACATGCCTGGGTTACAGGCCACGTCCCCAGTGTGGGGGGTGTGCAAAAGGCAACCACACATTGATGTTTCTCTCCCCCTCCTTTCCCTTCTTCCTAAAAATAAGTAAATAAAATCTTAAAAAATAAAAACACCAGATACTCAGTCCCCTACCCCTAGATCAGGTGACTCATCATTTCAGTTGTGGAGAAAGAGATTGAGCATGTGTAATTTCGCAAAGTTCTCCAAAAGGTTTTGAGTGAGTATTGAGAACCTCTGAGGGTTGAGGAGCATTGAGACTGATAATCACAAAGGCAGGGTGGAGAGGAGGGAGCAGATCCCAGCAGACCTCAGGGCAGACAAGCCAAACATGGAACCTGGGATATGATGGTGAGCTAATCCTCTCAGCAGAGAAATAAGTGCAGAAATGAATGTGTGGTTTGATACCCTTTGCCACTTTTGAAAAATTCTCAGCTCTAATTCCATCAAAAGTTTCTTTTGTCCTCCTCTCTTTCTGGAACTTTAATTGCATATTAAAGGTTTCTACTGTTACATATGTCGCTTATACTCTTTTCTGGAGTTTTGAATTTTATTTTTTTCTTCCTGCGATTTAATTTTCTGACCTATCTTCTAGTTCACCTATTTGAACTCTATATTCTACTGTTAAACCCAGTTGATGTTGATCATAATTTTAGGTCTAACATTTCCATTTGGTCCTTTTAAAAACCAGTTTCCACAGACTTATAGATACAGAGAACATTCTGATGGTTGCCAGAGGGGAGGGGAATTAGGGGACAGGCGAAGGGATTAAGAAGTACAGATTGGTAGTTACAGAATAGTCACGGGGATGTAAAGTTTAGAATAGGGAATGTAGTTGATAATATTGTAATAACTATGTATGGTGCTAGGCAGGTACTTGAAATATTGGAGGGAGCACTTTCTGAAATATAAGATTGTCTAACCCACTGTACTATACACCTGAAACTAATATAAAATAATATTGAATGTAAACTGAACTGAAAAATAAACTTATATTGTAGTGCAGGACTCCACATCGGGGAGCTACACTGCACTTGTGTTTGTCGTATTCTGGAAGAAGGCCCCCCGAGGACCAGCAGATGTGAACATGCTGTGGGCATGCCGTTTATTACTCACATTACAGGGGAGTGCACCGATGGTGGCAGGCTGGTGGGAGAACGACTGTATGGTCTCCAGCCTTGGTGCCACTTAGAGCGTAAGGAGCACTGGCAGTGGGGGGGCATGGTAGCATGTGAAAATGCCACAGGGTTGTGATAAACACAGGGGCCTTGAGAAGGCTGGACTCCAGATGCAGGCTGTTTTCCTTGCTCCTTATGGCTGCTGGCCAGGCAGCCACCTGTTGGTGGAGGGGCCATGTCTTGTGCTACCCCACATGTGTGTGTATATATGTGTATATATATACGTGTGTGTGTTTTTTTCTTTACCCATTCATTCATCAGTGGCTGCTTAGGTTGTTCCCATGTCTTGCTATTATAAATAATGCAGCAGTGAACACAGGAGTGCCAATCTCTCTCTCTTTTTTAAGCCTCATCTGAGGACATAATTATTGATTTTAGAGGGAGGGGAAGGGAGGAGAGAGAGAAGGAGAGAAACATCGATGCGAGAAAGAAACATTAATGAGTTGCTTCTCACATGTACCCTGACCGGGGGCCAAACCCACAACCTAGGCATGTGTCCTGACTGGGAATCAAACCCATGACCTTTGGTTTATAGGACGAAGCTCCAACTAACTGGGCCACAGTGGCCAGAGTGAGTGTTGGTATCTCTTTGAGAAAGTGATTCCACTTCCTTCATATATATTCCCAGAAGTGAAATTGCTGGATAACATGGTAGTTCTGTAATTTTTTGAGAAACCTCCATACTGTTTTTCATACTGGCTGCACCAATTTACATCCCCTACAACATCGCACACGTGTTCCAGCAGGTGAGGATCTGGAGAAAAAGATCTTGTCTTTTTTTAAAATTATATTTTATTGATTATGCTAGTACAGTTGTCCCATTTCTCCCCCATCATTCCCCTCCACCCTGCACACCCCCTCCCACCCACATTCCCCCCTTTAGTTCATGTCCATGTGTCACAAGTTCTTTATCTTCTACTTTTCCCATACTATTCTTGCCCTCCCCCTGTCTATTTTCTACCCACCGTCTATGCTACTCATTCTCTGTACCTTTTCTCCCTCTCTTCTCCCATTCCCCTGTTGCAAACCCTCCATGTGCTCTCAATTTCTGTGTTCCTGCTCCTGGTCTAGTGGTTTGCTTAGTTTGCTTTTGTTTTAGGTGTGGTTGTTAATATCTGTGAGCTTGCTGTCTTTTTACTGTCCTATTTTTTATCTTCTTTTTCTTAGATAAGTCCCTTTAACATTTCATATAATAAGGGCTTGGTGATGATGAACTCCTTGAACTTATCTGAGAAGCACTTTACCTGCCCTTCTATTCTAAATGACAGCTTTGCTGGATAGAGCAATCTTGGATGTAGGTCCTTGCCTTTCATGACTTGGAATACTTCTTTCCAGCCCCTTCTTGCCTGGAAGGTCTCTTTTGAGAAATCAGCTGACAGTCTGATGGGAACTCCTTTGTAGGTGACTCTGCCTTTATCCCTTGCTGCTTCTAGAATTGTCTCCTTCATTTTCATCTTGGCTAATGTAATTATGATGTGCCTTGGTGTGTTCCTCCTTGGGTCCACCTTCTTTGGGACTCTCTAAGCTTCCTGGAGTTCCTGGAAGTCTATTTCCTTTGCCAGATTGGGGAAGTTCTCCTTTATTATTTGTTCAAATAAGTTTTCCACTTGTTGTTCTTCCTCTTCCCCTTCTGGTACCCCTATAATTTGGATGTTGGGACATTTAAAGATGTTCTGGAGGCTCCTAAGCCTCTCTTCATTTTTTTGAATTCTTGTTTCTTCATTCTTTTCTGTTTGGTTGTTTCTTTCTTCCTTCTCATCCATTCCATTGATCTGAGTCCCAGTTTTCCTCCCATCACTATTGGTTCCCTGTGCATTTTTCTTCATTTCACTTATTGTAGCCTTCATTTGTTCATCTAATTTGTGAGCAAAACCAACCAAATTCTGTGAGCTTCCTAATCACCAGAGCTTTGAACTGTGCTTCTAATAGGTTGGCTACCCTGGTTGCTCAGTTGAATTAGCTCCGGGGCCCTGGTCTGTTCTCCCTTTTGAGCCATCTTAGTTTTTTTTTGGTCTGGTCGCAGCTGTTATGTAGTGAGGGGCGGAGCCTTAGGCATTCACCAGGTGTGGGCAGCCCAGTTGCTGGGCTGTGATGCTGGATGTGGGGGCGGGGTCTGAGAGGGAACAATTGCGCTTGCTCCATTGTCTCTCAAGGATTCCAGTCCCTTCAGCCACTTTCCCCAAGCAAATTGGGCCCTTCTGGTGCTGATTTCTGTGTGGGTGGGCCTGTGCATGCTCCAGAACCCCGTGGGTCTCCCCAACAAAATGTCCTGTGAGGCTGGGACTCCCTACGAGCACCTCAGCCCCTACAAGTATTTTCAATGGGTGCTTTTAGGCTTCACTTCCTGGCGCTGGGGCCCTGCTTCACGCAGTCTGCCATGCTGTCCGTTTTCACCTGGTTTATCTGTGCATGAATGTGTGTCTGAGGTCAGCCGCCGTGTGCACCCTGTTTGGCCTCCTCACATTGGCAACCGGCAACTGCCGCCTGTGTGCCTGGGGTGACTGTGCCCCCGGGACCACCAGCCACCATCTTCTCCCACTGCAACCCCTCCTCTGGCCACTGACTCCGCCCCTCTTACCGGTCTGGGTGAATCGTTGTCGGACTTCTGTACAATTTAATTTTCTCTCTCTCCTGGTTGGGTTTTTTTTTTGGTTCTATATTTTTGTTGTCCTTAATCTTGGTTGTGAGAGGAGGCACAGCGTGTCCACCTACGCCTCCATCTTGGCCAGAAGTATCTCTTGTCTTTTTAATAATTACCATTCTAATAGCTGTGAGGTGATATCTCATTGAAGTTTTGATTTGCATTTTGCTGGTGATTAGTGATGTTGACCTTTTTACGTATATATTGGCCACTTGTATGTCTTTTTGGAAAAATCTTTATTCAGGTCCTTGGCTTATTTTTAAATTGGATTATTTTGCTATTGAGTTGTGTAAGTTCCTAATATGGTTTGGGCATTATCTCCTTTTCAGATATGTGCTTTCCAAATATTTTATCCAGTTTCTTAGTTTGTCTTTGCATGTCATTGATTGATTATTTTGCTGTATAGAAGCTTTGTAGTTTGATGCAGTCC
>PVKU01002669.1:113124-163594 GCA_004027475.1 Anoura caudifer
TTTTTTTTTTTTTTTTTTTTTTTTTTTTTTTTTTTTTTTTTTTTTTTTTTTTTTTTTTTTTTTTTTTTTTTTTTTTTTTTTTTTTTTTTTTTTTTTTTTTTTTTTTTTTTTTTTTTTTTTTTTTTTTTTTTTTTTTTTTTTTTTTTTTTTTTTTTTTTTTTTTTTTTTTTTTTTTTTTTTTTTTTTTTTTTTGCTTTTGTTGCTTGTGCTCCTGGTGCCAAATCTAAATATTTATTGCCAACACCTATGTCAAAGAGTTTTCCGTATGTTTTCTTCTAGGAGTTTTATGGTTTCAACTCTTACATTTAATTCCTTAATGCATTAATTTTTGTGAGTGGTATAAGATAGAGGTCCAATTTTATTCTTTTGCATGTGAATATCCAGTTTTCCCAGCACCGTTTATGGAAGAAACTCTTCCCATTAAATATTCTTGGCTCCCTTGCCAAATATTAGTTGATCATATATGGATTTATTTCTGGGCTTTCTCTTCTTTTCCATTGATGTCTATGTTTTATGCCAGTATCATACTGTTTTGAATACCATAGTTTTGTATTATAGTTTGAAATCAGGAAGTATGATGCCTCCATCTTTGTTTATCCTTGAAATGGTGTGGCTACTTGGGATCTCTTGTGGTTCCATAAGAATTTTAAGATTGTTTTTTCTATATCTGGAAAAATGGTATTGGAATCTTGTTTGGGATTGCTTTGACTCTATAGATAGCTTTGGGTAGTATGATCATTTTTACAATGTTCATTCTTCCTCTCTATTAACACAAGCTATATTTCCATTTACTTGTGACCACTTCAATTTCTTTCATCCAAGACTTACAGTTTTCATATCCGTGGTTGAATTTATTTTTACATATTTTTTATGCTATTGTATAGCATGAATACAAATACAATACCCCAAATTGTATTTTGTTATTTTAATGTATTGAATCTGTAGATTACTTTAAGTAGTATGGACATTTTTACAATATAAATTCTTCCAAACCATGAGCATGAATATTTTTCTATTTATTTGTATCTTTTTCAACTCCTTTTGTTAATGTCTTATAGTTTGTGGTGTATAGGTCTTTAACCTCTTGGTTAAATTTTTTTCCTAAGTATTTTATTGTTTTTGATACTATTATGAATGGGATTGTTTTCTTTTTTTTTTTTTTCAGAGAGCTCATTGTTATTGTCTAACAATGTAACTGATTTTTTTAAATTAAATTTATTGGGGGACCTTGGTTAATAAGATTATATAGGTTTCAAGTGTAGATTTCTGATACATGATCTGTATATTGTATTGTGTGCCCAGAACCCAAGGTCAAATCATCTTCCATCATTATATATTTGGCTTCTTTTACTCTTTACTATCCTTTCGCCCCTCTTCCCTCTGTTGTGTGTGTCTTTGAGTTTCAGTTTTGTATTTCACATAAGAGTGAAATTATATGGTTCTTAGCTTTTTCTGACTGACTTATTTTACTTAGCATAATATTCTCATGGTCCATCCATGTGGTCACGTATGGCAGTAGTTCATCTTATGGCTGAGTAGTACGAGGTGGGACCCCCCAAAAGCTGGAATTATCTTCTGGAGGGTGAGCCCCTTGTAATCAAGGCTTCCCCCACTAGGTGGATGTTCTAGAAACCCTTCTGTATCAGTGTACCAGCTGGTGTTGTTGTGAGAGGCCACATTTGGCATAAGTGAATTTTTTGAACTCTTTCAATGCATTTGCCCATTTCGTGATGAGTAGTTTATGAGCACACCTGTCCATGCTGCCCTGAGTATTTAGTAGTTTTTGAACAAAAATGGCATGACCCCTGTACGCCACCATTGCTATTCACCTGATCTTGCCCCAAGTGACTTTTTTTTTTGTTTCCCTGGATGAAAAAAGTCCTCAAAGGGAAACATTTTGTCGATGTGGAAGAGGTGAAACAAAAAATGGCAGAAGTACTAAAAGGCATCAAAATCGACGAGTTCAAAAACTGTTTTGAGCAGTGGAGAAAATGTCTTGTTAGGTGTATTGCATCAAATGGAGATCACTTTGAAGGTGACTGAAGTTTAAACATGTTAGAATAAAGACACAGTTTTTTATAAATAAATTGTTTTTTGGGGGTTCCCCCTCATATTCCATAGTATATATGTGCCACATCTTCTTTATCTAATCACCTATTGAAGGACACTTTGATTGTTTCCATTTGTTGACCACTGTGAATAATGCTGCAATGAACATAGGGGTGCATACTCATATATTCTTTGAAACAAGTGTTTTCAAGGTTTTCATGTTAGATATCCAGAAGAGGGATTGCTGGGTCTTACGGCAACTCTATCCTTTTTTCTTAATTTTAATTTTTATTGATTTGAGAGAGAGAGAGAGAGAGAAACATTAATTTGTTGTTCCACTTATTTATGCACTCATTGGTTGATTCTTTATATGTGCCCCAAGTGGCAATTGAACATGCAGCCTCGGTATATTGGGACAATGCTCTAACCAACTGAGCTTCCCTGGCAGGGCAGTAAGTCTATCATTAATTTTCTGAGAAGCTACCATACTGTTTTCCATAGTGGCTGTACCAGTTTACATTCCTATCAGCAGTGAATGAGGGTTTCCTCTTCTTCACAACCTCAACAACACTCATTACTACTTGTTTTGTTGATAATAGCCATTCTAATAGGTATGAAGTTGTATCTCATTGTAGTTTTGATTTGCATTTCCCTAATAGCTTGTGAATTTGAGCATGTTTCCACATATCTGTTGGCCATTTGTATGAGTTCTAGGGAGAAGTGTCTGTTCAGATCCTCTGCCCATTTTTAATTGTAGTTTTTTTTTTTTTGGTGTTGAGTTGTATGAGTTCTTTTTATATTTTGGATATTAACCCCTTGTTGGAGCTGTTGTTTGCAAATATCTTCTCCCATTCAGTTGTTTGCCTTTTTGTTTTGTTGATGGTTTATTTTACTGTGCAGAAGCTTTTTAGTTTGATATAGTCCCACCTGTTTATTTTTACCTTTACTTCCCTTGTCTTTGGGGTCAAATTTATAAAATATTATTTAATACCAAGGTCTATAAGTTCAGTACTTATCTTTTATTCTATGTAATTTATTGTTTCAGATCTTATATTTAGGTTGTTGATTCATTTTGCTTTAATTTTTGTACCTGGGAAAAAAACTGTAGTCTAATTTTATTCTTTTGCATGTGGCTTTCCAATTTTTCCAGCATCATTTATTGAAGAAGCTTTATTTTCTCCATTGTGTGTTTTTGGCTCCTTTGTAAAAATCATTTGCCCATATAGATTTGGTTTTATTTCTGGGTTCTCAATTCTATTTCATTGGTCTCTGTGTGTGTTTTTCTGTCAATACCACGCTGTTTTGATTACGGTAGCTCTGTAGTATAATTTGAAATCAGGTAGTGTGGTACCTCTGGTGTGCTTCTTTTTTCTTAGACTTGCTTTGGCTATTTGGGGTTTTTTTGTGGTTCCATGAAAATTTGGTGACTTTTTTTGTTCTATTTATTAAAAAAAATGACATTGGGATTTTGATAGGGATTGCATTAAATCTGTATATTGCTTTGAGTAATATGGACATTTTACTATGTTGATTCTTCCAATCCATGAACATGGAATATCTTTGCATTTCATTTTCTTTTTCAACCTCTTTTAATAATATTTTGTAGATTTCAGCACACAGGTCCTTCACATCCTTTAAGGTTATTTTCTTAGGTATTTTATTCTTTTTCTTGCAATTGAAAAAGGAATTTTTTTTCCATTTCTTTTTCTGAAATTTTATTGTTAGTATATAGGAATGCAGGGGATTTATGTACATTGATTTTGTATCTTGCAACTATCCTGTGTTTGTTTATTGTTTCTAGTAGTTTTTTTGTTTGTTTATTTTGATAGAATCTTTAGGGTTTTCTATATATAGGATCACATCATCTGCAAAAAGTGACACTTTTTTATCATTCCCAGTTTGGATGCCCTTTATTTCTTTCTCTTACTTTATTGGCCCGGCTAAGACTTCAAAAACTGTGCTGAGTAAGAGTGATGAGGATGGAAATCCTTGTTTTTTTCCTAATTTTGGAGGAAAAGCTTTCAGTTTTTTATATGAAGGTTTGTCATATATGGCCTTTATTATGTTGAGACATTTTCCTTCTATACCCATTTTATTGAGTGCTTTAATCATAAATGGATGTTGCATTTTATCAAATGCTTTTTTTCTGCATATATTGATAAGATCATATGATTTTATCCTTTGTTTTGCTAACGTGCTCTATTACCTTGATCAATTTGTGAATGTTGAACCATCCTTGTGCCCCTGAAATGAACCCCTCTTGATTATGATATATTATTTTTTAATGTATTATTTATTCAATTTGCTAGTATTTTGTTTAGGGCTTTTGCTTTTGGATTCATTAGAGATACTGGTCTGTAGTTTTCTTTTTTGGTGCTATCCTTGCCAGGTTTTGGTATAGGGTTATGTTGGCCTCATACAATGTGTTAGTAAGTATTGCCTCTTCAATTTTTTGGAGGAGTTTGAGAAGTATAGGCATCAAATCTTTGAATGTTTGGTAGAATTCACTAGCGAAGCCATCTGGTCCTGGACTTTTATTTTTGGGGAGAATTTCCAATTCTTCTTAATTCAATCTAGGAAAGTTATATGTTTCTGGGAACTTATCCATTTCTTCTAGGTTATAGAATTTGGTGGCATATAGTCTTTCATAGTATTCTGGTATGATCCTTTGTATATCTGTGATGTCTGTGGTAATTTCTCCTTTTCATTTTTGATTTTGTTTATATGACTCTTTTTTTTCCTTAGTGAGTCTAATCAGGAGTTTGTAAATTTTATAATCTTTTCAAAGAACCAGCTCTTTGTTGTATTAATTTTTTGAGGAGTCTTTTTGCTTTCCATTCCATCCAATTCTGCTCTAATTTTTTATGTCCTTTCTTCTGCTGACTTTGGGTTCCTTTTGTTCTTCTTTTTCTAGTTCTTTAAGATGTAATGTTAGGTTGTTTACTTTGGATTTTTCATTTCTTGAGGTAGGCCTGTAATGATATAAACTTCCCTCATATTACTGCTTTCGCTGCAATCCAGAAGTTTTGATGTTGTATTGTCATTCTCATTTGTCTCTACACATCTTTTGATCTCACCTTTTATTCCTTCTAGTAACCAGTTATTTTTTAGTTAGTGTGTTGTTTAATCTCCACATATTAATGGTTTTCTTTACTTCCTTTTTATAGTTAATTTCTAATTTCAAAGCATTGTGTTCAGAGAATATGCTTAGTATGACTTCAATCACACTGATTAATTTTCATGTTATACCATCTTTGCATCCCAAGAATAAATCCCACTTGATTATGATGTATGATCCTTTTAATATGCTATTGAGTTCAGTTTTCTAATATTTTGTTGAGGATTTTTGCATCTATGTTCATCAGAAATATTAACCTATAAATATCTTTTTCTTCTCTGGCTTTGGTATGAGGGTAATTCTGGCCTCATAAAATAAGTTGGGGAGGGTTACCTCATTTCCAATCTTTTATAGAACTTGAAAAGAATTGGCATTGATTCTTTTTACTCATGAAGCCATCTAACTGTGGTCTTTTCTTTTGGGGGAGATTTATACTTTTAGGAATTTACCCATGTGTTCTAGGTTGTCCAATTTGTGGATGTATAATTATTTATTATAGTCTCTTATGATCCTTTGTATTTCTGTGGTATGAGTTGCAATGTCTTCTTCTTCATGGATAATTTTATTTGAGTCCTTTATTTTGATAAGTCTAGCTAAAGGTTGGTTAATTTTTTTCTTTTTGAAAAAGCAGTTCTTAGTTTCATTGAAGTTAGGTTGTTTATTTGAGACTTTTTTCCTTAATGTAGATGCAGGGATGTCCAGCCTGTGGCCGGTGGGCAACGTGCAACTCAGGATGACTATGAATGTGGCCCAACACAAAATTGTAAATTTACTTAAAACATTATGAGATTTTTTTGTGTTTATATGTCACAATGTATTTAATGTGTGACCCAAGACAATTCTTCTTCCAGTGTGTTCCAGAGATGCAAAAGGTTTGGACATCCTTGATAGAGCTTTATTGCTATAAACTTCTTTCTTGGAAATGTTTTTTCTGCATCCCATAGGTTTTGGTGTGGTATGTTTCCATTTTCATTGTCTCAAGATATATTTTGCTTTTCCTTTGATTTCTTCTTTTATTGATATTCAGGAGTATGTTGCTTAATTTCTACATACTTAACAAATTTTTCAGTTTTTTTTCCTGTTACTGATTTCTAGTATGAAATTATGGTCAGAAAAGATACTTGGTATAATTAAATCCCTTTGATAAGGGAAGACTTTCACTTATGGATGGGGCAATGCTGGGGTATACTGTGACTCCAGGTCTAGTCGTGCAAGTCACCAAGTGCAGAGGCACATGGTGGCACCAGTTCCAGGGGGTGTGGCAGCCAATTGAGTCAGGCTGTTGGGCTCCATGGCAGTGAGGACTGTGAGCACTGTGGGGGGAGCAGGAGGAGGTCCACAAAGGCTGCAGGAGTAGTTGGAGTCTTCAGTAGTGCCTCCAGGTCCAGTGACTAAGTACCAGGACAAGCAGTGGCAGTGGCTGGAGCTGGTGGTGTGCACACAGTTGGCTGAGGGGGCCAATTGCAGGTGCTTTTGGGGTGAAGGCCAGTGAAACCTACAAAGGGTCTGTGGTGGCCACATTGGCTTTGGCTTCTTCAGCTGTGAAAGCAATTGAGTTTGTCTCCGGAGCAGGTGCCTGGGAAACCACAATCACTCCTGCTATGCGGCTGCTATTGGTAAACATTGCTTTTCTTTCTTGCTCCTAGCCTTCTCTGTACACCTCAGCTTTGCTGGTCTCTGGGTGGGGTGAAACTGAAGTGGGACCTTGGTGTGGTACCCAGAAAGGCTGGGGGAGAGGGATATCTCACTCTTTCCCTGCGAGGGGAATGTTTTCTAACTGGGGAGTTTTCTCATGGTGCTCAGCAATGGCAGTGCGGGGGCTGAGATGACACAGGCAAACGAAGCTGCTGTCCTTCCCTTCTGGTGTGGTCATTCTCAAGTTTTTCATTTCACTGAGTTACTAAAGTTTCTTAAGCGAACCCCAGAGCTCTCCCAGAGCTATTTTTTTTTAAAAATTGTGGATAACTGTATGATTGCTGACCCTCACTGGGGACAAAGGCTAGGGTCCCCTCCTCCACCATCTTAGGTACATCACTCTCCCTGGTAGACATTAAAATGTATGTAATATATACAGTCACTCACTGCTTGACTATGGGGATATGTTCTGAGAAATGCATCATTAGGCAATTTCACAGTTGTGTGAAATCACAGAGTGTACTTACACTAACCTTGATGGTATAACCTCTTACACACTAAGTTATAAGGTCTTAGCCTATTGCTCCTAGGCTATAGGCCTGCACAACATGTTGCTGCACAAAACAATACAAACTAAATCAAGCACAAGAGAAAATGATGCAATCAGGGAATGTGGTAAACACAAAATGTATGAGGCTGCTGCCAGCATAACGAGGCATAACATTTTTTTAAATAAATAGAAACAGTACACTCTAAAGTAACAATAAAAAGTACAGTATAGTAAATATATAAACCAGTAACATTGTCACTTATTATAATTATCAAGTATTATGTACTATGCATAATTTTATGTGCTATTCTTTTATATGACTGACAGTACAATAGGTTGCTTTACACCAGCCTCACCACAAACATGAGTAATGCATTGTGTTACAGTATTACAAAGGCTATGATGTCACTAGGTGATAGGAATTTTCAGCTCCATTATCATCTTGTAGGACCACCATTGTATGTGTGGTGTGTTGTTAACTGAACCATCGTTATGAGGGGCAAGACTGCACACAAACACACACATTTTTATATACATGGAAACAATAACAATGACAAAACCACACACAGCTAGATACAGAAAGAATAAAGATTTATACTATACTATATATAGAAAAGATAAAGATTTAATATTAGAAAACAATGAACAACTAGAATAAAATTTTGGAGAGCAAATTTTGGAATAGAGAAATCCTCCAAACCAAAAAACCTAGTAATCAGAAAGACAGATATGTCTTTCTACATATATATTTTTGAAGTTCATGGCAAAAATAATTATACACTAAATAAAATGGTAGATTGGAAAATTTATTTTCAATGGATATGGCAGGCAAAACTATTAATATCTGCAATAATAATTTCTTCAAATTAATTAGAAATAGAAAACATGTAAGAAAGAAAGGGCAAAAGTGATTCACAGAAGACAACATTTAAATGACCAGTAAACACGTGAAAGGATACTCACACTTGCTGGAAGTCAAGTTGGTGAACACGAACAAGGAATTTAACTTTAGTATGAGAGTAATGCTCATATTTGTGTGATGTCAGAATGGAAGCTTTAAGGATGTTGATTTGTTATCCCAATGTTACTATATAATTTCTTTGAACATCTCAGTGCTGGCTGAATGAATTCATAAAATGATTTATAGAAAAAAACATAGGTACAGAGGCCCTCAAGTAGACTTTTTATTTTTAAAAATATCTGTGTGGGATAATGAGATTTTTATTAGGAAAATATTTAGCAAGATCCCATATTACTTTTTCTCCTTCCCTAAAAGGCTTATTTAAAACCATAAAATTAGTTTAGTTCTTAGGGCCATTTAGTTATTGATTTTTCTGTAGAATTGATTAGTAAGTGTAGCTAACAGTTATTTTACATCTCTAGGCATTAGATTAAATTTCTCACTCTTTTTTCTGAACTTCTGTGATTTCTTTTGGGCAGAATTGTCTGAATGTTAGCAGTCAAATATCCAGGCAAGTAGTTACTCAAATGAATTTTGTGACTGTGAGTAGAGAGAGGGAGGGGATATCAGTATATTATAGTTATCATATTAAATTAGTCTTCCTAATTTATCTCCCCAACTCTCTTGTGAGCTGTTTGTTTTTGGCATCCACTAGCCCTGTTTGTTTTTTCCTTCCTTTCTTCCTATTTTATAAACAAGCCTTGATTTATAAATAGAAACAAACAGAGTCTGTTTCTGATCAGATTGGTCACTCTCTGGAGCAGAGCATTAAGTGAAAACACACACACGCACACATCCTACCCAGTCACAGGCACACAAGTAAACACATAAAAAAGTTATGATCCCTCCCTGGCCGGGTGGGTCAGTTGTTTGCAGCATCATCCCATGCACCGAAAAGACTACGGGTTGGATTCCTGGTTAGGGTGCGTACAGGAGACAACCAACTGATGTTTTTCTCTCATGTTGCTGTTTCTCTCTCTCTCTCTTCCTCTCTCTGTTAAACCAATAAACATATCCTCAGGTGAGGGTTAAAAAAGAGTTATGATCCAACTATCCTTCCCCTCTAAAGGCCATGATTAACTGGCAAATTAGCATTTTCAGCATAGTGATAGTCTCTCTTATGGTTAATCTAATTCTGTGGATAAATTTGGGTAACCACAGGCTATGTGGCATTGTGTTTTGAGCTGTGGTTGTGTGTGGGATGAATAAACCTCATAGAATTTTTTTTAAACTTGTATTTATTTATTTTTAGAGAGAAGGGAAGGGAGGCAGAAAGAGAAGGAGAGAAACATTGATATGAGAGAGAAGCAGATTGGTTGTCTGTGGTACATGCCCTGACCGAGGACAGACCCGAAACCCAGGCATGTGCCCTGACAGGGAATGGAAACTCTCACTTTGCAGAGCAATGCCTAACCAACTGAGCCACTCCAGCTAGGGCTAACCCTCAGAGTTTTTATATCAAGTCCTACTACTTTTGACTTTCAGAAGCATCTATTAAATTTTGATGTTATAAATAAAATCTTAAGTAATTTAAGTTTTTTGTATAGGCAAGTAAGTGAAGAGCCTAAGACTTCATGTGGATGCATAGGTAGAATATTGGGAGACTTTGCCTTTCTTTAAGTTTAAAGTTTCTGAAATGAGAAGTCATTATTAAAATTGCCATTTTAAATTCAGCACACAGCCTTCTCACAGGGCTTAAGCTGGAATGAAAAACAGCGATCAGTTATGCGGACTCGTCATTGTTGTTCCCTCCCGTGACAGGAGAAGATGAAGCCCCATCCGAGGACCCACTACCACTGGGGATCACAAAGGGACAAGAAAAATTCATACAGTTGCTAAAAAGCCAGCACACAGGCATTGCTGGTTTGCAGCAGAAATTCACAGAACAACCGTAAGTATGGATGAGCCATCGCCACAAGTCAGAATCTCTGCAGAGGGCTGACGCAGAAGTGATTGATGCTGAGGGAAGTTCCATTGACAGTAACCTTCATGAAAGTGAGGAATTGTGCAGTTTTTCAGAGAACATCACAGTGTGAGAAATGAACTCCATCCCTGCTTATTTTTCCCATGTCTGAATGTTCCACAAACATGGATCAGTTCTTTTTGGTGAAATATTGTAATTATTAATTTAACAATACCCTTGTAAGGCAGTGGTCTGAATTCCCTAAAGCTGTTACAATAATTATGACATTTTTTTTTGACAGAGGGGAAGGAAGGGAGAAAGAAAAAGAGAAACATCAATTGGTTGCCTCTCACAGGCGCCCCGACCGGAGAACAAAACCCACAACCCAGGTGTGTGCCCTGACTGGAATCAAACTGGCAACCTTTCACTTTGTGGGACGATGCCCAACCAACTGAGTCTATAGGCAGAGTCTATAGGATTTCCACCCTTTGGGGGAAAATTTTAGTTCCCAATTGCCTTCTTTTCACCTCTCAGCATTCTTTTGGGAATTCCTCAATATATGCCTGCGAGTTCTTAGGAAGCACAATGATATTTTAATAGTTACCAAGACAGGATGTAATTTAGAAGGTAAATTGGACACCAAGGAATTAATGCATTTGAAAGCCAAAATGACCTGTTAGACAGTTTGGGTTTCCTGGATGCTTCCTTTAATTAATACAACTAACTGACCCCACTCAAGAAAAGTTAGCACTAGGTCTTTGATTAAACAGGAACTCCCTCATGGTTGATGGCAAGAATTCATCATCAGGGTTAAATTCTGTATTTTTTTCCTGGGACAGGGAACATTCTTCAGTGATAGAAATGAGGAGTGAAAGAGTGTGGTCCCAGAGCACCTCCCTTTGTGGGATGAGCTCACTGAACCCAGGGAAGAGTTCATAAAAATCCTCTGCTTTTTCATCATTCCTCTCCAACATTAGTTCCAGGAAGAAAGAATACAATTCAGGGTAGACAACTGCAAATGTGAGGGAGGAGTGTATTTTGATTAGAAATGAAGAGACTCAGAGGGGGCTTAGTTACCATGATTGTGAGAATTTTTAATGAGATATTGGAAAAGTTGTTGATTGAAGATAGAAACCTGAAAAGGTCAGTGTAGACTGACTGATGCCTTGAGGTTCCTGTAGCACTTGTCCCATTTATCAGCAAATGACTTGGGAGTTACCTTACTGTGCAAGTCCTTTCTGGGTCTGGATAGCTATTACCAGGTAAGCCTATCACCTGATTAGGTGGGCTATCTCTGTAGTTGTGGGAATCCTGCCTGAACTTGGAAGTGTATTTACTTTGAATTATGATACATTAAGGAGAGTTCATTGGAATTTATAGTATGGTTAGCTTACAAACCATTTTTTGCCTAAAAAAGATAGGTGTTTATGGTTCAGAAGTTTTTTGTTTATTTGTTTTGATTTTCCATTCCCCCCTTCACTTTGGGCTAGTCATCTTTTGGAGTATAGCTTTAGAATTTTTTGGTTAAAAAAAAAAACCCCTAACAACAAGAAAAAATTAAAAAGAGTGAAGATAGTTTAAAGGACTTCTGGGACACCAATCTCAGAAGGACAAAAGAGAGAGAAAGGGGAAGACAACTTAGTAAAAAAAAATGGCTAAAAACTTTTTGAACTTGGGTAAAGAAACATATCGGATTCAGGAAACCCAAATTGTACCAAAAAATATAAATCTAAAGAGACCCACACTGAGACATTATAATTAAATTGTCAGAAGTTAAAGATAAGGAGAGAACCTTAAGAGCAGCAAGAGGAAATCAACCTATTATGTATAGGGGATCCCTATGAGAATATCAGTGGGTTTTTCATCAGGCACCTTGAAGGCCAGAAGGGAGTGGAAGGTATTCAAAGTTCTGAAAGAAAAAAACTGCCAATCAAAAATTCTCTACTTAGGAAAGTTGTCCTTAAGAATTGAAGGAGAGAGAAAGAGTTGTCCAGATAAAGGCTAAAGGAGTTCATCACCACTAGACTAGTTTTACAAGAAATGGTAAAGGGATATCTTTAGGCTGAAATAAAATGGAACATTACTTATTTCATTAAAAATCATTTAAAATTGTAGATGCTATGAAGATTACTTCCTTTCTAAATAGGTGGCTTCAGATGTCTGGGCATTGCTGAGAAAGATGCCCTTCTGGGTTGTGGGGTAGCAGCTATTTTTGCACTCAAAAAGTACAAGAAAGTCAGGTTTGTCAGGCTCATGAAGGGGCTTCTCCTGCCTGCTCTGCAGTCAGTGACATGGCGTATTCAGTACCTGATAGTAAGCAGCTTGCCAACACCTGACCTGTGGATGTTGGGTTAGCCTGAGCCAAGTCTGCTGCTCAAAGCTACCCTGGGCTAAATCTCTGGATTAAAGGAACGAAAAGCACCCTACGCCATTGCATCCACTGAGAACAGGAGACTGGTATTTAGGCAACATGGTTACTGTGGATGACCTCAACTTTGTTGTTAAACGTAACTGTAGAAACATTTGCTGCCTATCCTTAAGGTTAAATAACAGTCAGGAGGAGCCCGAGTTCAGTGGAGTTCGAATTCTGCAGCGCGGTGGGGACCATTCCCGGTGTGCTGGTGTTAGCAGTGGGGCCCCAGGGGAGCCTGCCACACCCTTGAATTATACCTCAGGAGTCCTACTCAGCTTTGCAACCAAAGGAAACATTTTAATGTTTATCATCTTTACACGCCAGTCAGCTTGTTTTAATTATCTAATGACAGAGGGTGGTGGCCATGTTGCACAGATGTTAATAGTTAAACAAAATTAACTGAAGTTAACTATTGTATGTTTCAAATGAGCTCAGTATCTGACTCACACAAGATGAGCTTATCCCATGACAGGAAAGCTGGTATGTTTACTTTTGTTTTCCACCGGGCCTTGCATTCCATGGGTCTGACTGGTGTCTTCAAAGGGTTTTCCTTAATCTCTTATATAATCAAGAACGGGGACAAATGTGGGACTGATGAGCATATGCAAATGTGGTATAAGGTACCCAGACACATCACTGTCTCTGGAGCAGCCAGGGTTCAGGCTGGATTCTGATGAATTCTAAGATTCTTTCTTCTGCTCAGTGCTATGCCTGGCATTTTGGAGATTGCTCTTGTGCCAGTATATTTAGCTTCATCTGGATCGCATCAGCAATTCCTACTGCTTTTTCAGTCACTGTTTCCAAGACAGGATTGTCTACTCGAGCTGTTGGGAACAAATTGTTGTGTTTCAAACTACATAAATCCAATAAGAAACAGACACAGCTGGTTTCTTCTGGGTAGTTTGTTCAGAAGTGCTTTAGATTAAGGGCATTGCCAATGCTATCTTTGATCTAACACTATTCCTTACATGTAATGTACTTTAAATTACTTTAAATCAGTTGGTTCATGTTGACACACAACCAGCCACAATTGCTTAGCAAATTGATAGTCAGATGTCTGAGGGAAGCCATTTGGGTTGGTGTGTTTGTTCTTTCTTTGAAGTTCACAAGGGACCCCTGATCTCCGTTTATCCTGAAACATGTATGAAAGGACCAATCAGGAAGGTGGTAACAGCGTATCTTTTTTTGTGGATTGCCTTCTAACTTCCTTGGAGAATAGAAAAACTTGACAGCTCTTGGATTTTCCAGAAAGAGCACCATTTAGTGTTTACATGTTGTGAAACCAACATTTGAAAAAACTGCCTGGGGTTGTCAACACACAATACAGTGTAGAGATGATGTGTTGTGCACCTGAAACCTGTATAATTTTGTTAACCAGTGTCACCCCAATAAATTCATTTTTAAAAAGTTAAAAAGAATAAAAGGACTGTGCTTTTGAAATATATTTAAATTGTGACCTGGCTTTGTACCATAAAAATGAATAACTATTCTCTCTTTTTAAAAAATATTTTATTTATTTATTTTTAGAGAGAGGGGAAGAGAGGGAGACAGAGGGAGAGAAACATCAATGTGTGGTTGCCTCTCATGTGCTCCCTACTGGGGACCTGACCTGGCCCACAATCCAGGCATGTGCTCTGACTAGGAATTGAACTAGTGACCCTTTGGTTCACAGGCTGGCGCTTGCTCAGTCTACTGAGCCACACCAGCCAGGGCCATTCTCTTTTTAATATATGCAGAATTTAGTCTTCTTTATAGTTTTATTTCTTGTGGATTGGAGTTAGAGTTGGATTAGATATAAACCAAAATTTTATCGAGTAATTGCAGTAAATTCAGGATTTTCTTACATTTATTAGAAAACAAAGCAAATTGCTAAGTTAATGCCACAGAAATTTTGTAGATCTAATTTCAGCTTAAGTGAACATGTGCCTGTTTGGGTTTATACAAAGCTCATAAGAACACTTAATGTAACTTAAGACACTATGGAATGCATTGCTTGATAATTCTCACTTACATTAACTAAGGTAACAACAACAAAACTTTTGATGAGCTAAAGTTGGCTTTAGTGATGAAGTTCAACATCTAAAAGCTAAAGCTATCAGTCATTAGTTCTATTGACTTGTGTTGATTTTTCCAACACATTTATACTCTTGCTCTTTTTTTGTGAAGACTTTTGGCCTTTCTCTCAGGCATTTGGTTATACTTCACTTACTTCCTTGTTCTTAGAACCTTTATGAATTCTTGGCTTTTGTCACTTGCCTTTATCTCTATTTTGTGTCTTTTGTGTTTTGTCCTCTCTGCAAGTCAGTCTATGGCAGCTAGTGCACAGAGATGGTTATGATTGCCATGGTTTTGTCTTTCTACTGAAAGACAAAAACCTGCCCTATGAAATGGCACTGTTTCATTTTGCAAATTATTAAGAAATCACTAAGTGTGGGAAAGACAAAGTATGGAGAAAGTCCATTTCCAGCCTCGCCATATACAGGATCAGAGGGTTTGCACAATGAAGGTGACTTTGTTACTGATGACTTTTGTGGTTGTTAGGGACATTCCTGTTGCCACCTGCAGAATCTGACTTGTCTACTGTTGTGCTGATACTTAGGAGATCAGCAAAGTGCCTCTTTTCTAGCCTCTAACTCAGCTAATGAACAAAGAATGGTAGACTTCATGCCCAGAGAATAATGAAAGGAGCGTTATGTGACAGATGGAAATATCTGCATTTAGTAGTGAAGCCAAGTTAAAAAATCTTTTTTGTTTCAGCTACGAATCACCCAAATCTCAATACAACTCCGTGACACTGGGCTGAATAACTTGTACATATGAGAGGCTGTGAAATAAAGTTTGAGATGGAGTGGAAGGGCTGATAAGGCAAAGTGTCTGTGAGCCAGTGATTCTTAAGCCTGCTGCAGGCAATGCACTCAGTTTTGTGTGTGGCTTATTTTCAGGCATATTAAGTGGCGATGTGCCTGCCAGTCACATTTGACATCAACTAGCAGTGATGGAGCACACCAATCTGTGAACATTAAAGTCAGTGAAATTACAAATTTTTAAATTTTGAAGATTGGAATATAGGATATGGCTGAGTTAGTCTACCCTTAAGTAATTTTTATTCAAAAGCATTATCATTCTCTTTATATTGGTTAAATTCTGGTCTGCAAATATTTCTTAGTGCTTTTAATGCAATATTTCCTATTCATTATTTAATTCTGTAAAAGCTAGTTTGCAATAAAGTGGTTTTTCAATTGAATATATTTCAATATTCCTAGTCTTTTAGTACTGGGAGGCATCTATTATGGGTACAAACTGTAAATGTTTATACATTAAATTATTTGTTGCAACATTAGGGATGCTAAGTTATGCATGTTCTGCATTTAAGTGAGCTTGACTGCTAACATAATAATTAAAGTTACTCAAATAATAATTTTTTTTTCTGAGGTTTACAGTTCTTTCAAGCATGCTTTAATAATAGACTTGTGTCTTAGCTTGGTCTGTCATAACAAATTATCAAAGAACGAGTGGCTTAAACCACAGTAATTTATTTTCTTACAGTTCTGGAGGCTAGAAGTCCAAGATCAAGGTCTGGCTGATTTGGTTTCTGGTGAATGTCTGCTTCTGGTCTTCTTGCTATGTCATCACATGTCCTTTCTTCAGTGCATGTACATAGAGGAGGTGGGGAGATTTGGGGGGTGTGTAGTGAGGGAGAGAGCTCTCTGGTGTATCTACTTATAAGGACACTAGTCCTATAAGATCAAGGCTCCACTTTTATGACTTCACTTAACCTTAATTATTTCCTTAAAGGCCCCTTCTCCAAATATAGTCTCACTGGAGGTTAGGGCTTCAACATGTAAATTTGTGGGGGACACAGACAGAAGACAAGCTATGCTTTATGGCAGCTGGATGGAGCTTTCACATAGTTGGGAGAATTGACTTATGAGACATTGTCATAACTGATATTTGACTGACAAGCGTAGGCATACTATAGATTAATGAGAAGTTGCTTTCATTTTTTCAAGTCACTTACACCTAATGGAGTAATAGTAATAGCATCTTTTCATGGTGTGAGGGTTAAAATAAATTTTAACTCTGTTTGGCTATCTGAAAGCTTGTGCCCTTTTCTTATATCACCTTATCTTATAAACTAAAGTGTTCCATGTCTAGGGATGTAATGGAACCAAAAGAGGCAGTAACTGGGATTCCTCTACCTCTTGATTCTGGGCTATTTTGTTTTGTTACTATTAAGTGGGCATTATAACCATGAGCAGCAATGGAATAATTAAGAAAGATCATCAAGAGCAAAGATGTATCATTAGAGCTAAGGCTAAGGTCATCCATACCCTTGTATTATTTCCAGTTACTATGTACAAATGTGAAAGTTGTACAGTTAAGAAGGCTGATAGGAAAAAAATTGATTAATTTGAAATATGGTGTTGGAGGAGAGCTCTACGGACACCCTGGACTGCTAGAAAGATGAAGAAGTGGTTTCCAGAGCGAATTAAGCCTGAAACATTGCTGGAGACAAAAATTAAAAAACTGAAGCTGTCCCATTTCAGGAACAGTATGATAAGTCAGTGTTCTTTGGAAAAGACAATAATGTTGGGAAAAACAGCGGACAGCAGAAAGAATAGAAGAACAAATGTGAGATGGATTGTCTCCATCAAAGAAGCCATAGGCATGAGTCTACAGGTGCTGAGGAAGGCTGTTAAAGACAGGACACTGTGGACATCACTCATAGGGTTGCCAGGAGTTGGAGTGGACTCAATGGCATGTAACACACACATAACCATAAGACCACTTTACTCAACGTACAACCAGTACTGAAACCCCTACCTGTTGAAATTCAGGAAAAATTTTAAAAAGAAACATGTTCAAGGGAATGGGTAGCAGAGGGAGGCCTAATATATGGTGACAGAAGATGGTTTGACTGTAGGTGGTGAGTACACAGTGCAATATGCAGAACTAGTATTATAGAAATGTGCACTTGAAACCTATATGATCCTATTAACCAATGTTGCCCTAATAAATTTAATTAAAGATAACATTCCACATCTAGAAATCCACCCTGTGGAACTAATCATATAGGTGTGCAGAGGTCCATGTACAAGGAAATCCACTGGAGTGTTGTTTGTACAAGCGAAAAATAGAAGCAACTGCATGTTAGGGGTGAGTTACATACTGTATCTCCTTCAATGGAGAACTAAGCAGTAGTTTAAAATGGTGATATATATATATATATCATATATATTAACATGAAAAAATACATGATTTAGGAGAAAAGTAATTAATGAATCAATGCATATTATCTTATTAGAACCACTTTTGTAAGAATATATATTTTAGATGACAGTGATGATTATCGCCATGTGAAAGCTTTTTAAAATTTTGGATATCTGTATTTTCTAATGTTTCTATAATAAATATGTACCTTTTATGTATATAAGTAAAAACAAAGGTAAACAAGAAAAGAAGAAATATATTCAAGGAACCACCTTGAGAGCTGCAGCCCGTGCACAACTTAAACGGCAGCATCGAAGTCAACTCTAGTTAGGCTGCATTTCTGCAGGGCAATCTGGAGCTCAGCCTCAGAGCCTGGACAGCGTGGGTTACCGGCAGGGCACAGTGCTGCAGCCGGGGATTCATGCCTGGATTTACCAGCAGTTATCTGTGAAGTAGGAAGTGTCAAATGCACTTCAGAAAAAACACGAAGTCAGCAGGTACCACAGCAAATGCTGGCCACTAGGCATGAATGTGGGCTTCTGACATGATTTAGGGCAGCTTTAAGGAAGTGGGAAGATAAAAATAAATTAAAGAGGAACTAATTGAGTTCCATCCATTTCATGACCATGCCTGCCCTGGCTGGCTGTCTATAGACTTGGCTGTACTAGTTGATGATAGTGCAGTGCCACTTCCTTGGTTTCTATTAAAAACTACTTGGTTAGAGAAAAGTCCCCTTTGTCCATTTCCTTTTGTTTCATAGTCTAGTACTTTCATTTTCCCTGCAATCTGAAGACACATCATAACATTATACTTACATATGGTAGGAAGCAGTTGCTGAAGGGATATATTTCTTACAAATGCATGAAGCACCTCATTTCTATTTTATGCTGAGTTGGAGACATGTTTTTGCATGTACTTAAAATGACAATTAATTAAAATTTGAAAGTAAACTGTCACATAAAGTTATAGTTGTTTCATTTTAATAATAGTGGTTCAGCAGTTTTTGAATTTCCCTTTATAGTTTTCTTTCCATAATTGTTTACTAGAGATTTTGACATTTTAACACTGTGTTAAATTTACAAAGGTGAATTTAGATAACACTGCAATGATAGTTTAACACACTTAAGGTTATAAAAATAATTGAATTCTGTTTTAGTGTGGTATTAATATGGCTAATTAAAAAAAGTTTTAACTAAACAAGAGAGCAAACAAACTCATAGACACAGATAAGTATGGTGGCTTGGGTGGTTTCCCAGATGGGAATGGGGTTAAGAGAGGATGAAGAGGGTAAAGGGACTAGACTTTGGCTGGTGAGCACACAGTGCAATACAGATTATGTACTATAGGATTGTATTCTTGAAACTTATATATCGTTATTAACCAATGTCACTTCAGTACATCTATTAAAAAATGTTCACTATATCCAATTGCATTAAAAGAAGGCAAATTTTGGATCAGTAAGCATTCAATTAGGAGACCTAACCCATGGTTAAGTGAGGGCCCATTTCTGGGGCACAGACCTCTCATGTGTCCTCTCATGGCAGAAGGGGCAAGGGAGATCTTGGGGGTGTCTGTTATTGAACAAGGGCACTAGTGTCATTCATGAGGGCTCTGCCACTTATCAATATCATCACAATTGACATTAGGATTTCAACATATGAACTCTGGGGGGAAACAAATATTCAGACTTGAGCAACTGGGAAAAAGTAGGCATTACTAAAAGAAGTAAAACACAATTGCAAATAATACAACAGCAACAAAGGTAGGGAACAGCTGTCACCTCTAGGGCTAAGAGAGAGAATCCAAAAAAGGAACAGACTTGTAACGGGGCTTCTCCCACCCCAAGATCAATCTTCAGACCTCTTTGGAGAGGGTACAGCCATCGCTTTCCAGATGCCAGTGAGGTTCCTGAAGTGCCTCAGACCAGAGCTCACCCAAACCTGTTGGCCTGGGGCTAGTGAGAAGGAAATTGCCTGGCCAGAGTGACAGCCAGACTTGCTGATAGGTGAGCACTAGTGGGTCTTTTGTATGCCACTGGCAGCCTGACCATGGGAGTGGGGAGAAAAGGACACCAGAATCAGGAAGAGAGGTCCCTTCCTCTTGCGTGCCCTCTACAGAGAAGACTCACTTGTGCCAGCAGGCAAAAAGAAAAAAAAGTTTGCAAGGTCTAGCTCCACTATCACAAAGCACACTGTGGAGGGGTGAGTTCCACAGCGAGGCACCACTTCACATACGCTAGGATGACTCTCAATGCCAAAAAGATGTCAAAGGATGGGTCATAAAGTGTTGGTGAGGGTGTGGAGCAACTGGAACTCTTACACACTCTTGATAGGAATGGAACATGGTGCAGCTGCTTTGGAACAATCTGGCAGTTTCTCAAATGTTAAACAGAGTTATCAAAGGATCTGGCAGTGCATACCCAAAAGAAATAGAAACCTGTCCACACAATTATACACAAACATTCATAACAATATTATTCATAAAAGTGGAAACAACCCAAAGTCCATCAATTGATAAAAAGATAAATAAAAGGTGGCCTATGTATAGAATGGAATGGTATTGGGCAATAAAAAATGGCGTACTGATACATGGCATAACATGGATGAAAGTGGAAAACATTATACGAGAGGAAAGAATTCAGTCACAAAAGATAAAATATTACACAATTCCATTTATATAAACTGTCCAGAACAGGCAAGCTATAGAGACAGACAGTATATTAACCATGGCCTGAGGCAGGCAGGATGGAGGATTGGGAGGTGATAGCTAAAGTACATGGCGTTTGCTTTTGGGAGATGAAAATATCCTGAAATTGCTTGTGGTGATGATTGCACAACTGTGTGAATATTTGAAAAACCATCGAATTATTCCCCATAAGTGCATGGATTTCATAGTATGTGAATTATATCTCAATAAAATGTTACATTTTTAAAAGAAATTAAGAAGCAGTGTATTTGGAATCGAGAGACAATACATTGATAACTGGCAAATTCTTAAAAAACTTTGAACAAAAATATACAGCATTTCACTGTGTCAAATTTCAAAGCATTTTTTTTTTTTTTACAGGAAGCTGATAAAAATATCCAAAGGCTGGAGAGGTTAGGCGAGTCGTTCAGACTACAGTTTTCTTGACTTCTAGTCTATTGTTTGTTGTGCAAGACAATATTATTTCAAGAGAGTCTTTAGAAAAGGATTCTAACAACTCCTGTCTTTCCCAGAGAGAAATGCTCTCTGAGAAATGTGTACCAGAACTTATCTCTGACTTAGAGGTGTTAGAGGAGCAACATATCAAACTATTTCTTAAGGAGAAAAATAAAGGTCTGGGTGTGAAGATGGTTTCAAACACAGCTGTGAAAAATAGCTGAATGAAAAGACTCTTACTGGAACATAGGTAGCAGTTTGAATTACATTACCAAATTTTTGAGTTTTTATAAATACAGGAGAAAAAATCTGTTTTTGAATTGTGCATTTTAATGGGTGCATTGCAGGCTATGTGAATTACATCTTAACAAAGCTATTATGCCCTGGCTGGTGTGGCTCAGTGGACTGGGTGCTGGCCTGCTAACCAAAGGGTCGCTGGTTTGATTTCCAGTCAGGGCACATGCCTGAGTTTCCCGCCAGGTCCCCTGTAGGGGGCCCGCAAGAGGCAACCACACATTGATGTTTCTCTCCCTCTCTTTCTCCTGGCCTTCCCTTCTCTCTAAAAATAAATTAAAAAATCTTAAAAAAAATAAAGCTCTTACAATAATCCTATTTTTAAAATTTTTTATTTTTAAATTACAGGGGATATGCAATATTATATTAGCTTCAAGTGTCCAACCCAGTGATTAGATGATTATATAACTTACAAAGTGATAACTTACCCTGATAAATCTAGTGCCCCTCTGATACCATACACAGTTCTCATGTTATTGACTATATTCCCTATACTGTACTATTTTGTAACTACCAATTTGGACTTCTTAATCCCTTCACCTTTCTTACCCATCCTTCATCTCACCCCTACCCCAATCTAGAAACCCTCAAAATGTTCTCTGTATCTATGAATCTGTTCCTGTTCTGCTTGTTCCTTCATTTTTAGATTTCACATATAAGTGAAGTTATCTGGCATTTGTCCTCTGTGTGACCTATTCACCTAGGATAATATCAATATTTTATTCTTTTTTATGGCTGAATCATATTCCATTGTATATATGCACCACTTCTTTATCCATTCTACTGACAGACAGGTTGCTTCCATATCTTGGCTGTTATAAACAATACTGCAATAAACATGTGTATATCTTTTCAGTTTACTGTTTTGGGCTTCTTTGGATAAATACTCAGAAGTGGCATTGCTCAGTCCTTCTCTGTCTCTTGTTATACAGCCTTTGCTTTAAAGTCTATTTTGTCTGGTATTAAGTATTGCTACCCTAGCTTTTCTGTTTTGTTTTCTTTCAATTTCCACAAAATATTTTTTCCATCCCCTTACTTCAGTCAGTGTGTGTCTCACCTCAATCTGAAGTGAGTCTCTTGTAGGCAGCATATGTAAGGGTCTTGTTTTGTTATCCCTTCAATCACTGTGTATCTTTTGACTGGAGCATTTAATCCTTTTGCATTTAAAGTTATTGTTTTGGGTTTCTTAGGATATATTCCCTGAAATGGGATCACTGGGTCAAAGGCAGATCCAGTTTTAATTTTTTGAGGTATCTCCATACTGCTCTCCACAGCAGTTGCTCCAATCTGCATTCCCACCAACAGTGTAAAAGGGGTCTCCTTTCTCCACATCCTTGTCAGCACTTGTTGTTTGTTGAATTACTGGTGATAGCCAGTCTGTCAGGTGTGAGGGGATACATCACTATGGCTTTAATTTGCATTTCTCTTATAATTAGTGACATTGAACATCTTTTCATATGTCTATTGGCCATTTGTATGTCTTCTTTGGAGAAGCGTCTATTAAGGTCTTTTGCACATTTTAAAATTGGATTGTTTGTTTTTTGGTGCTGAGTGTTGTAAGTTCTCTGTAAATTTTGGATAGTAACCCCTTATCAGATGTATTGGTAAATATGTTCTCCCATTCCATGGGTTGTCTTTTGAAAGAACACAACCACCCCATGTTCATTGCTACATTATTTACAATTGCCAAGATATGGAAGCAACACAAGTGTTCATCAGTAGGTGAGTGGTTAAAGCAACTATGGGACATTTACACAAAGGAATACTACTTGGCTGTAAAAAAGAAGAAAATTTTATCTTTTGCAACACATGGATGGGCCTTGGGAACATTATACTAAGATAAATAAATCAGTCAGTGAAAGAAAAATACTATATTTCACTCATATGTGGAAGCTAATGCACAAACTGAACAAGGGAAATGGGGACAGATTTATAGATAGAGAGCAGGACAGCAGCTATGGAGGGGGGGAAGTGAGGGGGTGGAAAGATTGAGCAAAAAGGAAAAAGGACTCATGGATGTGGACAACAGTGTGGTGATTGGTGGGGGCAGGGAGGATAAATGGTAATGGAAAAAATACAATAATGATAAAAACAAAACAAAAGAACTAAGCTGCCTCGTAGCCTTGTCATGTGACTTATTTTTGATCAGGAGAGTTATGTTATAAAAGATAGGAATCTCCTGTGTTTGGCAAAAGAGTGATGAGGAGGATGGACAAAGTCTCCATTCATATCCTTTGAGGCCAGCCTTATGTCCTTGAACCAGACCATAAGCTACTTGAGGGAAGGACCTCGTCAACTGCTACAATGATGGATATAATGAGAGATTCAGGAATGATCTTTTTTGACTGAATTGAATTGAATAATGAAATCCAGCTAATAAATGCTTCCAAATCTGTAGAAAATCTGTCAGAAAGCCCTCTATGTAGGTGTTTAAAATTAAAATTTACAGTTTTTGGACAAAAGGGAAAAATATCAAATTGCTTTCATTGAAATAATTGAAATGTGCCTGGCAGTTCAAATTACTTATACATGTAGGAGCTTTCAAGTTTTAATGAAACATGCTTAGCACTCAAATTTTGATGAGAATTTTTTGCAGCTAGTTCTACAATGATAACCTTAAAAGTGAAGTTTGCTAAAAGAAAGGAGCCCAAAACTTGAAACAGATTTTCTCTCACATCCACTGTGCTGTTTTTGGCATTTCTTTGATTCCCTGGTTAAAGCAGAGTGAACCTGGTCTGTGATACTGGCACCACCTGGGAAATGAAATGGTTCTGAAGACTCAAAACTTGTAGGTTGCCAATAGGAAAGGGGCACCTGAAAGAATAACCTCACTGACACTATTACACCAGGAGTAGGAGACCAGCAGATGTCAGCATAAAGACTTAGTTTTTGCTAATTTCCTTTTAACCTAGCTGAAAATATTGGTTCCTGTTGGCTCTTACAAACAAATTTGGAGCTTTCTCCTCTCCCAGATGCCCAATTCTCCCCCTAGGATAGCAGCACTTAAAGTGATATATAGAAGAACTACTTCATGCCCTTGGTTATCACCTGTCCCCCATTCTCTTACACATGCCATGCCCCATTCTCAGGATTCATATTCTTAATAACTGGAGTAGCATCATGGGTTCTGCATTTTAATAATCTCTACAGATCATTCTGATGAACAGCCACCGGGGTTGAGAGCTTAGGTCTGAATGACTAATAACAAATACATGACTTTTCTTCCTTGCATACTTGTTTTTATCTAAGTGTGTGTTTAGATCTTACTCTTTCTTTTTCAGAAATCTATTTGTTTATGTATTGAGTCAGTGACTCATTTGTTAATTCATGTAAAATTTACTGAGTCTACTATGCCCCAGGAATTGTGCTAAGTGAGGCTAAGGAGGGTATCCTTAAGTGTGGTAAGGAAGATACATAAAAAACAAGTAATTTCAATATAAGATGACAGCTATGATAGAAATAAACTCAACAACGAGGGGGAGCTCTTAACCTAAAGAATACAGTTATGACATGACTAAAAAATATTAATGGGGAAGAGAGGATAGGGGCGTAAGTTTGGACTGCCAAGGGTGCCCCTGTCCTTGGTGCTGAAGTATTTCTTCACCTGCTAAAATAAGGACGTTTTCCGTAACACCTGGTTTCTGATGATTTCTCTGCCACCTCTCGCACTAATTCTGAACTATCTGAGGAGAGCAGTAGAAAAAAAAAGGAGGAACACAGATATAAGCAGATTAAGAGTTTGTTGAAGGGACAGCCATTGAGTGACTCAGTGATGTGGGAGTTTGGGGAAGTAGGGAGAAGACATTTCAAATTATTTATTCCCAAGAAGGAAGTTTTTTGTTTGGAAAGATTAGCTCTCCAGTACATTCTGCAATGCTTTACTTATGAACTCACAAGCTTTCCAGAAGTACTAACATTCTGAAATTAGTCCTCAAATAACAGCTCTAGGTACAAGAGTCCTGAGAGACAAACATTCAGGGAGAGAAAGCATTTTAATTTAAACTAAAAGGACTTTTTCAAGGACCCACATATAATTTTATTTTTTTATTTTTTATATATTTTATTGATTCTGCTATTACAGTTGTCCCATTTCTTCCCCATCATTCCCCTCCACCTTGTGCACCACCTCCCACCCACATTCCTCCCTTTAGTTCATGTCCACGTGTCCTATGTTCTTTAGCTTCTACTTTTCCCACCTATTCCTTCTCTTCCCCTGTCTATTTTCTACCCATCGTCTATGCTACTTATTCTCTGTACATTTTCCCCTTCTCTCCTCCTCCCACTCCCCAGTTGCTAACCCTTCATTTCTGTGTTTCTGTTCCTGTTCTAGCAGTTTGCTGAGTTTGCTTTTGTTTTAGATGTGGTTGTTAATATCTGTGAGTTTGCTGTCCTTTTACTATCCTATTTTTTATCCTCAATTTCTTAGATAAGTCCCTTTAACATTTCATATAATAAGGGCTTGGTGATGATGAACTCCTTGAACTTGACCTTATCTGAGAAGCACTTTATTTTCCCTTCCATTCTAAATGACAGCTTTGCTGGATAGAGCAATCTTGGATGTAGGTCCTTGACTTTCATGACTTGAAATACTTCTTTCCAGCCCCTTCTTGCCTGTAAGGTCTCTTTTGAGAAATCAGCTGACAGTCTGGTGGGAACTCCTTTGTAGGTGACTGTCCTCTTATCCATTGCTGCTTCTAGAATTCTCTCCATTTTAATCTTGGCTAATGTAATTATGATGTGCCTTGGTGTGTTCCTCCTTGGGTCCAACTTCTTTGGGACTCTCTGAGCCTCCTGGACTCCCTGGAAGTCTATTTCCTTTGCCAGATTGGGGAAGTTCTCCCTTATTATTTGTTCAAATAAGTTTTCCACTTGTTACTCTTCCTCTTCACCTTCTGGTACCCCTATAATTTGGATGTTGGGATGTTTAAAGATGTCCTGGAGGTTCCTAAGCCTCTCATCATTTTTTTTTAATTCTTCTTTCTTCCTTCTTTTCTGTTTGTTTGTTTCTTTCTTCCTTCTGGTCCACTCCATTGATTTGAGTCCCAGTTTTCCTCCCATCACTATTGGTTCCCTGTGCGTTTTCCTTCATTTCACTTATTGTAGCCTTCATTTCACTTATTGTAGCCTTCATTTGTTCATCTAATTTGCGACCAAAATCAACTAATTCTGTGAGCATCTTGGTCACTAGTAATTTGAACTGTGCATCTGATAGGTTGGCTATCTCTTCATTGCTTAGGTGAATTGGCTCTGGGGCTTTGATCTGTTCTCCCGTTTGAGCCGTTTTTTTTTTTTTTTTTTGGTCTGGTTGTGGCTGTTATGTAGTGAGGGGTGGAGCCTTAGGTGTTCCCCAGGGTGGGGCAGCCCAGTTGCTGGGTAGTGACGCTGTAAGTGGGGGCAGGTCCAAGAGGGAACAATGGCACTTGCTCTGTGCTCTCTTGGATTCCAGTACCTTCCACCGCTTTCCCCAAGCATTGGGCCCTTCTGATGTTGATTTCCATGTGGGTGGGCTTGTGTACATCCCAGGACCGTATGGACATCTCCAACAAACTCTCCTGTGAGGCTGGAATCTCTCCCAGCACCGGAACCCCCACAAGTGTTTTCCATCAATGCTTTTAGGCCTCACTTCCTGGTGCTGGGGCCCTGGGTTGCACAGTCCATCTCACTGCCTGTTTTCACCTGGTTTATCCATGCTCGAATGTGTGACCACGGTCAGCCGCTTTGTGCGCCTTGCTGGGTCTGCTTGCTCGGTAACCACCACCTGTGTGCTGGTGTGCCAACTGCCACCTGTGCATCTGGGACCACTAGCCACTGCTTTTTTCTGCTGCAATCCCTCTCCACCTGCCGCTGGCTTCATCCTTCTTACTGGTCTGGGTGAATCATCAGACTTCCATACAATTCAACTTTCTATCTGTTCTGATTGTTTTTTTGGTTCTAAATTTTTGTTGTCCTTAATTTTGGTTGTGAGAGGAGGCACAGTGTGTCCACCTACACCTCCATCTTGGCTGGAAGTCCTGCCACATATAATTTTATATAGCAGAAACATATAGTGTGATAATACAATATAATGGTGAATATATTGCTATGAGTTGTACCATTATATTAGTTTCACAAAGGGGGAAGATTGCAATCATTACCTAGATGCAGGCTGATTAGAAGCCAACCCCTCAGGTTGCAGCTGGGCAAGTGTATAGTTAAGTCCCTTCCAGGCAGAAACTTGGAGATGGGCATTTTTGCCTGCTCCATCTGTGTCTAAAAGTATAACTGCAAGGTAATGCTTCTGCACCCATTAAAAACTATTTCTGTGTTTGCTACAGTCCTGTGGCACTCAAATGCCCTATTGGGTATTACAGCCAGGTGATCTGGGGGCTTTTCCCTTGGTTGGCAGATGAAAAGCTGGGGAGCCAGATGCTGTACAAACTTCTAGGGGAATACTGGTAACTTGGGGTGGGTTAGAGGGAGAAAGCAAGAGAGGTATACTCTGGCTTTCCTAGTCTCTTTTCCTGTTCCCCAGTGCTTACTGAATTAGAAGCTCAGTCCTCAGCAGCAGCTTTGAAAGTATGCAGATAAACCTCTTTCAGGGAAAGACTGGGAGATGGGCAATAGTGCCTGCTTCCTCTGGGCTAAGGCCTGAGGGGATAGCTCCAGCAAGTGTCCTGCATCATTGAGAATTGCTTCTTTGCTAAGTCTTGTGGGTTTCCTGGGCATAAGCCTGTAGATTTTCAGAGCTAGGTTATTTGGGAGTTCAGACTTCTGGTGATAATCTTAAAAGTTCAGGTGCTAGATGGGTCCAAAGACTTCATTCCTCAGGGTAAAACTAGGAGTTGGGGGTATCCTCTCACTTTTGTGGTGCTATGCTAGGGGTGGGGTTTATAGTGAGAGAGTATCTCTGCTTTTTTTTCTCTGTTTCCCTGTGGGTATTTTCTCATTTGTCAGATGTGTAGGAAGCACTCAGTTGCTAGTTTCTTCCCCCCCCCGCCCCAGAATTGCTCCCTGTGTAGCTGCACATTTGGTGCCTTGTGGGAGGAGAGGAACTGAGGACCCTCCTATGTCACTGTCTTGGTTGACTCTTCAGTTTCTAATTATCTCTTAAATGTTTTGTTAAGTCCACTTGTTGGTTTAATTTGGTTATTTTAGCATTAGCACTGGGAAGGGACTAGGTTGAGGTGGGTCTACTCTGGCACAGTTTGAGGTGCGCGGGATGTGTGGGTTCTTGACTTCATGCAGGGAAGAATTCAAGAACAAGTTCATATAATTTTGATAGTATATTTATTAAAGCTTGGGACAGTGAAAAAAAGGAAGGGTTTAGGATAGAATAGGCAAGATCACAGCTACAGGAGTTAGCCTAGGTGGAGCTGCTTTGGGCTCCTTTAGAAAGAAAGTCTCAAAGGCTGAAGAAGAGAGCCACCCCAGGCTGCTTGGACTCAGGAAACAAGTTACAGAGGCAAAAAGAGGGATTGAGGCTTAGCCTAGGATGAGCTGCCATGGTCCACTTCTCCCCGGTTGCAAACCTTGCCAGAACCTCTTTAGGGCTTAGAAAAAGAAAGTGATATATGCCTGAGAAAGGTGAGGGGGTGGGGGGTAGGCTTGCTAAAGGGATGGTGTGCACTAGGTCCTTTGTCTTGAGGGGTTTTTATCTATTTTCTGTAGGTGGGAATTTTAGGAGAGGTCTGGGGGGGGGAGGATTTCAATCAGAATATTCACCAGCTTTCCAGGTGTGCCATTTACTATGCTGATGCATCAAAATGAGTATGTAGAGGGGTTTGGGATTACTCTCTGGTGAGCTTCACCTCTATTTGGATTTGATTGGTTCTAATTGAGTCTTTTGTTATTTATTCCCCTCACTTTATCTGTCCTTGGGTTTGGCTGGCACTGATAGCACTAACTGGGTCTCTGTTATCTACCTCCCTGACTAGGGTGATTTAAGTACTCACTCGCTGGTTGGGAAGGAAAGATGTAAGCCACGGCTCCTAAGTGTCCTTGGTTAGGGGAGGTAAGATCTTGAGATTTATTAACTGGCTGTTAATTGGCCATTTGTATAATTATCTTAGTTTCCCCATTCTACTTGCCAGTGAATTTTTCTAGCTTCTTACTAACCTGACTCAGTATCATTATGAATGAATGCATTTCAAATATGATTTTTGTGTTATTTTCTTGGTTATATTGTCCCATATTTAGACAGTGGGAACCTCTTCAAATTGTCTCATAAATGGTTTGATATATTGTCAAATTACTGTATTTTAAAATCATTTGAAATAATTTCTCTCTGTGCGGTTAAATTATTGATTGGATACTCAGGTGACTTTATTTGTTCATTTTGCTTTTGATGTTTAGGGATTGCTTTATTTTTACTTTGATTCATTAGTTATATAAAATATTTATGTGATTATAAAGTCAAGTTTACAATACATGCTGTATTCAGAAAAGTCTAGTTTCTATCTCTGGCCCTTCCCTCACCCCATGTAACAGAACAAAATGATCAGTGTCTCTGACTCCATCTTGTTCAAGCCTATGTCGCTGCCATGGTCCAGGCTAGTAGCTGTTGCTTTAGACGTGCGAAGCATTAGAGGAATTCTGCTTGGGGCTTCAGTTTTTACAAAATCAACCTCTCCCATTCTCCCTTCCCCTGACATAAAAGAAGCCTGAACTTTGTACTTTCTTAAGAATGATTTGAGGAATAACCTTTTCCTTGCTCTAAACTCTGATATTTTGGGTTTTGGCCTTTTGAAGTGTTAGGCACATGGACTTGAAACTGTAACACCAAAGATAATCCTTAATGTATTTCATAGTCTGCCCTGTAAAAGTTAAAGGGTGTGTGTGAATGAAAGTATGTGTACATATTTTAATATATTTCATTGATTATGCTAATATAATTGTCCCAATTTTCCCCCTTTCCTCCCTTCCACCCGATACCCCCTATTTCCTCTGGCAATTCCCCCCACTTAGTTCATGTCCATGGGTCATACATATAAGTTTTTTGGCTACTCCATTTCCTGTACTGTTGTTAACATCTCCCTGCCTATTCTGTATTTACTAATTTATATTTCTTTTTTTAAACCTTTTATTTATTTATCTTTAAAGGGGAAGGGAAGGAGAGAGGGAGAGAGGAAGAGAAATATCAGTGTATGGTTGCCTCTTGTGCATCCCTTGCTGGGAACTGGCCTGCAACCCAGACATGTGCCCTGACTGGGAATCAAACCGAGATCCTTTGGTTCAAAGGCCCACGCTCAATTCACTGAGCTACACCAGCCAGGGCCTAATTTATATTTCTTAATCCTTGCATGTTAAGTGCCATTCCCTCCCCTCCCAACTGGTAACCCTCCAAATGAGCTCCATATCTATGATTCTGTTTCTGTTCCACTTGTTTGCTTAGTTTGTTTTTTAGATTCAATTGTTGATAGTTGTGAATTATTTGTTACCAGTTTGATGTTCCAAATTTTGATGATCTTCTTTTTCTTAAATAAGTTCCTTTAACAATTCATATAATAATGGCTTGGTGATGATAAAGTCCTTTAGCTCTACCTTGCCTGGGAGGCACTTTATCTGCCCTTCCATCTAAATGATAGATTTGCTGGATAGAGTAATCTAGGTTGCAGGTCTTTGCTTTTCATCACTCTGAATACTTCTTGCCAGTCACTTCTAGTCTGCAAAGTTTCTTTTGAGAAATCAGTTGACAGTCTTATGGGAACTCCTTTGTAGGTAATATCTCCTTTTCTCTTGCTGCTTTTGATTCTTTCTTTATCTTTAACCTTTGACATTTAAATTATGATGTGTCTTAGAATGGGCCTCTTTGTGTCCATCTTGTTTGGGATACTTTGTGCTTCCTGGACTCCTATGTCTATTTCTGTCACAATTAGTTTTCTTTAATTATTTTTTCAAATAAGTTTTCAATTTCTTGCTTTTTATCTTCTCACTCTGGCACCCTTATAATTCAAATGTTGGTACATTTGAAGTTGTCCCGGGGCTCACTTTTATTCACTTAAGATTACACTTTGAACACTGGCTGGTGTGGCTTAGTTGGTTGGGGCATTGTCCTACAAACCAAAAGGTCGCAGGTTCGATTCCTGGTTAGGGCACATGCCTAGGTTGAAGGTTCTGTCCCCCCATTGATGTGTGTACAGGAGGCAACCAATTGATATTTCTCTCACATTCATGTCTCTCTCTGGAATAAAAAAAGATTATATTTTGATGACTACTTCATGGTCATGTATAAAGGTAATCCCCATTCCTTTTTCTTATAGCTATGTGAGTTGTAATAGAGAGTTTAACTTATAGTCTGTTTTAACTTTGTAGTAACTCTTTAAAAACTTATATAGAATAGATAGTCTTTTGCAACTATACCCAAACCAATGAAATACCCCAGAAGAATTTCTCAAATGTTCACCAAGAGACATAAAAAAATGTTCATTGAAGCATTATTTGGAATGGCAAAACCTAAGATACTGAAATGTTCATCAGTAGTGGAAAGAATAAATGCATGTTGATATAGTTATACAACAGAATGTAGCAATAGTGAAAATCAGCGAACTATAGTTATGCATTTTTAGCATGGATAAATCTCACAAACATAATGTCATAATATCAAGCCAAAAAAGCAAGTTGCATGACATGCATGATTTCATTTGTAAAGAGCTAAAAATGTGCAAAATGAAATCATAAATTGCACAGGGATAAAAACATAAGTATAAAACCATAACTAAAATGAAAGGAACGTAAAAAGTCTTTAAAATGATGAAATACCATAAGAAGTGAAGTGAGTAAGGAGGAAGGTGTAAAATTAGGGAGGGACACAAGGAGGACTCCAAATGGCCAAGTAATGTTTAGTTTTTAAGTTAAGTGTGAGATGCATTAGTTTTTTTCTTTTGATTTTTGAATTCTTATATATGTCATGAATATTTTGTGTTTATTCAATATTTAACTTATTTTCTAAAGAGCCATATATCTAGTAGGAATGTTTAAAGATTAAGAATATGCACCTGTAACATGACTGAGAAAGTGAACAATATTCTGTGAACTGTTATTCATGACACGGAATAAAGATTTCACAGCCAGAATCATGCATATGAAATATAACAACAATTTGCTCTGGATAACTGAACTCAGCGACTACAAAAGTGACTTGACTAATGGTGAAGATGATGATGTCAAAGGTACAGGGGAATAATTAGAACATATTTTTTACTAGAATTTGAGAGTGGAAAAATGAACATTGCTAAATTAAAAGATGTTTAAGTAATATGTGACTTAAGTATATATATGTAATTAGGTTAGGAATAAAATATTATCAGCAGGTAGACATTTGATTATTTCCTTTATACACCCCTCTACGTTTACATATTGAAGTTGACGAAAACTTGTAGAATACCTCTCCTTTTGTAAGTGTAGTATGGGATTGTGGTTATGAAATTAATTGTTCCTTCTCTCTTTAAACTCACCCTGCTCTTCCCACTGGGCCAAACTTACCTTCTTGGTAGCTGTAATTATTTTAAAATCATATTTCTTGTTTTGTCATTTTGTGTTTGTCTTATGAAGCTAACTGAAGACCACAGGCTCCTGGAACGAGCCGAATCCAAGGGCTGGGGTATGGATATGAGTGGCAGAGGAGGAGGCTCAAAGTCCATTTGCTTCTTGGGCTTGATGAGCCATTTGGAGATCCTGCTCGCAATGCTTTTTAAAGGGCCACTTTCATCCTCCACAGCATGCAAAGACACTGAAAGTTTTTCTGAGAACCACTCTAAATCATCAGGGTTGCTCCAGTTCTTAGTTTCATGTTCCCGAAGTCTTGGCTGCCATCTTATCCTAGTGCTATGCATTTTCACAAAATGCATTTTACACTACTTAATTTTCTTAGATTGCTTTTTATTTCCCCTTTATTTTAGCATGTCTGTGTTTACTTCCTTTTCTGTCTCCTTCCACTTTATAGATTCATCAGCTTCTTCCTTTTTCTCATTTTCTGTGAGTGCTCCACTGATATTTTTTACTCTGTCAGATATTGTTGGGAAGCCTCTGAATTCCCTATACATAGATTTTCAATAAATTCTTGATAAGTATCTGGTAGCAAAAAAGACATATTATTAGTATATTATTAGCAGCACCGTCTTTACCTATTATACCTATGCTATTTAGGCAGTGCACTGGACACCTTCCACTAAGAAGGAAACTCTTGCTTGATAATTTAAGTTACAATTTTAAAATGTATAATTTTATTTCTTGAAATTTTACTTTAAGAAATGCAATTCTCCCAATTTCCACATACCCAAATAATTTTTTTTAATAAAAATACACAAGGGCCCTGGCTGGGTGGCTCAGTTGGTTGGAGCATTGTCCTGTGCACCAAAAGATTGTGGGTTCAGCTCCCAGTCAGGGCATGAATGGAAAGCATTCGATCGATGTTTCTCTTTCATATTGATGTTTCTCTCTTTCTCCCTTCTACTCGCTCTAAAATCAATATGTATATCCTTGGGTGAGGATAAAAAAATACACATGGTACAAAATATTGACACATTATCTCTTGGATTCATTGTCCCAGGCATTTCCAAAACCAGAGCTGATTGTAGCAGGTGTGTGCCAATGGGGCATCTGTCCATCTGAGAATCAGTGCTCACTCCTCACCAGCTGTTAAATACTTTGATTGTCGGTTTTCTATAAGCTCATTACACACTGAGTTCAATATAGAAATGGAAACAGAATATGAAACACTTTGAGCAGGTTTTCAACGGCAGGTAATTTTCAGGATGAAACACCATTCCTTCTAAAGAGTTGGTAATACCTCAGCGGAAGTGAGGGTCGTGGCCACTCATTGCTTCTTGAGCTCCTTCATCAGCTCATTTCTCATGACTGTCCAAATTTGGAACACTCAGAATAGCCCTGCTTCAATATAACTTTCCAACAGAAAAATTACCATGAATTTTTCTCTTAAGGATTTTCAGAACTGGATTATATGCCTTAAAATGTTCTCATTTTAGAAGGCTATCCTTTTTTATGATTAAGCTTGGGCTTTCAATTTAAAAAGTTCTGCAATGTTTAGAAAAATAGACTTTCCAAGGGTAGCATCATTACAAACTGTTTGAAAAACAAACAGTTTGCAGCACTGAAGAGGTGCAGTTCTTCTGGCTGGTAGGTGTTACTAATGTAAATTGAGAACTATGATTTCAGAATCTCTGGGCAAGCATCGAGGGTCAGGGAGGTTCTCCAGGAGAGTCAGGCCAGAGGCAGGAAGAGGCCCAGAGAATGACCTAGGATGTGATGCAAGCTCATTTCGTAATATGCTGTAGCAAACCTTAATTTGAAACAGTTGTGAATATCTGGTATTTTCTCAATTAGTTGCCCAGCTAGAAAGCGCACATGTGGGGGCTGATTTAAAACCACGTATTTGGCAATGCTTTCTGCTTGCCAGGCATTGCAATAAAAACTTTGTAGCATACAAGGAAATGAAGAGAAAAGAGAAAAATCTGGAAGAGAAAAAAGAAAGAACATAAAATAAAAAGATGAGGCATAGAAACAGAGTAAGAGAAAGAAGGGTCAGAAGATTGAGACGATAAAGCAAGAGTGAGAGGAGGGAATAGAAGCCAAGGACATTATTTTTAAAAAGGAAAGGAATGTGAAAGGATAGTGGGTTAGAAATAAAGCAAAAGACTAAAAACTGATAGTTGTGTGAGTTCAAAAAAGCAATTGGGCAGATGTGGGGTAAAGGGAATGAGGACTGTGGATGGAATTTCCCAGGGGTGATGTTGTTACTGGTTATTGTTTTAGCAGGGGGGCTGATTCTGAGAGTCAGCACAAGCAGGGCAGGAAGCTAGGCCCAGGGAGAGCCAAGTCAAAGTTTCAAGAACAGAGGCCAGATAGGAAATGGGTTAGTCTCAGAAAACTGCTCTGAGGCAATGGCCGAGCAAGGGGCCCAGAAAGAGAACAATCCGGTGGTGAGAAAACGTAGACACAGAGTTCCGCCCCAGCCAGAAAGCCTCTTAAACACTTCTGTGGGGTCAGGAACGAGATGCAAAGCATTGCTGCTGAGTGTCTTTGAAAGCAGCTAACCAGGCGGGAAGTGTGGGGTCCTGGTGTCAGAGCACATTTAGATGGTCTTCCACCGAGCACTGCTGCTCCTGGCAAATGAGTATTGACCCGATTGAAATAAGGCTATTGGAAATGTTTCAACACTAAAATGAGATTTTAAAATAGTTGGCTCTGACCATGTAAGTGTAGTATTAGTTAAAAGTAAATGACTCTAGCGATTTAATTATGTGATTAAAATCTTATATTTTATGACACTTAAGATCAACTAAGGCAGTCATTGAATATAAACATTTAATATTGTGTGAAATGCTGTGTAGAATCCACACTCCACTGAATTCATGTCTTAAGGAACAATGGGTTATATTTAGAATTCAGGCTGCACAGATGGAAGGTAAAAGTTTCAATGAGCAAGTTTTAAATCAGACCAACAGACATCTGTCAACAGAGGCTGTGCTCGTGTGATTGGGCGTTCTGAAGGAGGCAGACGCTGATGACTATCTTCAGAGACCTTGGATACAAATTGAACCAGGGGTTTGTCTCCTGAAAAACCCATATAAATGTTTATGGGTTTCAAAGGCAAGATAAAGGTAAGTGGTGGAAGATTTTTTATGACCCTTTTTATTTTGTAAATTTTCTGAGAAATACTGCTGATGGATAGGTCTGTCTCACAGGGAACTCATACAAAATACAGAATGCTAAGGAACATTTATCGTTTCTACAATTTTCAACATTGATTTTGGTGAAATGGATCATTTTTGTCCATTTTTTATAGCATTTCTTGCTTCAAATAGCTTTATTTTATACATACCAGATACTTGTTATTAGTTAAGGCCTTCCAAAAAGAGAGAGGTGGTGTTTATTGTTTTTGAACACGCACAGACCCATATTAAACACAAATAAAAGATTTGGGAAAGGATTGTGCAAACCAGCAAAGTAGGGATAAGAAAAACATCTCTAATATTCCCTAACATTTCTTGAGAAATTACTCACCACAGGATCCTTTCCCCCAAATCCACCTTGCTGAAGGATGCTCAGCACTTCCTCTCTCAAAGCTCTTGACTCAAACTTGTCTGCCAGTCACTTGAAAATCTCTCATTTTCCCGTCTTCTGTTATCCTAAACACAGACCCCAGACATTCTCTCCCAGCCCCCACCCTTTTGAAAGGGACATCTACACATAACTGAGTCTGTGATTTAAGATACCTCTTTCCCTCCAAAATTCCAAGAGCAACCAATAATGATGTGTTTGTGTTTTTGCTTGAGAGGAAGTACCCCTTTCCTTTCCCAGTTAGATATCTTCCAGTCTCTGGGACATCTTCGAGTCATGTGTAGTATGCTAACACTCATCTATCAGGCCACAGATATTTACTCAGGGATACTCTGCTTCTTTCTAAATACTTATAGGCTCTTCTTAAAGCTGAGAGAAGTCATAGAATCACTCCATATAGGAATGCTCCAAATAGATTTTTCTCTGAATAAGGAAGACTGAGTCTTAAGTCAATTAAACAGCCCTTCATCAAATGAGAAGAGTGGGGAAGATGTATGCATGTAGATGGAAGTATATGAAGAAAACTTAGCTTCACATTGATGGGCTGTTGGCAAAGGAAAAGTGTATTACAGTAGCCTTTTCAGATAGAAGTTAGTTGCAATGGTGAATCTGAAATCCATTTTTCTATCTCACATGTTGAATGTGTATAATTTTGTAATATCATGAATTGGCCATGTGGAAAATATTGATTTATTGAATTATGCAGATATTTGAAATATTGACATATTTCATTATATAATATAAAATACAATATTCATTAAAGTCACCCTTGATCTTATCAGAAGTTGTCAAGTTCATGGTGATGGATACAAATTTTCAAAAATTCCTATTTTTGCTTCAAAGCTTGAATTTTATTTTTGGCAACAAATACATCAACTGTTTTCCTTGTGTTGACAGACTCCTTTCATTTATTAGAAAAACATCTACTACATACCAAGGTTTGAATAACCATAGTTTTTCTGTCAGTCATTCTTTGAAGTAAAAATTATATTCCATGAAAAGAGTGGACAGTTCAGCTTGCAATTAAACTACAAAGTATTTTTTCTTGAGGCAACTGTCTTTGTAAAGTATGAGCAGAAGTACTTTATGAGTCAGTACTTATTTCATCCCCTTTTTCTCAAGGGTGGAGGCAATCACATTTATTGCAGCATCAAGGACAGTCTTTAGGGAAACTATATCTTCAAGAACTATAAATTTATGCTAGCAAGACTCGAATAACTACTAGCATAGTGTTCCGTTTGGTGCCAGTGTCCTGACTCGTGCTGAAGCACATGCAGTTTTGCTCACTATTAATTTTGCCCTGAAAGGCCAACATAGTAGAAAAAAAAGATATAATATTTTACAATCATTAAGAAAATGATTTTGACCCCATGGGTGCCCTGAAAAGGGATTAGGAGCCTCAGGGTTCAAAAGAACACATTTTGAGAACCATTGTCTTAATTGCTATGTGATATCATTTTTTTGTATTTTAAAATATGCACTTTTTCATCCATGATTCTACTTACTGCTCTCTTAGCCATAAATCATGTGTAGCTCCGCAATTTTATTCAAGTTTTTACTCAAAATCTCTTAGAGCTTAATAAAATATTTTGTAATGTGAAAATATTTTAATATTCATTATAAATGTAAGAAACTGAAGTTTTCTTCATAAAAAATGTACTACAGCTTTTTGTCAGAGCTTAATGAAATTTTATTTTAAAAACATGGCAAGGTTGTATGGCACTTCAAACATTTAAATACATAGAGGACCTAAGTAAATGTGACATAGTATAAAGGAATTCATTAATATGTAGACAACTATACTATGTTTCTCTAGAGGCAAATATGTAGCTAATTCCTCTAACACAATTCAACCTTTATAACTAGATACAGACCTGTGCAATTATTAGTATGGTAATATTATAGTATTTATTTCTTTATGTCTTCATGTCTTTAATTACTATGGAATATAAACATTGAAAATACTGTGTCAATTTTATATAGGTACTTTTTATATTAAAACTCATGTAATACAAGGCCTGCATTGAAGATATCCAGCCATGTAACATGAAAAATAGAGACATTTATTGAAGAAGATCCAAGATCCAAGAAACATTGTACACAGGACAATGACACCTCAGTCCACTTCAAAGTAGGCACCTTGGGACCTCACATAGTTCTCCCAATCGCCATCAGCTTCCCCATCATATTTTCCTGAATCTCACTGATGGTCTGAAATGTCTCCCCTTTCAAAGGTGATTTTAGTTTTGGGAAAAGCTGGAAGTCACAGAGAGCCAAATCTGGGCTGTAGAGGGGCGGAGTCACCTGGGTGATTTGATGTTTTGCCAAAAAACTCTACAGGAGATGTGATGTGTGAGTGGGTGTGTTGTCATGATAAAGCTGCCGATCACCAATTGCTCATAGTTGTGACCTTCTACCTCATCCAAATAGTTTCTGTGGAGGAATTTTCAAGCTTATCATAAAATTGGATGAAGATTCATTGCGTACTCACTCATTTTGAATGCAACAGCCACACAGTACACATGTTCACTCAATGGCATCTACTTGCCCCTACTGAATAGTACAGTGAAGTCATCATTGTTCACCAATGTGCATTCCAGTCTACATTCCTCAACTGCCAGGTTACACTGATGTCTCGCAAACCATTCTCATTGTACTAACAATGGCTGGACTTTATCTGGGCAGATCTCATATACCCACCTACATAAAACCGATTGAAAATATTTCCTTTTGTAAGTTTTATACTTTTTGAGAATTTCACATTGTATTTTTTTTTTAAAGATCTAACTGGCTTTATTAAGCAATTCATGAATCAAGCAGCATCCTATCCAGCAACTAGAAGGGCACTCCCTTATCTTGTATTTTTAAACCAGAAACCTACCAGCCCAGATCCAAGCTACTGATGATCAAAGTCATCTCAAAATTTGATTAGCCTAATTGTTTTATTTCAAATGTATGACTTCACTGTACATTTTTTCTTAATTTTTTTCAGTTGCAGCTATATTTAATATTATTTTGTATTAGTTTCAGCTGTACATATTCAGTCATATTATAGTCAAGTTTTTGGCATAGGTACTACTGTGATTGTTATAAATTATACTTTATTATGTATCTAATCTGATCCACTGTGTCTTGATTATTTGTTTTATATTTTCAGAGGGCAATCCTGTGTGTCTTCTTTTCAAGTTCATGGTACACCAATGACAGATCTTACCCCTGTAAGGAGTGGCCAACTGCTCAGTCTTGTGGGTGGCATGCATGCCATTTTCCTAAAATACACATTGACCTTTAATTAGGATAGGCACTCTGGAAGGCTTACTTGAAATTCTCCTCTCTGACATCTTAGTGTAGTCTGTGGTTACAGATTAGGGTACATCTGCAGAACCATCCTAAGAACCATGTTGGTTTCCACCCTGTTTGCAAGCAACAGAATTCAATTCAGGCTGACCAGAAAGAAAAATGAAGTGGTAGCAGTGGGAAATTTATTAAATGGGCCTAGGGGTGTCTCATGAGCCCCAGTTGGACTCAGTATGGAACTGGAGCTGGGGGCTGCAATGCTGCCAGGACCCTCTCTGCATGCCCACTGCATGCTGCTTTCTAACAGGATGTTTTTTTTCTCATTTCTTGAGTTCTAGGGAGCATATGGACACTCCAGACTCTCCAATGACTTCCCAATCCCCGTCTCAGTTATACAGGGTCTCTCTTTCTCCCTCCCTCTCTGACAGTTTCTCGGGAGAAAAAAATATCTAATGAACTAGGTTCATTTCCCTGTCCATTTCTAGGCCTAAAAGCAGAGTCCACACTCTGCTGCTAATGTCTATATACCTTTTCATATCAGCTCTATGTTAATTTGGAAAATGAGAACAAGATTGTGGCTGACTTGCAAATGAACTCACTAGCTATTTGAGTTCTCCCTGTGCAGAGATGGTGGTAGCAGTCCCTTCTTTTAATGTGGCAGAAAAGCCTTTGTTATAAACATAGTTCAAATCACACAAGCTATATGACCAGGATTGTTTCATGATTTAAACAAGTCGAACAAAAAGGAACTCTACTTGAAACAATTTTGTTAAGTATTAGAAGCATTTTGCGGAGGAAAACACCAGTTCAATCACTGAATTCAAACAACACTGGCAGCGTATCCTCTGTGTCCCCACAGGCCCATTTTCTGCTCCTTTCTTACCTCCCTCTTCCCCACACTCTCTGCACAGTTTTTTGATAAAGCCTCTCAGGTGAAGATGTCATTGATGTTTTATATTACGGTACCTCCCTGCATTTTTGAAGAGGGTGTGTGGAAAAGGCCATGGTAGTCCAAAGGAGTAGCCCTCTAACAGTAAATTCACATGTTCTGTGAATGGGCAAGGCATTTACTGAACTAGTTTTGAGTAAAGAGGGCAGAAAAGTCCATCCTGAACTTTTCCTTCCAAATTTTCCAAATGTCTTAATGAAGACAATGTAGGTGGGTTCCAATGGTTATATCATAAGTCCATGACATAAGATAATTCCTATGTATTTAATCAGAAATTAGAAAATATCTTTTCAAGGTGAAGATTAGGTTTGGCAAAGTCTCAAGTTAGGTTCTCCTTGTACAGTGTATTTTATACTGTCCATGTTCAAGTTGATTAACTACATATCCTCTACCTCATGCTCCTTTAACATGATATTTTATTTTTAATTTTTAGCTGTATGTTTCATCCAGGTGGCATGGCTGGAAGATGATACTTATCTTTCAACTGTTTTGAAAATCTCATATATCCAATAAAGGAGCCTGTGAACCAGGGAGTGAGCTCTGGTTTTCTTGAACTGTGAGAAATATAGAACTTCTCATCATGCAGACTTGCAATGAAACTCTTTTAGTCAAGTTTCTGAATATTACTGGAAGCATAATGCTGATTATATTGAAATGAACAGAAATAGCATATCATTCACATGCAAATATACAACTTAATTTCAAATGAGTTTTTCTAAGCAGCGGTATTTCTTGATACGTTCTAAAAATGTTTCTATTTATAAAAAGGTCACATCCTTTCAAAAAAGGAAGATACATTTTAATGAGAGAGTCACATAATTTGCAGAGCTCCTTTGGTGAGTATAGAAATGGAATGTTAGAAATCTGTGCATGTCTACTTTCATATTTTACCCTTGAGAAAATTAAAACAATATGCAATTCCTGAACAACAATTAGTATTACCATCTGTTAGTATTACCGTAGTCAAAACTTTGTGCTTTTGGCTTTCTGATTTTTAAAAACATTTTCTTCTAAACTCATAGTTCTTTTTGGAAGAAGCCTGAGCCTTCTGTGGTGCTACACTAGGAAGAAAAATTTTTATTTAAAATGTTTTCACAAGTGATCTGGATAAAGGAAAACAAGAACATGTGTATCAGAATCACATATAATATTGAATTGATTGATATTGAAAACTATTAGTTGTACTGATACTTTGTAATATTAGAAAAAAATTTAAATAAAAATTGAGAAATTAGAAAAATAGTCACAAAAATGACAGAATTTGGGGTAAAGAAGTTAATCACTTCTTTGATGCCCACACCTCCTTCTCTGTGAGCCTGAAGGTCCCCATAGCCACGAGAATATGTGACATTGACCTTGTCCACAGAGCTGATTGACTGGAAGTTGGCCACTTTCCAGGGCTGCCTGGAAGGAGGGCAGTAAGGCTTCTGCCACCATCATCAGCCGTGTATCCCCTGGGGGAGCTGTTGGGGTCCAGGGGCTCGCACCTGTGTCTGCGATGTCACCGATGCCTTTGTGGTGCATCTTGGCTGTGCTCTGTGTCCTGTCCGTGGATAAGCTTTGGGTTTACCTAACTCCAGTCTGTTTCTAAACTATGGCAATCTGAACCAACTATTGACATTTGTCAAAATGGTATCAGCTTTGTTCATCTTTTTGTCGTTGTTTTGTTCAGGTTTTCTAAAAGCTATGCTTTTAAGAAGTACTGGTATCCAAAGTTTTCCTTAGTGGATTCTTTCAAATGTTCAAGAAATAGATAATTCTGATGCCCTCAGAGCTGTACTACAACAGAGAAAAAAGTTCTTTTTTAAAAATAAAAGCCAGCATATAAGTTTTGCCAAAAATACTTTGCACTAAGAAGAAAATTATAGGCTAGTCTCATGTATGAATATTTATGCAAAAATCCTAAATAACAAGGCAAATAAAATCTAGCAATAAACTAAAAAAAGTACACAATACACATTGGAGTTTATTCTAAGACATAAGAAAGGCTTATTATTAGGATATTTATTAACATAATTTACCATTTTAACAGTTCAAAAGTTATAAAGATTTAATCATGTTGATAGGTATAAAAGAAGCATTTGATAAAAATTCAACATCCATGCTTTTTTATTTAAGATTTTATTTATTTATTTTTAGAGAAAGGGAGGGAGAAAGAAAAAGAGAAACATCAATGTGTCGTTGCCTCCCGCACGCCCCCCGACCAGGGACCTGACCCACAACCCAGGCATGTGTCCTGACTGGGAATCAAACTGGCAGCCCTTTGGTTCTCAGGCCAGTGCACAATCCACTGAGCTACACCAGCCAGGGCCATACTTGACTTTAAAAAAATTATAGTCAAATAGGAATAAATGAGTACTTCTTTAATATGATTAAAATTCATCTGTTAAACCAGAATGTAGGAATATACTTATGGCAAAATGCTGGAAGCATTCATGCTAGAATAAAAAATAAGGGGTTTTCAGGAACTACTATAAAAGACATGTGAACAAAACCAAGGGGGAGGGTGGGAGCAAATGAGGGAGGGGGTTTGCTGGGGTTGGGGGGAGTGGTGGGAGGAAAATGCAGACAACTGTAATTGAACAACAATAAAATAATTTAAAAAAATAAAGGAAGATGGGTATCAGGAAAAAAAGAATCACAAATAAGAATCGGTTGTCACTATTTACTACTTGACATTGATGTAAGGTTGTTAATAGTTTTCTTATATAAGCAATAATCAGTTGGGAAATAGAATGGACAAACCAAGTCTTGACACAATAAAGATGTTTTCAAATATTTCTACAGAGGGATTTAAAAGAAGACAAATGAATAGAGAAGCACACCTCACTCATGGATATGAGGACATCATAGGCTTATCAAGTCTTCCCAAATCAGTGTTGTATTCACTAGAATCCTTATGTGAAACTAGTCCAAGATTTGGGGAAATTATGAAGTAATTGAGGTAATGGCTAAGAGATTGTCTGTCTAGGGACTATCTAGGACCAAATCTTGACTTTTCCGCTTAATATCTTTGTGAACTTGGTAAATTACCGAGCTTTTCAATGCTTTATGTTTCACTTGTAAAACACATAACAGTATCAGCACAAAATAATCATTCAATAAATCTTTGCTGCTGGCATTATGAAGTCACCTTAATTAATACAGTAGGGTACTCATACTGGAATAAATAGACTAATCAATGGAAAGAGATAGAGAATACAGAAATAAATGCAAGAAGTAATAAGATTTCATGTATAAATAAAAGTAGAATTTCAAATCAGTGAAAAGGGTGAATTAATAAATAATGTTGGAACAACTGGTAAGTCATTAAAAAGGAGATTACTGCATTACTTCCTAAATACAATATAAAGCAGAAAAAATTTTAGATGAAACAAAAATTTAAATATAATAAATAAAATCACAGTAGTGATAAAGGAAAACATGCAAAAATTGTTTTTATAATCTTGGGAGTATGGAAGGCCCTTATGAATGGGCATAAAACCAGAATCCATAAAGAAAATGTTAATAAATTTGCTTCTGTAAAAATTAAGACTTTATTGAGAAAAGAAAACCAACAATCAAAACTAAAATAAAAGCAAAAACAAAAATTTTTCTCTACCCATTAAAAAATAAACTGACAAAAGCCCATAAAAAGATTCACTAAGTTTCTGTGCTTGAAAAAAGCACACAGAATTAATTTTTGCTCTAGAGGAGAAAGTGTAGAAAAAGAGATGTGAACATAGAAAGATAGGGCTCATTGCTGAGGCTGCCTCACTGTCTTTGCACCTCACTTAGTGCTCAGCTGGGCAGCCTCCCTTTCCCCACCCTTTTCTGCCCCTTCCTCTGCTCCCCATCCTCATCCCCTCTCTCTCCCTCCCTCCCTCCCTCCCTCCCTCCCTGTGGCAGAAGTAAATTTTGCTCATGTAGTTCTGTGGAATTGTTTGGTCATGCTAAAACAGCATCTGACATATAGTAGATATTCAATAAATGTCAGCCATAACAGAGATAACAATGATTTTTAAAATTAATTTATCTCTTGTGTTATTTTGTCTCCTTCAGACACCCATGTCCTCAGTGTCTCACCTCCTTTCCCAAATGTCTTTGCCAAAGACTTTTCTTAAGCAATGCAATTGCTATCCTGAGAAGAATTGTGGTGCTAGGGTTAACAGAAAGATGTGGAAGAGAATCATATATGTTATAAATTATATATATATATACACACTCATACACACACATTCACATAAACACAAATATGTCTAGAATATAGCCCCATACATCTATGTATTTCTCAAATTTTTCCCTGTATATGATGCCTTTATTTCTATATGCCTGCAAATATGTTTAAACATAAGTATACATACAACTTTTATTTTATATATTTATAAATCTGTGTATCTATACTGCTATGCATATGCAGACGTATAGAAAACACCGATGTAGAGCCAAATCTCACACAGGTTCTCTAGGATTTGTGAAAGGGTTTCCAGCTTCTGTTTTTACCTTTCTGTGTTGGCTGGATTTTCCTCATGTTTTATTATTTTGTCAAAAACCTGGACTTAAAAATGGAATAGAGTGTTTGGAAGGACTGTAAAAGGTAAAATAAAGATAGAAAATATACCCAGGTTTTAAATTTTCAACAAAATATTTGAAGTGATTTTATCACAATCATACTCTAAATGATTGCAGAATGGTTTCTTGAATCTTGGGCTCTCTACTTAATGGGGTGGGGGGAAGGCAGCAAAGAACCAACTGGCGGAGAAGGGGCCAGCGACCCTCTTTCCTCAGCGTTCTGAGCCCTGCAGTGGGGTTTTGGGCCACATGGACCAACTTCTCCATCCCGTGGGAACCCATTCTGGCTTGTAGTCGACTGACTCCTCCCCTGTTCTTACTATTTCTTACCATCATATTTGCGGGGTCGGGGGTGCAGAAATGGGAAGAGTAATTATATAGAGTCCAATATACTAATAATTCATTTATTAATTTACTCATTGACTCCATTAATTCATCCACTCACTCATTTTCTCTCTCTCACTCTCTCTTCCCCCCTCTCTCTACACCCCAACCTTATGTGTGTGTGTGCATTTTTCCTAATTGTAAGTCACTGTTGGATGTTTTTATAGCAGTATCTCACAGAAGCAATGGGTACCCATTACAGGCTTGAACACTGGAGAGTAATATAATGCTTCATATATACCACTTAGAGATTACAAATCATTTTACTTTTTGTCTTTTTTATTGAATTTATTGGGGTGACATTGATTAGTAAAATTATATAGGCCTTGACTGGTGTGGCTCAGGTAGTTGGTCGATTCCCAGTCATGGCACATGGTGGGTTCATTTCTCTGTCGGAGTGCTTATGGGAAGCAACCCATCCATGTTTCTCTCTCACATCGATGTTTCTGTCCCTCTCTATCTCCCTCCCTATCTCTCTAAAGATAAATGAATACAATCTTTTAAAAACATACAAAATAAAATTATATAAGTTTCAGGTGTACAATTCTACAACACATTTTTCTGTATACTGTAGTGTGTGTTCACTACCCAAGTCAAGTCTCCTTCCATCACCATTTATCCCTCTAACCTTCCACCTCCCCTCACCCTCTTTCCCTCTGCCCCTCTGGTAATCATCATACTGTTTTCTGTGTCTATATGTTGGGATTTTTTTTTGCTTAATCCCTTTACATTTTTTACTCAGCCCCACAACCTCTCTCCCCTCTGACAGCTGTCAGTCTGTTCTCTAGCTATGAATGTGTTTCTATTTTATTTGTAAGTTTATTTTGTTCATTAGAAGTTCCACACATGAGTGAAATTATATGGTACTTTTCTTTCTTTGACTGGCTTATTTCACTTAGCATAATGTTCTCCTGGTCCATCCATGCTGTCACAAAGGATAAGATTGTCTTCTTTTTATGGCTGAGTAATATTCCATTGTGTAAATATGCCACATAGCTTTTTTATCCACTCATCTGCTGATGGTCACTTGGGCTGCTTCCAAATATTGGCTATTGTGAATACCATTGCAATGAATACAGGGGTGCATATAATCTTTTGAACTAGTGTTTCAGGTTTCTTCATATACATTCCCAGAAGCAGAATCCCTGGGTCCATTTTTAATTTTTTGAGATAACTCCATTTTGTTTTCCACAGTAGCTGCACCAATCTGCATTCCCACCAACAGTGCACGAGGGTCCCCTTTTCCCCACGTCCTCCCCAGAACTTGTTTGTTGACTTATTGATGACAGCCATTCTGACAGAGGTGAGGTTTATGTCCCATTGTGGTTTAATTTGCATTTCTCTGATGATTAGTGATGTTGAGCATCTTTCCCTATGTCTGTTGGCCATCTGTATGTCCCCTTTGGAGAAGTGTCTGTCAGGTCCTTTGCCCATTTTTAATTAGATTGTTTTTTTTGGGGGGTGTTGAGTTTTATAAATTTTGGATATTAATCCCTTATCAGATGTATCATTGGTGAATATGTTCTTCCATTCAGTAGGTTGTCTTCTGATTTTGTTGATAGTTTCCTTTGCTTTGCAAAAGCTTTTTAGTTTGATATACTTCCATTTGTTTATTTTTCTTTTGCTTCCCTTGCCAGAGGAGATACATCAGGAAAAATTATTGCTATGAGAAATGCCTGAGATTTTACTGACTACATTTTCTTCTAGGATTTTATGGTTTTGAGCCTTACATTTAAGTCTTTAATAAATTATGAGTTTATTCTTGTGTATGGTATAAGAAGGTGATCTAGTTTCATTTCTTTTGCATATATCTGTCCAATTTTTTAACACCATTTGTTGGACTCTCTTTACCTCATTGTATGTTTTTGCCTCCTTTGTCAAATATTCATTTTACTTTTTAAAGGAAACATTAACTATAATTTACCAGGATCAGTGACAGCATTCATCAGTATGCTGACAGTATGGCTCAGAATACAGTTTCTCTTCATTTGACTGTGCTCAGTTCCACTCTCTGTTTGTGAAAGGAAATTCAAGGGTCTAATTATATATGAAGAATAGATAAATGGCAAGAGAAAAGATTTGCCTTCCAAGAACCACAATAGAGAATTAGAAATGGAAGATGAGAAAATGGCAAGTATACCACGTAATTATTTTCTGCATGTCCTTAGAAATTGAGGTTAAAGAGTGCACAAGCCAGAACTTCATGATGATGACAGAGATTGCAAGAACTTATGTTTATTGAGGGAAGACCACATGCTCTGAAAATAAAAATATCAATGTATTCCTTGTGTCCTGCATTGGAGTAGAAGAAAATAACGATCCAGATAATATAGTTTTCCTTAGAATAATCCATTGTTTTTAAGTGAACATTTGAGGTTAATATTGCAAATGCAGATACTGTCTGAATTCAAAGGTACATGTCAAATGGGGGAAAACAATATGAAATCCTTGATGAAGATACTGCTACTGCCTGGCACTGCCATATTAATAGGTTGTAACTATGGAGGTCACAATATGATACTAGATTCTATAACACATTCCCTGAGATAATAATATTGGCACTAGTTTTTGAGCATCAAATACGTGTTAGACATAAGCCATAAAGAGGCTGATGAAACACTGATAGTCAAGATGGAGGTGTATGTATACACAGCTTACCTCCTTTCCCAGCCACAGTGAAAAATACAACTAGACTACAAAACAAATATCACCTAGAATCATCAGAAAATCAAGCTGTATGGAAGTCTGACAACCAAGTTATTAGGGAAGTCACATTCATCCAGACGGGTAGGAGGTGCAGAAATGTGGAGACATGAAAAGAGGTACAAAGACATGGAGACATGGAGTAGGTGGTCCCACACACCCATGTGGTGGATAAAAATTGGGAGGGATACCTCAGGAGCAAGGGGTCCCAGCCCAACTCCAGACCACACAGCCCAAGGTTGCAGTGCCAGGAAGATAAGCCTCCATAACTTCTGGCTGTAAAAACCAGTGGGGATTGGGGCAGTGGAAGAAATTGCAGGATTCTCAGGAGTCTCCTCTTAAAGGGTCTGTGACAGACTTGGGATTTATACAGATTCACTCCTTCTGGGCTTCCACACTGGGGCAGCAGCTGGAAGGGCACTATTGGCATACATGGAGAAACTGAAGTGTTGGGCATCAGGGTGAGTGCTTCGGAGCAGCTTCCTCCCAGACAAAACTCTAGAGGCCAGGCAGCAGCATTGTCCCCCTTCTGAGCCTGCCCCCATGCAGGCACACAGTAGCCATGTCATATCTGAGATTCCATCAACCTGGTTCACATGGGTTGTCCTGCCCTGGTGATTACCTAAGATTCTGACCCATCCAACATACTGGTGCACTTTTCTACAATAGGCCACATTACTAAGACAGGGAGTCAAAGAAGCTCTACCTAATACATAGAAGCAAACACAGGGAGGCTGCCAAAATGAGGAGACAAAGAAATATGGCCCAAATGAAAAAACAGATCAAAACTCCAGAAAAGGAATTAAACAAAATGGAGATACACAATCTATCAGATGCAGAGTTTGAAACATTGGTTATTAGGATGCTCAAGGAACTCGTTGGGTACTTCAGCATAAAAAAGATCCAGGCAGAAATGAAGGTTATGCTAAGTGAAACAATTACAAATTTATAGGCAACCAACAGTGGAGTGGATGAAGCTGATAATCAAGTCAATGATTTGGAACATAAGGAAGAAAAAAACATTCAATCAGAACATCAAGAAGAAAAAGAATCCAAAAAAAAAACAAGGATAGGGTAAGGAGCCTCTGGGACAACTTCAAACATACCAATGTTCAAATCATAGGGGTGTCAGAAGGAGAAGATAAATAGCAAGAAACTGGAAACTTATTTGAAAAAATAGTGAAAGAAAACTTTCCTAATTTGGTGAAGGAAGTAGACATAGAAGACTGGGAAGCAAAGAGAGTCCCAAACAAGGTGGATACAAAGAGAACAACACCAAGACACATCATAATTAAAATGCCAAAGGTTAAAGATAAAAAGAGAATCTTAAACTGAGCAGAGGAAGTTAGTTACCTAGAGGGGAGTTCCCGTATGACTGTCAGCTGATTTCTCAAAAGAAACTTTGTAGGTTAGAAGTAACTGGCAAGAAGTATTCAAAGTGATGAAAAGCAAAGACCTACAACCTAGATTACTCTATCCAGCAAAGCTATCATTTAGATGGAAGGGCAGATAAAGTGCTTCCCAGAGAAGGTAGAGCTAAAGGAGTTCATCTTCTCTATGCCATTGTTATATGAAATGTTAAAGGGACTTATTTAAGGAAAAGAAGAAGATCAAAACTAGGAACAATTAAAACAATAAATTCACAACTATCAACAATTAAATCTGAAAAGGAAACTAAGCAGACAAGCAGAATAGAAACAGAATCGTAGATATGGAGATCATTTGGATAGTTACCAGTTGGGAGGAGGAAGGGGGAGAATGGGGGAAAAGGGCAGGGATTAAGAAGCCAATTGGGTGGCCAAGATGGAGGCATAGGTAGATACACTGTACCTCCTCACACAACCAAAAGAAGGACAAAAACAAATTTAAAAACAAAAAACACCAGAACTGTCAGAAAATTGAACTGTATGGATTCCAACAATCAAAGAGTCAAAGAAGAAACATTCATCCAGACTGGTAGGAGTGGCAGAGATGGGCAGGTGGGTAGGGAGGACTCATGGCCAGGCAGCAGCTGGTGGACCAGGCAGGCAAAGTGGGAGCTAGCAGAGCAGGTGGCCCCACATTTGCATGTGGGTAAACTGGGAGGAACAACTGGGAAATGAGACAGACCACACAGCCCAGGGTTCCATTGGGGGAAGTAAAGCCTCAAAACCTCTGACTGAAAAAACCTGGGGTGTGGTGGTGGGAGAAACTCCAGCCTCACAGGAGTTTGTTGGAGAGACCCACAGGGTCCTAGAAAGTACACAAACCCGCT
>PVKU01002669.1:163694-214423 GCA_004027475.1 Anoura caudifer
AAAAAAAAAAAAAAAAAAAAAAAAAAAAAAAAAAAAAAAAAAAAAAAAAAAAAAAAAAAAAAAAAAAAAAAAAAAAAAAGGCCCAAATGAAAGAACAGATCAAAGCTCCAGAAAAAAATACAACTTAGCGAAGAAGAGATAGCCAACCCATCAGATGCACAGTTCAAAACACTGGTAATCAAGATGCTCACAGAAATGATTGAGTACAGTCACAAAATAGAGGAAAGAATGAAGGCTATGAAAAGTGAAATAAAGGAAAATGTACAGGGAGCCAATAGTGATGGGAAGGAAACCAGGACTCAAATAAACAGTTTGGACCAGAAGGAAGAAATAAACATTCAACTAGAACAGAATGAAGAAACAAGAATTCAAAAAAAATGAGGAGAGGCTTAGGAACCTCTGAGACAACCTTAAATGTTCCAACATTCAAACCATAGGGTTACCAGAAGAAGAGGAAGAGCAAGAGATTGAAAACTTTTTTTGAAAAAATAATGAAGGAGAACTTCCCCAATCTGGAAAAGCAAATAGACTTCCAGGAAGTCCAGGAAGCTCAGAGAGTCCAAAAGAAGTTAGACCCCAGGAAGCACACACCAAGGCACATCATAATTACATTATCCAAGATGAAAGATAAGGAGAGAATCTTAAAAGTAGCAAGAGAAAAGGAGACAGCTACCTGCAAAAGAGTTCCTGTAAGAGTATCAGCTGATTTTTCAAAAGAAACCTTGCAGGCAAGAAGGGGCTAGAAAGAAGTATTCAAAGTCATGAAAGGCAAGGACCCTACATCCAAGATTATTCTATCCAGCAAATCTATCATTTAGAATGAAAGGGCTGATATAGTGCTTCCCAGATAAGGACAAGTTAAAGGAGTTCATCATCATGAAGCCCTTATTATATGAAATGTTAAAGGGATTTATCTAAGAAAAAGATCAAAACCATGAACAGTAAAATGACAACAACCTCACATCTATGAACAACTGAACCTAAACAAACAAAAACAAACTAAGCAAACAATAGAACAGGAACAAAATCACGGAAATGGAGATCACATGGAGGGTTATCAGTGGGGAAGGGGTGGGGGGAAATAGGGGAAAAGGTACAGGAAATAAGTAGCATAAATGGTAGGTAGAAAATAGACAGGGGGAGATTAAGAATAGTGTAGGAAATGTAGAAGCCGAAGAATTTATATATATCACCCATGGACATGAACTAAGGAGGGGGGATGCAGGTGGGAGGTGGTATATAGGGCAGAGGGGAATAAAGGGTGGGGGAAATGGGACAACCATAATAGCATAATTGCTAAAATATATTTCAAAAAAAGAAGTACAAATTGGTAAGTACAGAATAGACAGGGGGATGTTAAGAACAGTATAGGAAATGGAGTAGCCAAAGAACTTATATACATGACCCATGGATTAGTGGGGGGATTGCCAGAGGGAATGGGGGGATATTGGGTGGAGGAGGGTAAAGGAGAAAAAATGGGGACAACTGTGGTAGCATAATCAATAAAATATATTTTTAAAATATGGTGATGAAAAGTCAACTTCAGGTGACTTCATCTCACACTGAAGGGTGAGTGTGTGGGACCCCATTGGGAGCATTGCATATGGATAAGCTGATTAAGATGTAGAGGAAAGGATAATGGGTGAAAAGTATTGGGTCAGACATTTAGGGGTGCAGTTCAATGTTGGGTTCATGCATCTGCCTGAAATTTCTACTGGTTCATGTGCAGTTGACATATTTCATAGTTTGTCACTTTATGGTACACTGTTCACTTGGGTGAAGTAAGTTCCCTGGGATGGGCTGAGTGATTCAAGTCCAGCTTTACCAATGTAGTTTATCCTCTCCTCTTTAATTTCTTAGAAACTGTGGCCATGAATTCCAAGTGAAGCATTTTTATGTAAAGTATTGGTAGCCATGTGAGAGGCTCCAGGGAACAATGAAATTATAATTGGAATTTTAAAAGCTTTCTATGAGAAAAAGATGATGGTTTTCTTAAATACCATATTCTGAAAAAAAGCTAATGAGACTATTTAAAATTTTCTTACAAAGTTTTAGGGAGACAGCATAAGTTTCTGTGTGGGGGTGAGACAAATATAATTTTCGATGACACAAGTATCAGGTTACTAATGATAATTAGAATGTTTCAGGTGCATTTCTAATACTTGTGATTTGCTTCACATACAGTAATCCTGTTTTCCCAGCCTAAGTCCCTTGCAGTGTATCTTTCAGACCCACAATGTCAGGAAAAATCAGGTTTTAGCTCTTGCTTCAGTCAACAGGTACTGTAGTTTCCCCACGCTTCTGAATCCATCTAGAGTCCAACAAGCCAGATTTAGCAAAACTGAGTTCACAACAGGGCAGAAGTGGGCAGGGGTGAAGGAGAAGGCAGGGAGAGGGTCAGAAAGGCAATGAGTCCTCATCACTTACTGCGGACTGCTTTGCACATGGGTACAGCTGATAGGCTTGTTCATTGCCATAAACTGGGACACTCATGGAGATATATACTCCTGACTGAAATTTTTCTTGGAAGACAGGAAAGAATTCTAAGTAAGTGGCTTCTGAAAATTTGTGAGGAATTCATACTGAACAAGTAAAGGCTTGGAGCAGGGATCCTGGGTCCTCTTTTCCTTTTCTGGAAAGTTACTTCTCGTTCCAGTGTTAAGTGATCCAACCTTAGAGCTCTGTGTCTTCTATTCCTTTTTCCCTTTTGTGCCTGTTTGGAACTTGATGAAATATGATGTAGCAGTGGAGGCAGCTGGCAACTGTTGGCTACAGTTGGGAATGTGCATTAATCAGGTAAGACAGCAATTAGAGAAAAAAGTCACATGAATATTATTTCAGAATCCATTAAAATTCAGAATGTGTTAAGTTTGCCTAAGTGAACAATAGAAGCTATTTAGGGCAAAATAATATGTTTAAAGATTAAAAAAAAATCAAAGACAGAGGTAGGAAACTTGAGAGAATGCTTGCTGAAACTGTGCCAAATACATTTTTGTGCAAAGAAACCTGGGCCACCTGGTGTCTGAGATGGTAACTGTGAAAGGCAAGGAAATTCAGGGCAACAGCTAAGGTATTTAAGCATTCCCAGGTTTTCCCAGATGAAAGCGTGGCAGACGCAGGGCAAGGCCCTCTCTCAGGGGAGTTTTCTGTCTTATATTTCTACCAAAACATACTTTGCCCAAGTTATATCTTCAAGTGTTGGATTCTAAAATCAGAGTGTTATGTTTAGTTTCATCCCAGATTTTGACATATTCTAAAATACATTTTGTTCATGTATGAGTTGCCTCATACATGAAATATATTTTAATATAAGGTGAAATATTTTAATATAGATTTTGAGCATAATCTATAAGCCCCATTTAATCTAGAATGATTGAGAAGTATGATTTTCAGTTAACTGGGTTTCTATAAGGGCACAGTAAGTATTGACATATTTTATTACAGGCAATAAAGTGAATTTGCTACCAATGCTTTATTTTGTTTAATATGTGGATTAAAGGTGGTTTCATCTTCTTTTGATAATTCATAAACATTTAGGGAACCAATTGTGCTACAGGTCATTTTTACTAACAATAATTTACAGCAGCAAATAAAATTCCTGGCCCTTGTGAGTTCCTGCATGATTCTATTCTGTATAAATAGTGGTTCTTTAACATTGGTTGGTTATTCTTATTGCTTCCAATTACTCATAAAATACTTATTGAGCACATACTACATGTCAGACACAGTGGCAGATGTAGGTACACAAATATGAACAGAACTGAATCACTGGTCTCAAGTAGCTCACAGCTTGGGAGGGAAAACATCTTTAAAAAGAAATAAGTTGCTTGCAAGGTTTGGTGATCACAGCCATCCACAGCTTGGCAAGGAACAGAGCTAGCAAAGAGAGGAGGCCATTTAGTCTCCTCCCTCCCATGAAACCAAAACTCTGATTCACAAAGTTTGACAAATAAATTCAAGGCAAAATGGTTTCATGCTAGGCTTACATCTCTGGATTTCTGCCTTTGCTAAGCTGACCTGAGTATCTTTTATTTGTTGCCAGATCATAATGTTTATATGATGTTTTAAATATATTTTCCAATAATTTTGCTGTTTTCAGTTAGAAAGTAGGTATGAGAATTTAGGCTACCATGTTACTTTCAAGTTTTATATCTTTATTTTCTTACCTCTAGTTTTCTCCATTCTATTTTCTTGGAACTCTTGGCTTGAACCCATAATTCTCTTGAATTTTCACTTGCCTTTTCCTTCTCTTTGTCTATTGTTTATTATTGTTGGAGATCTCAAATTTACTGTATCTGTTGATTTGTTTTTCAGCAAACATAATTATTTCCATATTGGTTAGTTTTTATTTTATAAATGCAATATAGTCTTGGCTCTTTCTGGGCAAGGGGTGACAATAAGTTGTTTCATTTCATTAAAGGCCAGGCTGTCAGCTTTAGTAAGTTACTAGGTAGGTACGAGTGGCACAGTGAGCGCTAAGGTCACCCATGCAGCTGTTTGATGACACACCCTCCGTTAAGTACTCTGATAGCTGACCCTTCTTACAACCTCGGCCCATGTACCTGTCAAAGTGGAGTTTAGAGTTTTCTAGACCCTGCCTGGACAGCTGGCTCCCTACTCTGCTATGGCTTCTCCCAAGCCAGTTTGGGGCTGCTGCTTTCTCTGTACTGTTTCAGTCTCTCCGGTCTCCATCTTTTAGAAATATTTGAATTCTGGCCCGTTAACGATATCCTTTTCCTTTTAAGACTGTTGTGAATTAATTCCTCACTTTTTCTCTTCTTTCAATGGAATTTGGTTAAGATAGAGCAGGAAATACATGTGTTCATTCTGCTCTCTGTACTATAACTTGAATAAAAAGATCTTTTCTATTTTTAAAAAGGATTTATATTATTTTCCCCTTGTCTTCTTCAGATCTTCCCTTTAATTGATAAAGGGGGTGTGGTGGTCATTGAATACATAGGGCCTAGGAGTGTCCAACCTTTGGGCATCTCTGGGCCACACTAGAACAAGAGTTGTCTTGGGCCACACGTGAAATACACAAATACTAATGAAAACTGATGAGCAAAAGGTTTTAAGGTTTACAATTTTGTGTTGAGCATCATTCATAGCCATCTTGGGCCACATGAGGCCCATGGGCCATGAGTTGGACACACCTGGATAAGCCATAGGCTGAAGAATTGTGAGAGGGGAACATGCGGACTAGAGAGGAAAAGTCATTCTGTGGAGATCGAAGGCTCTGAAAGCAGCGTCTACCATCACTTGCTAGTCTGAAATTCTGCCTCTCTCCCGGACTGTTGTTTTAACCTCCCAGCTGGCACAGCTAGTCTGGACCCTCTCCAATCATTGCTTCACATTTTAAATAGTTCTCCTTTTAAATGCAAGTATGCTAACCTACTCTCCTTTCTTTTAAGACAAAGACACTACTCCTAGATATGCTCTTCTAGGCCCTACGGGGTCTGGCCTCTGCTTCTCTCTCCAGCCTCACCTTGGCACAGTCTCCTCCTTGCTCTCTAACCATTTAGGAGATCTGGCAGCCAGATCTCCTAAAAACCAGCCAGGAGAGGGGCTGGTTCCTCTTCTTGGTACTGGAGGGCAAGCAGTGAACCACCCATGCAAGGCTGTTGCACTCTAGTAGATAGAGACCAACAAACACCAAACCGAGGCATGGACACATGGAACAGACGGACAGGTCTCAGAGGGGTGGGGGTTGGGTAGAGAGGACTGAAGAGATTACCCAGAGAATTTATATGCATATATGCATAGCCCATGGACACAAACAACAATGTGGTGAAGGCAGGGCTGGGGGCAGGGGCTGAGTGGAGGGGGTAAATGGGGGACATCTGTAATAGTTAACAATTAAAAAAGAAAAAAGAAAAGTGTCTTTTGCTAATCACGCTCCTCTCCCCCACAGGGAGCTCACATGTGCGCTTTCCTCTCCCTGGAACACCAGTCTTTTCCATTTCACTTGGGCTGCTCTTCATCCTTTGGATCTCAGCTCATAAATTAATTTCTTGGGAATGTCTTCATCACAGGTTCTCATTATGTCAGGTACCGTTCCTTCCTGTAGTTGCAATTTTGCATTTATTTGTTTTATTGTCTTCTCTCACTTAGATGTATCTGCATGACAACAAGAACCTTGCCTGGTTTTCATTTCCATTATATCTCCAGGGCCAGACCTCATGGGCACTGAATAAATATTTGCTGGCAGATGAATGATTGAGTGAATGAACAGCATTGCTGCTGTGCGTGTGTACGTGCGCATGCACATCAAGTAACCAATGGTGCCTATCAGGATGCTGTCAACCCTGACCTCTCATCCCTGATATACAGGGGTGGGCCCTGGGGGCCGTATCTGTGCTACATGTTTCCGTTGTCTTGGAAATGGTCATTTTTTATTTTATCTTTTTTAATCCTCATCCAAGGGCATTTTTTCATTACTTTTAGAGAGAGGAAGGGAGAGAGAGAAACAGTGGTGCAAGAGAGAAGCATTGACTGGCTGCCTCCCACATGCGCCTGGACTAGGCATCATCTGTGCTTAGACTGAGGATCGAATGGCAACCGAGGCATGTGCCCTGAACAGGAATCAAATGTGCAATCCTTCTGTTATGGGACAACACTCCAACCAACTGAGCCACTCTGGCCAGGGCTGGACATGGTCACTTTGATCAGGATGAACACTTGACTCAAAGCTCACCCAATCAGATTCTTCCTTAAGAATAAGAACTGAAGACAGACCCCTGGAATTTGGAACTGAGTCAGGTCATTGATGGCAGGGCTCTAGGGGGAGCAACATGAGCTCTTGTGGCTGTAGTCACTGGGTACCATGATCACTGCCCTTCCTAGGTCCTGCGTGTTCCTGAGGTTCCTTGGACTCCATGAGGATTTCCAGTATTATACATGTTTTTCCTAAGCTAGTTCAAATTGGATTTTATTACTTGCAACCAAAAACAGTACACGAAGGGTAACTGCCACTACAACATTCCCAGTTAGAAATTAGGGTCAAAACTGAGATGAGTGGCTGTAGTGATGGAGAGGAAGCAATGGATCTGAAGAAGTAGAACTGATATTGGTGCAATTTGGCTACAGCTGGGTGTGGTCCGATGTAGTTCTGCCTGAAGTGGGAGTAGATGATTTCTAATATACTCTGTGGGAGAGGAACTCAGGGAGTAGTGCATGTGCTTAAACATTTCATTGCTTCCAAATCCAATGGATTTAATCGTATAAAAACTATTTCACTAGTTATTTACTTCCTTGGAGCATAGTAATTTGGTAAGGTTTTCTTTTCCTCTATTAAATGTATCTGAACATTTCTTAGGCTGGTGACTCTTAAGGATGACTGATCCCATGGCTACTTCTAACACCATACTTGTTCTAAAGTTATCTGTCTGTAGACAAACGTGGTTTCCACAGAACCCAGATTTTCCACAGGAAACTTCCCTTTGTGTGGTACTCTGTAGAGGACCAGGGTTCCAGCCTTCAAACTGGGTTGGAGTGGAGGTGCTGCAAGTCCCCGCACAGGACCGGCCCGGGGGCTCTGCTCTGGCTCCTGGAGCTTCACCTAGAAGTCTTCCACCCCAAATAAATGCATATTTGTCTCCCACCCTCCAGACCATTTGTCATAGATGCTTTCAGAACAATGACTATATTTGTTTTGATTTTTTTCATGTGTGTTAGCCAACAATGTGCACTTAGCTGTCTCTATGACCAGAACATGTGGTAAGTGGTGTGTGGGGCTCTCCCAAACATGTGCGGGGTTGTGAGCTGCTCCCGGGGAGAGCCTCACGTACCTTCCTCACGCTCTGTATGAGCTCTGGATGCCTCTCTCCCTCTTGTGCTTTTGGAAAGTATCCTTCAAGATGCAGCCTTCTCTGACCTCCCAAGGAGGCAACTTCTGGTAATTCCAACAATGCCTGGTACTGATTTACTTCTTTGTCTCTCCTGCATCTCTGGAAGCTTCTTGAAACCTGAGACTCTGATCTTTTCATCTTTTGTCTGCCAGCAGCTAACACATCACAAAGATTCAATGTTTATGCTGACTTACTCTCAACTTACTCTTTCAATAGCTTGGCCATGGCTCCTGGAAGGCAGTCAGCTGGAGAAGGAAAGTGGAGCTATGGGTATAGGAAGTTTAAATTTTTGGATATCACAAAATTTGCAGGTATATTCTTTAACATGGGAGTTATATGTATATGTATTTTATGGACTCCATTTCTCAGCCAAACTATGTGTTATTTAACCTCAATTAGGCATGGCTCAAGTCTTTTCATTTCTTCCATCTCCATTTTTCTCAGAGGAATACGCGACTGGGCACAGGGAGGCTGAGATAATCATGGTTCCTGTGTCAGGCAAAACCTCGCGTTGTTCACCGCTGGCAGGGACCCAAGCATGCTCCTTTTGAGGGTCCTGGGAGAGGCAGGGAGAGCAGCTTCCTCCAGCCTGCGCGAGAGGTGAGTGAGGCAGAATGCGATTCTTCCTAGGGGCCCGTGTCACGGTGTGCGATGCAGGGCGTGCAGCTGTGCCGACCCTGTTCATTGCATGCTCAGGCCTTCCATGGTCCCCACTAGTCATCTCTGTAGGAAAGGCAGCTGCAGTGGCATCTGTCGACCTGGGGCCTCTGTCTCAGGTGGTGGCTGCTCACAAGCTAATAGGTGATTATCTAGTCTGCCCCCTTGTGGGGCCCAGTCTTAATAGAATCTAATGAAGTCCTTGTAAATGAGTTTACTGGAACGAAACCTGCTCCCTGCGTGCTTAGGCCCATGGCTCTTTCTGCAAAGGTTCATGGTCTCAGTTGATGTTTTGTTGAAGCAAACAAATCAAAAAACAAACCCCTGTAGTTGATAAGAAAAGCTGCCCAGGGTAGCAATCACGTTCTTAGTGAGGATGTTGATCTGGTTAACTCCCCGGCAGCCATCCATCAGGAGGTGATGCTAATGTCAGGGAGGCAGGGTGGTCGCAGGCCAGAGCTGGGGGGGAGAGGGAACAGTCACTGGCAGCTTCCATGGCCAAGGCCCTTGCAGGGTTTTCTCACTGAACCCTTACAATCCTCTGCAATAAGTACCACTAACCCAATTTTGCAGATGAGGAAAAGACATTCAGAACGTATAAAGAGACAATACTCTATCAAATAAGGAATTTTGTCATTAGCCCAGAAATTATTTAAGGGTTTCTGAAACTTTGCAATAGCTGGCGCAGATTGAAGGTGAGTATTCGGGAGAGGAATTAGGCCAGGCCTTTGCCTGTTCCTTCACTCCTCGATTCCCATGTTGACTTTCATTGAATATTGCTATAACCGTTAGATTAGTGGTGTCACTGGGTTGCGGTCCTTCATGCATTGAATGTATTCCTAGACTAAATTAGCTCTTATAGTAAATTATTATAGCTCATTATGACAGGAGCAGAGACAATCACTCAATGTCAGAATTTAATTTCCCACCCAGGGCTAACTACACATAGTTAACTCTCAATGGATCTTTTACCTGAAATTCTATCCACCCTTTTAAAAACGTGAAGTGAGCAAATGTTTTGTTTTTGCCACTTTAAAAAGAAGGAAGCTCTTTCTTTACCTCTTGGCTGCTAAGTAAGAATTGGAACCATCTGCTCTTTCCTGAATGAACATAAACCAGCCTGGGCTCAGCCAGCTGTGGAGATGCGCAGTGGTTTCTCCCCCTGGAATGTTTCGAAAGTACGCAGGGAATGTATGCAACCTTATGTGGCAATTTAAATAAAAATTAATGCTAAAGAAAATTCCTATTCTTCATTCTCTTGATCTCCACAATAATAAAAATATAAGGAAATAAAGAGAAGGCAAAAGATTTAGCAGCAAGATTTCCACTTGACTGCCTAAAATCTGAATTCAAAGAGACTCTTTTGAGTCTCTCCTTTTCTCAAGTTTGTATAATTGAATTTTCTTGAACTTACGAAGATACCGTGTTTAAATATATTGAAATTCCTCTCAAAAGTCCTTTTCTTGCCAACTGTAACAAGTTTTTAATTGCTTTTGTTCAGCCAGAAGCCTCAGCTCCGACACTTTAATAGAGACCACAAACATTTTTTCCAGAAGTGGGGAAGCATCTGTGTAGCAACGTGGGTAAGTAGCTTGTCTGTGTTACCCGGGTGCACGGCAGCAAAGCTGGGAAGGGATGACCTTCAATGTAGAACTTTTAGTGCTTCTTTGCTGCTTGCTTTTGAGGCGTTGCAGACTCTTCAATAGCCTGGGGGAGACTGCGTCACTCTTCCTCCTCATGGTGTGCCCCAGTGGTTCAGTCTCACTGTGTAAATGGAAGCTGGTAAGCCTTAGTTAAGTGACCGTATTAGCAATTCCAATGATGCCAGAGCTGATGTCCCTGTGTCATTTCACTCTAACTCTGGTGGCTGCCTGTCTGAGGCAAGGGCGTGCCCTGGAGAAAGAGTCAGAACTAGTACCAGGGAATTCGTCTCAATGAAAATAGCTCTTCCCCTTGCTCTTCCTTGTCACTCAGTTATCCTGCTCAGCCCTTCTGGGTCTCTTCCCATCCTCTGTTGAAGCTTAGGCTGAGGCTGTGACTGAGGCTGCCTCAGCCACCAGCCCGCTGTCCTCAGGGATAACTCATAAAATGGCTTTCTGAGATGCTGCTGTCACATGCTGTATGTGTCCAGGACAATCTTCTCTAGAGGACCTCAGTAGGATGAAGGGCTTGCATCTGAGGCCTGGTTCTTACAAGCAGCAGCACAGAATAAAAATCAAATTCACACGTAGTGAACATTCACTATGTTATAGGCATTGGGTTTTCTTCTCATGTGACTCTTCACTATCACCCTTCTGGTAAGTGCTATTTTTGTCCTCACTTAACAGATGAGTGAATGGAGATTCAGAGAGGTTAAGTGATTTGCTGAGGGTCACAGAGCAAATAAATGGCAGAGCTGGCACCTGAGGCCAGGCAGTCTGACTCCAGCAACTGTTCTAGTAGCTGCCTCATTGGAAGAATGGAAATGTGATCACATGGACCCTACCTCTCCGGGCAGGAGCCTAGGTTGCCTGGCTGCCAGGACCCGGTCCATTAGGATATGTCCTCTTCGTGACATTATAGCACTCATAGCACTCATAACATACACTAAATCTGATTTGTATTTATTTGGCCATGGAAGTCCCTGGCAAGACATATCAGAACATACTCCACCAATTAAATTCCTAGGGCATTCTATCTGTTAACTTGCTTGTACCTCAATGGCCCTTGTGCATACAGTGTTGTATTTTTAAAAAAATTATTGATTTTAGAGAGAGAGAGAGGATGCATGGAGGTAGGAGTGGAGGGGAGAGAGAAACCGATTTGTTGTTCCACTTATTTATGCATTTGTTGGCGATTATTTTATGTACCCTGACTGGGACCGATGCTCTAACCAACTGAGCTACCTGGCCAGGGCCAGTGTTGTATTGTGTGCCTGAACTGCATATGTCCCAGCTGCCCTGGAAGGTGTGTGGGGCCTCCATGAGTTTCCTAGCCACAGGCCATAGGCTGGGGTTTGCTCTGGATTTGAGAATCAGGGACATGAGAACACTAACTGAATATTTGACATTACTATTGAAGTATTACTATTATAGTTTCAGTTGTGGTCATGGTATTGAAGCCTTTTTAAGGAATCCTCTCTTTTATAGATTCATATAAAAATAACTTGATGTTGCCCTGACTAGTGTGGCTCAGTGAGTTGGGTGTTGTCCTGTGAACTGAAAGGTCAGCTGTTCGATTCCTGGTCGGGGCACGTGCCTGGGTTGTGGGCCAGGTCCCTGGTTGTGGGTGTGTGAGAGGCAACTGATCGACGTTTCTCTCCCTCTCTTTCTTCCTCCCTTCCTCTCTTTCTAAAAATAAATAAAATCTTAAAAAAATAATTTGGTGTTGGGAAGGATATAAAATGGGGGAATGGACGAAATAACATTCAGGCAGCTCTGAATCAGCAAATGTTGAAGCTGGATGAAGCCTCCATGGGAATTTATTATACTGTTTTCTCCACTTCTGTATGTACACAAAATTTTCCATAATAAAACCTTTTTTTAATTTTAATGATTGGATCTGATCGAAGAAGAAGCCAGAGTGGTAAGAAACATCCTTCAGAAGCTATGGTGGGGCAACTGCAGAAGGAAGAGCTTTTTCCCAACAAAGACCTTTAGACACGCTGAGCTCTGTGGCAAGTGAAGGGCCTTTTATTCCGGCAATTCATTAAAAGTCAGCTCCACAACGTGGCAAAGTCGGAAATAACTATACAAAGCCTGAGATGTGTCCACGTTCACACATTTATTTGGGTTTTGAGAGACAACACAGATAAAATACATTGATCATACACAAGTTTATATTTGGTAAGAAGAACAGGTTGCCACATGTTTATATTTTTCTTTTTTTTTCTGTCTTTAGTAATGGAATAATGTTGGGGAGGTGGTGATGTCTTTCAGAAACACCGATTGGGAACAGTATTTTGGCACACGGAACTAATAAATACGCAGTGTTTGCACTTAGCATTGGCGAACAGGAGAGCACGTGCACGCTCATCTCCACAGTTAGGGTCCTCGGTTCCTTGTCCTGCACTGTATTTACACCTGTGCTTCCTTTGCCAATATTCTGAGGGTTAGTACCTACTCCAAACCCCAGTAGGGACAATACCTGCAGTTTTGGTAGTCTGTGACATTCCATCATTGGTTTCTTTTGTTCTCAGAGACAAAGTAGCAATCACTTTGCATTTTGTGAAATCACACAATTCTCAAAGGAGATTAGTCAGTGGGGAGCTTAGCCAAGGGCGTGTTTTGTATTAGAGCTGGTGCAAAGGGCACACAGTTTAGCAGAGAGAGGGAGAGAGGGGTCACAGCAACAGATGTGAATGTAGTTCTCAGAATATCAGTACAGCTACCACGCGGAAAAGGACATCGATAATATATTGTACAAGCTTTTACAGCAACACATGTTGATTTGCAACACTGTACAGTTCAGATCTAAAGCACACAACCATGAGCTGAGGTGACAAGACAATACTATCCATACAATAAAGGCAACACCGTCACACACACAACTGATTTCCCTTTCTTTGCTCACAGCCTTGTGACTGTACATGGAGTCAATACCCTTTACATGTCTCAGATTAAGACATACCACACCTTTTTTCAAGTATTTTAAAATAATAAACACAATATTGCTGTATAAATGAAAATGCTCATATCAATTCTACAACCAAACTTTCCTAAAATTTGTAAAGGATGGTCCCACATAAAAGCCTTTGGCATTGGGAATTTTGGCTAATGTTCAAAATAATCTCCCTCCCTCAGTCCCTCCCTCCTGAGTGGATTACAGACCTACTTTAAAGAATGTTTATTAAACTACTGGGACCTATTAGGGTTTTATTTACCACCTTCCCTGGCCTATGGTTGGTAGGGATTTCACTGCATATGGTCGAGCAAGGCTCCCAGCAAACTTGGTGAAGGACCTGGAAGGAGCAAGGGGTGGGGAAAACAATCTGCTGGTAAAAATTATCCCTGGTCCATACTGAAAGGGGAAATGTTTCTGTATCTGTGTCTGCAGTCCCTTCTACTAGTACTCAGCATCTGAGAATCAGCAGCCCCATAAATATCTGTGGGAGCTCTTGGTAGCTCATGTCTCTCCATCAGGTTTGTAGGGTCAGAGGATGCTTTAAAAATATTATTTTGAACTCTAAGGATATTATTATCTCTGCATACTCCGGTCACTTTGGATATTAATGGAAGACAGAGAAAAGAAGGTCTTTAGATGCTGTCTCAAAATTCTGGGTGAGGAGTGCTTTTCGTGAGAGAAAATAACCAGTCATGGAATAGAAATTAATTGTTTGGGATCCCAATGATGGGAAGTCTAGCAGGGGAGCTGGGAAGAATGGGAGGAAATGGGACTAAGCAATTACCCAGGTGGTAGATGACTCCTTCCTGGACAGTGGCAACATGATACCATTATTCTCACACAGAGATCTCCTCTCCCAAGGCTGACTTTAATTTTCTGGGCTCACCACATTCTGGAGTGTGCTTCATTCCTCTTTGCTTGGGCTGATTAGATTTTATTTTTGTTTTCTCTAATTAATCCGAATGACCTAATAAAAGAATACTCTTTGGGAAGATGCCTCAAGAACCAGCATCATACTTCTGTTCAAAACAGGCTGAACTGGAAAGTAGAATAGAGACGATTACCCTAACTGAGTCTAAGGTGAAGCTTGGCTCGTCATGCTTACTGAGCGGGTCTGCAAAGGGTCAACTGGTAGAAAACATTTTCAAGTGGGAAGAGTATCTTACTGTTGGTCTGATCAATTGTATTAAGGTGCTTGAGCTATTCTTTTGCGTTTGTTCTCTAATACTGACTTTAGAGATGTCATAAACCATTACATGAATAGAAAGAAGGCGTCATACCTTTTGACGAATTTTGTGGGCCTATGTTTCAAAATAACTTTGCTAAGTGTTTTATTGTGCCTCTGCTAAAGGAAAAAGGAAAAAAAAAAACCAACCAAACAAACCTGGCTTAGTTTTTATATCTGCCCCTGCAGTTTGTATAACCCATATAAAATAAAAATCTATATGTTACAAAATAGGATTTCTTTTTAATATATATATTTTCCTTTTGTAAAATTATATGTATTTAAATACATTTGAAATGTTGCTATAGGTAAATTAGAAATTTTTTTCTAATACTATGAAAAAGGCAAGAGTTTTTATTGTCAACATACATTTTATATTTACTTTGTCCTTTTCGCTGTACCCCAAAGAACCTGGTGATTCGGGGGCAATTTGGCTCTATTCAATCCTACTACTCTGAAGTGAAAATAAAATTTGATTTGCACACTATATTAAAAGTAAGGGAAGTATTTATAACAATTCTAAGCTTTTCCTTACTGATTAAACACAGCCTTTGTCACTAATTACTAGAGAGGTATTCTAAACTTCAGAAAGGATTTTTAAAAGGAGCGATGTTTTTTTGTGTTTTTTTTTGTTTTTGATTTTTAATCTGCACTCTACTTTGACACCACAATATAGAAATAGATTTACTTTGGAACAAACTACAAATACATTCACACAGTTTGTGACAACTTAATTGTCTACCTAGAGAATTGAAACAGCTTAGTGAGCTAGTTTATTATAAATCTTGTCCAAGGCGTTCTATTTCTTCAATCAGGAAGTCAATGTCTTGATGAGTTGCTGCAGGATTAGAAATGACCATGCGGAAGAAATTGACCTTGTCTCCCAAGGGCTGGTAGCTGACCATTGTGGTCCCATACTCCATCATTCTGGCTTTAATAACTGGAGCCACCTGTGGGAGAGACCAGGACAATATGCTGACTGTTTCCTTTGGGGACTCTCCCCTCGCTCAAAGAACCCACTATGATGTAGCATTTTTAGTTTTTAACTAAACAATTAGAATCATATTTATTTTTCCTTAAAAAAATAGTGTCTGAGTTTTCTGGGGATTAGAGGACTGGAATAGTTCAATACACCCAAGATCTTAAAGGTGGTAAGAGGAATTATAAGTGGTAGGGTATCAAGTGCCTGCCACCTTTTTCTTGATTTTTTGGTTGGTGTTTTGGGGGAATGGGAAGAATCTGGTATTGGTCCAAGACTAATAGTTTAGCAATACAACATGTGGGGGAGGGTATGTTTCCTCCCTCACTAAACGTAGAAACATTGGAGATAAAACCTTGTTCAGAGAATGGTTACCAAGAGGTAAGCCTCAATACCAAGTGATATATGAGAATAAGCAGACTTTTGAGACCTTAAAGCATTTTTTCCTTGAGACCCTAAAATGTTCTAGTTCCTTTTTATTCTCCTTTTGCATTATCTCAGTTTATAAGGTATTTTGAAATATGTTCCTTAATAAGATAAAGAATCAGCTGAGACAAAAAGCTGAACTCATGAGGACTTAACATTCCAGAAATGGATCACAGACGAGCTTCTTCCACGGAGGCCAGGCTGATGACCACAGCGCCTGCAGTCCTATACAGTGTGTGAAGTCAATGGCAAACTCTTTTGCTCAGCACAAAGGCCTTTGTCACCCAGCTCTGAGGACTCATCTTCCGGTGCTCACCAAAAAAACCCTTCAACTCTGACAAGAGCTATCTATTTAATGCTGCTTGAATGGACCACATATATTTTTATCCCTTCACACTTGTTCTCTTTGCTTAGAATCATTTTTCTCTTAGGCTCATGTTTAACATGCACTCCAAGACTCCACCACAGTCCTTCAGGTGCTATGAATTCCTTCCCGATTCCTGTAGGCAACTAGCATCTTCTCTCTTTTAAGTCATAAATACATGATCCTTACCCACAGTTTATGGTTATATTCTAATTGTTGATTGTTCCCTTACTTATGAGAAAACATATTTTGCCTCTGTACTTGAACCTCAAGCTCCTGAAGGCAGGCATAGTGTCTGTCACTTCTTTTGTTTCCTGGTGTTTCTGGGTGCCTATTGAGGGGTCCCTGGGTCCTTACTGATATACAGGCATAAGCTTAAATTATATCTAACTGTACTATGATCTATCCAGTGATAGTTTATCATTGGAGTCTGTAAACATAACATTTGGTCTTTTAAATTCATTCATGCAATTATGTGACTAGGAATGGTAGATGTTAGGAACACTTTGGACTCATTTTGGATACACAAAGTCAACAACTCTGTTCAAAACAGGGATCATGCCTTGTATCACAGTTGAATCCATCTGTAATGAAGAATAGTGAAATTCAAATGGAATGCTGTCATGAATGTAGCACTTTTCAATAATGACATGTACATAATCATTGGTTTACAGTGAGGTTTTCATCTTCAAAGTACTCAGTGCACAAAACCAATATGGTTCCCATCGGGCCTAATGATTTGTTAGAAACTGGGGGCTTGTTTCTAAAAGCAAAAAATAATTTCCCTCTCATCTTTTAAGTTCTTCTAGCTGTATTAATAATCAAATTTAATGAACACAGATGAACAGGAGAAAATGTACAAATTTATTTCACGGGTACACATTAGGGGGTGCCGTAAGAATGAGACCCAATCACAGATTGGGCAGTTAGGAGCTTATGTACCATCTTGAGCTAAGGAGAAGAGGAGGTAGGTTGTAGTCTAGGACTTTAAAGGTCAGGAGCACAACTCACGTGGAGATGGAAAAGCAAAAGTTTGGTAAATAAATGTTTGCTGGGCCATCTTTAACAATAGGACACAGAGAAGACTTTGATTGAAGTGACCATGTTAGGTTCCTCCCCATCGATCACACTTAGTTTATATTAAACTATAGTTATCCATGATGATATCTCCCTTCCTGTAGCAAGTTCTCTATCTAAATTCCTTTAGGCAGATAAAGGGAGATGGTCAAATGTTCTTTCTTAACCTTTTTTTTCCTTAATAATCAGCTTAAAATTACTAGTGTCCAAAAAAGAATATTTTTGGGAGTCAAACTCTGCTACCCTTCATTACCAAAGATAAAGCAATTCCAAATCCATGTATCTGTAGGAACTTAAGATCATCACATAACTATTCCTTAGTTTTACCTGTGCAACAAATTATGCTTGTACTTTAGAAATGATAAGACAATGACTATGCTTTACTCAGCAAATGAAACCTGAATTTAGTTTCATGAGCAATACAAGAAAAACATACTGGAATGTGTGCAGATGATGTTTTGTTGAGTTGTACACCTGAAACCTGTATAGTTTTGTGAACCAATGTTACCCCAATAAATTCAATGAAAAAAAGAAAAGAAAAACATATATGGATGGTGCTAATTATTAGGAACCTCTAACTTTTTGATTATTTTTAATTATTAAGCACCTCTAACTTTTCATATAAATGCAAATCAAAGATCAAAAGATTAATGGTAAGAGCCATTCTCTCAAACAGACTTTGGCATAAAGTAAGATTGACTCCCTCCAGCTCCTGAAGCTAGTGGGGTTGGCAGAAATCACAGCAGTCTAAATGCATATGAGTTTCGATTATTTCCAGAAAATGCTGAAGAACTAAAATTAGCAGGCACATGGAACATCTACTTCATTACATAATCACTAATTGCAAGTTAAGAAGGAAAATAAAGTTCTGACTATTCTGATGAATATATAGAGTTTTCACTTATTTTTAGAATTTCTTTGAGGGGTATGTGACATTCTTGGGTTTGCTGAACAAAGAAAGTCATTTAAGAAAGAGATGAATGGATCAAAAAAGCTATGGTACATTCACACAATGGAATTCTATGCAGCAGAAATAAAGAAGGAGCTCCTACCCTTTGCGACAGCATGAATGGAACTGGAGAGCATTGTGCTAAGTGAAATAAGCCAGGTGGTAAAAGACAAATACCATATGATCTCATCTTTAACTGGAACCCAATCAACAAACAAACAAGCAAAATATAACCAAAGACATTGAAGTTGGGAGCAGGCTGACAGTAACCAGAGGGGAGAGGGGAGGGAATAATGGGAGGGAAGGGTTGAAGGGCTTACGGGAACAACTATGAGGGACACATGGATGAAAACAAGGGGCGGTGGAAACAGGGGAGGGAGGTGGGGATGGTTGGGGTGGTAGGAAGGGGTGGGAGGAAAAGGCAGAAAACTGGACTTGAACAACAATAAAATCCAACAGTATTTAATTAAAAGAAAGAAAGAAAGAAAGAAAGAAAGAAAGAAAGAAAGAAAGAAAGAATGAAAGAGAAAGAAAGAAAGAAAAAAGAAAAAAGAAACTGCGTGTTGAAGAATTCACTAAGGGCCTAATCAGCCAGAGCTCTTTGGAGCTGCCTTAAAAGTTTCAGGGTGTCATTTTCTCCCTTGGACCATTAACTTTTTCAGTCCTTTAGAAAACAATACCCAGGGGATTCCTTCAGAATTTGAATCCACATTTTTCTTCCTCCAAGGAAAGCTCAGATTAAAGTGTCATGAAATATTCTCACAAGCTATCATAGAAATGTATTTCTCACTGTGTATTACAAAACCTTTTTGTTTTAAAATCTTGGAAGCCTGAGTAAAACTTTGAAAAATGAAATAGCACAATAACTATAAATAAGACATTCTATAATGTTAAAATCTCACAAGTTAAATTTCCCATTACATTTAATAACATAGAGTAACATCAAATATGAGGCCAAAATACTTCCTTACAAATTTACTTTTAAATCCATAATTGAAAACTTTGAGACTTCTGGCCAAGATGGAGGCATAGGTGGACACACTGTGTCTCCTCGCACAACCAAAATTAAGGACAACAAGGGTTTAGAAACAAGAAAACAAACAGAACTGAGAGAAAATTGAACTCTACGGAGGTCCAATAACCATTCATCCAGACCGGTAAGACGGGCCGAGTCACGGCAGGAGGAAGTGGAGGTTGGCGGACCCAGGTGCGCAGGCAGCTGCTGGTAGACATGGGCCTGCAGGCAGTGGCTAGTAGGCCCCAGGTGCACAGGTGGCAGCTAGCGGACCAGGTGGTCCCACATTTGCATGCAGATAATCCAGGTGAAAATGGGGAACAAGACAGAACTCGCAACCCCGGGCCCTGGTGCCAAGAAATAAAACCTAAAAACACTGAGACCCCACCCCCACATACAGCGTTACAGTGTCACAACCCAGTAACTGGGCTGCCTTGCCCTGGGTAACACCTAAGGCTCTGCCCCTCACTATGTAACAGGCACAACCAGATGGGGAAAAAAAAGGCTCAAACTGAAGAACAGATCAAAGCCCCAGGGCCAATTCATCTAAGCAATGAAGAGATAGTCAACCTATCAGATGCACAGTTCAAAGCACTAGTGATCAGGATGCTCACAGATTTGGTTGATTTTGGTTGCAAATTAGAGGAACAAATAAAGGCTACACTAAGTGAAATGAAGGAAAACGCACAAGGAACCAATAGTGATGGGAGGAAAATGGACTCAGATCAATGGAGTGGACCAGAAGGAAGAAACAAACATCCAATCAGAAAAGAATGAAGAAACAAGAATTCAAAAAAATGAGGAGAGACTTAGGAACCTCCAGGACATCTTTAAACATCCCAACATCTGGATTATAGGGGTACCAGAAGGGGAAGAGGAAGAGCAACAAGTGGAAAACTTATTTGAACAAATAATAAAGGAGAACGTCCCCAATCTGGCAAAGGAAATAGACTTCCAGGAAGTCCAGGAGGCTCAGAGTCCCAAAGAAGTTGGACCCAAGGAGGAACACACCAAGACACATCATAATTACATTAGCCAAGATTAAAATGAAGGAAAGAATTCTAGAAGCAGCAAGGGATAAGGGCACAGTCACCTACAAAGGAGTTCCCATCAGACTGTCAGCTGATTTCTCAAAAGAGACCTTCCAGGCAAGAAGGGGCTGCAAAGAAGTATTCCAAGTCATGAAAGGCAAGGACCTACATCCAGGTCCTTGGATTGCTCTATCCAGCGAAGCTGTTATTTAGAATGGAAGGGAAAATAAAGTGCTTCTCAGATAATGTCAAGTTCAGGGAGTTCATCATCACCAACCCCTTATTATATGAAATGTTAAAGGGACTTATCTAAGAAAAAGAGGATAAAAAATAGGACAGTAAAAGGACAGCAAACTCACAGATATTAACAACCACACCTAAAACAAAAGCCAACTAAGCAAACCGCTAGAACAGGAACAGAAACACAGAAATGGAGATCACATGGAGGGTTAGCAATAGGGGAGTGGGAGGAGGAGAGAGGGAGAAAAGGTACAGAGAACAAGTAGCATAGACGGTGGGTAGAAAATAGACAGGGGGAGGGAAGAAATAGGTGGGAAATGTAGAAGCTAAAGAACATATGACACATGGACATGAACTAAAGGGGGGAATGTGGGTGGAAGGGGGTGTGCAGGGTGGAGGGGAATGATAGGGGAGAAATGGGACAACTGTAATAGCATAATCAATAAAATATAATAAAAATATTAAAAAAATAAATAAAAGGGGCTAAAGAGACACAACCACCAGGTAAAATGTCAGCTTTGATAGAAGAAGCTATGACACATTTTGGGGGACAATTGAGGAAACTAAAATATTAACTACATATTAGATATTACTGAAATTTTTATGTATGATTGTGATATTAAAGTTATGTAGGAGAATGTCCTTAGTGTTTGGATATGTAAAGGTATTTCAGGATAAAATGTCATGATGTCTTCAACTTACTTTCAAATCATTTATGTGTGTATGTATATTCACTGATACTAAAAGCCACTTGATTAAAAATGAAAAAAAAAAAAGAAAACTTTGAAAGTCCACCAATCAGTGTAAGACTATAAAAGCTAATGGAAGAGATGCAGATAATAATTAAGTATAATGAATATTAAAATAAAGAAGATAAGGATGAAAAAGAATGGGAAGCACAAGAGGTGATCAATATACTGCCTTTGGATCCTTATATGAGAACTGCCTGCAAATGGAATCTACCTGCTGTCCCTGGCCTTTATCTAAGGCATGTGGTTGTGTCCCTATAGCACCCCAGGCCCTCATGTCCATGCTGACTCACTGACAATGTGCCGCCTGCACAGTCATAGTCAGGACTGGGCAGAAGGAAGAGCACCAACCAGATTCTCCTCTTTACCTCCCTTGAGAAGTTGTCACTATGCCTGTTTCAGTCGTACCCAGTTGTTACCTAGATATCGATGCCCAAGCCAGCCTGTGGGCTGAGAAAAGGCCTCTGATTCACTAGTAGGTTTCCTAGGAGTTGATTTCTTTCTCCATTCTGGAAGATGCAAATAGCACTTTAGTACAACATTTTTGAGTGCTTACTGAATACTAAGCCAAGTAACTTAACTTAATTCTCTTATTTGCCACACACCACACAGAAGACTTCACGTTTCTCCCCATTTTGGGTCTGTATCAGCACTGACCAAGAGAACTTCATGTAGTGATGGAGATGTTCTCTATCTGAAACACCTAAGATAATAGCCACTAGTCACAAGCTGAGCACTTGAAATGTGGCTAGTATGACAGGAGAAGTGAATTTCTGGTTGAATTTAACTGTAATTGATTTAAATTCAAATAGTTACATGTGGCTATTACTACCATATTGGACAGGGCAGATGATTTATTTCACTTCAGCTCCTTTCCTTCTGGGATTTGTGTGTGTGTGTGTGTGTGTGTGTGTGTGTGTGTGTGAAGATTTTACTAGTCCCTGGATGTTCTAGTTTAAGGGCTTCATACTTAATAAAAATCTTTTTCTGAAACTCTGAAAAATCATTGACATAAATAAACAAAACTTAACCTTGATATTTCATGTGGTTCTATTTTGATTTCTAATTCTGAATTGTTGAATACTCTCTATTACAGTCAAGAAAATGAAGTCACAGGAGATGAAAAAATTAGAGAATTCATTTTGTGATCCCCAGAGACTTTCAAGTTTGATTTACCAACAGTATGAAAATGATTTACTAATATTCTAATGGTTGTCCCCAAGAAATATTCTCCATCCCCACCACAGTTTATGTGGCTTGCTAAAGTCTAAGAGGCATTTGAAGAGAGTTCTCTTTACCTGGGAGAATTCCAAGTGAACTTTTGCTCAGAATGATGAGAAGCCCTTCCTGTTTTGTACACACCTCTTGCCCCTCCCTCAGCCCAGCAATAATTCCAATTAGCAAATGGAATCAGCCAAACTACTCATGCATTCTCTGTCTGGTCAGAGAATTAAAGAAGTGAAAGCCAACAAAAATGAAAATACCTAATTTCTGACTAGCTTGTTACATAAAATTATTTATTAAGATAATATATTTACAGAGAAGCCACCGTAAAACTTTCAGAAAAAAATTCTTTCTTCTCAGATAGTAGGCCCCCCACCATTTTTTTTTTGCCAGAGCCTATCATTTTTTCCAGTGCAGCCTCCACTCTCACTCCCTTATGCCCTTAGGCTTGATTTTCTGGTTTGAACCAACTTCTCTAAAACTGCAAACATAACCACAACCCCTTCCACTCCAGACACATGTTCCCATTGGTTACTGGCTCTCCGCCTGGGTTTTAGCTAGAGAACTTTCAGAACTACCCCTAAGCCCATTCAAAACAAATTGGAAGAAAATCTTGATGTAAGACCTGGTCACCAGCATTTTTAATAAAGCTTTGTGACAATTCTGATGTGTAGCCAGAGATGTGAACCAATGCTCTAATTAGGAGGCTTAATTTAAGGACCTCAACTACTTGTAAGTTTTATCCTGTCTATGTCCTTGGGTAGATGTTAACATTTGTAAGCTTTTCTGAGGTTTTACACCCCACAAAGAATTCTATTCTTCCTTTGACATGGAAGATCAGTGAGGCAGCCCTGGCTTCTTAGCAGTGGGGGAGAGGGACCTCCCTGCTCTGGGGAGTGACTGCAGGAGGTCTGCTCCTTTGTGGAAAATGGAAAACCAATAAACCAAGCAACCAATCAACCAAACAACCAGGTAAACAGCCAATAGCCAACCCTTTTAGATCCAAATACACATGCTCATCCCTAGTTTCTCATTCCTCCAGCACTTGGAAAGTGGGCCTGTGCATTTACCTCCCTTCGAGGCTCTCTTTGGCATACATAATAGACCAAATTTCACTTGCGTGTAATGATGGGAACAGGAGAGGATAAAAGAAAGGGGGTCTTACTGGACACAGTAGAATTTACAGCCTAAGCTCTCAGGCTCTGGGGTCAGACTTGGGTGTAATTTTGGGAAAGTGACTTTTGCTCCCTGTGCTTCAGGCTTCCCAAGAGTGGAAAAGAGAGATAACAGTGCTTTCCAATGTAGGTGGCTGTGAGAGTTCAGTGGCGTAATGCTCCATCAAAGTTGAGCCAGGGACACACCACACACTGAACAGCAGTGATTATTATCACGGCTCCCTGCTCTGTCACATTCGGAGACCCATCACAGCTCCAAAGACCCCAGAGCACAGCCTTGACCTTGGCATCTCAAGAGGACCAGCAGCAGCTTTATTTTCTAATTATTTCTGGTACCTGAAGTCTCTTCCATGCTTGTAACTGAGCACCAGTTTCATTCGGAAGGTCGGTCAATGCCAGCAAGAGTTCTTGCTGCGTGGTGAATGCCAATACACGTTATCACCTAATTGCTTATTGTAAAATGTCATAAACTCACTCTCAGAAAACAGAAGCAAGTACAGTTGTTAAAAGTCTGGATATACCAGCTTTGTATGTCCTGGCTCTTCAGGAGCCCATAGAGGGGACTTGGTCATGCACCAAGATTAAGGGTGATTTTCTCCTAAAGACCTGTTGCTACATCATAAAGATGATACGCATGTGAAAGGCCCAATGTACCCACTGCTGTCCGTAAGAGAGGGGCTTGTACCACTCACCTTAGAGAGGCGGTTCATTCTCTCTTCCTTGTCTTCCAGCACACGCAGACTTGGAGGGACATACCAGAAGCAGACATTTGTATGCTGAGGCTACAAAGAGGAAAGTAAGATTCGCACTCAGCCTAAAATGGCACTTTTGAAAATTCCAAGGACATTTCTAATCTATTTATTCTGAAGCTTCTGAATACAATTCCTACTTTTTAATCTGTAATCACCTTTGAAGTGGCTGACTTTCACAACATTACTCAGCGTTATGGTCTGTGAGTTTGATTTTTACTCCAGCTCAGAATAGCTGGCACGTCACCCCTGCTTCTCCTTTGTTGTGGTCCACTTACCTGGACAGTACATTATTGACATGAAAAATAAATAGCAGGGATCAGAATGGCAACTGACTAAACATTTTGGGATGGTAGAAATCAGAAGACATACCTTTCCATCATACACCATTTCATATCCTTCTCGGTTTTTTATGATATTGTATAAATACTCTGCCAGCTCCAAACACTTGTCAATATGTGCTTCAAACCCAGTAGTTCCCTAAGTAAGAGAAGAAGAGAGAGTGTCGGGCAGGCTGAGAGGAGTGGGTGAGCATCCAGGCTGAGATGTGGGGCAAGTGATCCCTCGAGACAGATGGCCTTTCTGCCACTTCTGTCTTGGCTCTGCTCCAGCACTTCCCTAACATAAGACAGTGTTTCTAGAAGCTTCTCTGTCACTTCCTTCTCTTTTAGTGCTCTCCCCTCAGGTGTTTTTATTCCCTTTCATGTCTGTCATTACGGCTCTCCACAGAGATTCCTTTTCTTCTCAAAGCCTCCACTCCCCAGGCAATTATTTTGATTACTCAAGGGGAAAATTTGCTTCAGCCATTTATAGGGGTAATTATGGAAGTCATTAATGACAGGAGGGCTGGGCTATTCTCTTCCTGATGATAAGATGCTGATCAGGGACCAACCCCCCACCCCACCACAGGAGGCCTGCTTAGCCCCTTGCCCACTATGTAAATTTGTCATTTCCAGACCCACTTTTGTTCACCAAATATACCCCCATCACAGAACAAGCAGGGTAGGTCTCAGTGAATATTTGTTGAACACATGAATGAATGAATCTTAAGGGGCACACAGATGCTTTGTTAGCCTGTCACTCTGCAAAGCTCATTAGATTTCTCCTCTGGGGATAAATGACTGCTATGTGTGTAATGGGTGAACATTATCACACAGGTCTTTCGGCTTCCGGCTCTGGAAGCCCAGGGTCTGGACTTACGAAAAACAACACAATAGCTTTGGACTGGAACTGCTTAACAGATGTCAGGCCACACGAGCAAATTCTTAAAATGTCTTTCCTTCAGTATTTGTGGCATGCTAATGGAAATCTTAGAAAAACAGCTGAGGCTATTCTCGGAGGTCTCAGACCTGGCCTACCAGTGACTAATCCAACGTGGAAACTAGAGCAAGCAATTGTAATGGAGACAGATGAATCCACTTTCCTGATTACACACAGCCTGGTCATCCTGGCAAAAAAGAGAAATCCAGCACAGCCAGTGACATTCAATATCTGATGCATATTTAAGAACAAGCCGCATTTTAAAAATCTCATGGGTTTAAAAATCTTTCTTTGGAGATTGCTACCCTAGTGGATTGCTTTAAGGAGGCTGACTGGTTCCTGATGCGCACAAGGAAGGACCGGGCTGACACCCAAGTGCTCATGCCAGCACCTTTGCCATGAACTCCACAAGGCCGTGGTGGCCAAAGAAATTAGGATTGGTTTGGAATGACCTAGACTTTTGGGTCCACTTGGGATGGACCCTAGGTAGGAGGGAGAGAGCTTAATTGTTCTCCAAACTGGATCCTTCGGACCAGGCTAGAGCTGAATTTAAACTTGCATGGAGCTGATCCAGGATAAGGCCAGGACCAGGATGACTCTGACCCTATCCAGCATAAGACCTTGGCTAATCTCTCTGGTCACATGGGAATAACGGTGCCTGCATGATTTCCCACATAGGCACAGAAAGGTAAAATGAGTGCCCAGAAAATGAGTTTGATTGTATTGCAAAGGGAGTGGGATTACCACACACCAGAGTGGGAGTCCTCTGGCCTTTGCCTGCACTGTTAGTCCAGGACTTCACGGTGCAGATGAGCAGGAGGAGTTGATGGCTAAACAGGCACAAAGAGAGTGACAGAGGAAACTCTAGGCAGCCCTAAGATGCTTGGGGCTCTCTCTTTTCATGATGGTATTTGTTGAAATAAGTTCTATATTTTATTTTCAAGGTTTTGAGCCCTTATTTAGGACATTGTCTAAAAATCACTCATTCATCAAATTCTTGTTGAGTAGCTATCATGTGCCACACAGCTCACATTGGGAGAATGACTAAGGCACATAAAACTTTGTCAGGCTTCACATAATCGTGACCTGAGTCACTGAAGGATGCTGGGGACTCAGATGGGTATTCCTAAATGAAAGGCTGGATCCCAGCAACAGGATTATGCTGAGTGTGCATCAGGGAAAGGTGATTTGATTTTTCTCCCTCATTGTCCACACTTAGGATTGGTTTAGACAGACTTGGCTGAAACATATACTCCACAAGGGCACAGATTTATGGTCCTTTTGTTCATGGTTGTATCACACCAGCAGTACTAGTCTCATGCTAGATGCTCAATGTATGTTTTTTGAATAAATGGATGAATGAATGGCAGTATAACTATTAATGCCTGGGGCAGTGTTTTTACAAAGTACATTCTGAAGAACCATCTGTACCAGAACCAGATTAATTGTGTTAAAAATGTAGATTTTCAGGCCCACCGCAGCCTCCTGAATCAGCATTTCAGGAAGATGAACATGGTTTGTGTTAACCTTCTTCAGAGATCTCGAAGTCTCCCACATTCAGCCACGGCCTTGGTGTGGTCTGGGGGCCTGATATCTTAGTGCCGCTCATGGTTCTCTGCTTCTTAAAACCCTCCTCTAATGCTCTTGGATCCCAGGGCTGCTGTTTCTGAAATAATGACTGAATCTTTTGCTGCTGGCTCCAATTTTGCTGTTGTCATGTGGACAACAGCTCCCTAATTACTCTTCTTTCACCTAGACTTTTCACCAGGCTCAGAATACTATGCACTTTTGCTTCTGCTAGTCCTTCTTCTGGGAGTAGATATCCTATTATTCTACCTATCATTTTCAAGACCCATCTTGAAGGTCATCTCTTGATAAATCATTCTTGGCTCTCAAAGTAGGCGAATGCTCTCCACTCTTCAACTTCTCAAGGTGTGTCTGTGTTTCTCTTGTGACCATTTATATTCTGTTTCCTGCGAGGGTTATCTGTGCAATTTATCTTATCCAGTCCGGAAAACTGTAGTTTCTTATCCCATTCAGCACCAGGCACAATAACAGCTGCTCAATATTGATGTATTAAAATAAATTTATATTTTAGAGAGACAGTGAATGTTCAGTCATTCAGCAAAGGATACCATTAGTCATCAATGTCCCATTAATAGTTTCCTCCTGTTATTGTTTTGTCCCCAGTCATTTGCTAGCCTCTCTATTATCTCTGTTTAGATTAGGGAGGCCAATCACAGAAAACTAAAAGGAAAGATACAAACACAGAGATTTACTGTGAAAATTCATTAGTTACATATTAAGCCTTCCCAGCAGGCCTAAAAAAAGGGGGACTAATTTTAAGGATTATTTTTTTCTACCACCAAGTTTTTACCACTGAAGAAATCTGTCAAGATAGAAAATAATCATCAAGTGCTAGTAAAATGCAGAGAAAATGAAAGTTCTACTCAGTAATTTGAGGGCAGGCACAGTCCTTTGCTAATGACAAGATTATTTATCATCACACAATCTAGAATGCCTCTCAGCATCCTGTATTAGGAGGCTCATTTTTTTTTTTGATAAATTTGCTCTAATCAAGTTATCTTGCACTTAATATGATGGCTGTTATCAGTGCATTTAGCTTCATTAGGTTACTATCTTTCATGTGGTTTATTTTAGGAGAGAATGTGGATTCACTTGAACATTGCACTTTCCAGGCTTTTCTGATAACAGAGGATTTACTAATTATTTATTTTTCAGGTGGTTTTCCCATTCTCGAGAGCAAGAGGGCATTTTAAATAGCACATCATGGTTCACTCTTTAATGGTTCTTCTTGGGAGAGGTGACCGCTCCTTCCCTGGCTGGCGTTACTAATAGATTTTCATGTGAGAAGGTAATTATCCTCGCCTTGGATCCAGAGTGTAGAACTACACTTATTACTTTAATAATTATTATCATTTCACTTTGCCAAAAAAATGCACCTTTAAGTTGAAAGCCAAATAGGAGTTTTTGCTGTTTCGACATCTAGATACTTAAGGTTTTGCTCAAGGAAAGAAGGGAATATGTGCCTATAAGTTGTGTGGCTGCAGGGATTGTTCTGTATTTTCTGTTTATCCCCACTCCTGATGCCTTCATCTCAACACTTTAGAAACTAGATCCTTTGTCTTTATTTCAAGCTTCATTTGTTCCTGCTGTTTAATTCACACCTGACGTCTTCCACGTTATTTCTCTAAGAGCCGAATGGCTGCACCATGCTGGTGAGGAGGCTTCAGATGGAAAAGGAGCAGCAGGAACTGATGAACCATGAGAAAAACATTTTTGTGTAAACATGGCTAATGATCATTACCTTAATAAGAACACCACAGGAAAAGGAGACAAAAAGGATGGTATTGGATAACATTTAGAGATCAAACTTCCCCCAACTTATTAGCTGATATTTTGTAATTCCCACCAATTGATAAAATGAAAAGCCCTCTCCTTTTTTTAACATTTTCTTTTTCTTTTTAATTTTAATTTTTTAAAATATATTTTATTGATTATGCTATCACAATTGTCCCATTTCTCCCCCATCATTCCCCTCAATCCTGCACACCCCCTCCCACCCACATTCCCCACTTTAGTTCATGTCCATGGGTCATAAGTTCTTTAGCTTCTACATTTCCCACCTATTTCTTCCCTCCCCCTGTCTATTTTCTACCCACCGTCTATGCTACTTGTTCTCTGTACCTTTTCTCCCTCTCTCCTCCTCCCACTTCCCTGTTGCAAACCCTCCATGTGATCTCCATTTCTGTGTTTCTGTTCCTGTTCTAGCAGTTTGCTTAGTTGGCTTTTGTTTTAGATGTGGTTGTTAATATCTGTGAGTTTGCTGTCTTTTTACTGTCCTATTTTCTATCTTCTTTTTCTTAGATAAGTCCCTTTAACATTTCATATAATAAGGGGTTGGTGATGATGAACTCCCTGAACTTGACCTTATCTGAGAAGCACTTTATTTTCCCTTCCATTCTAAATGACAGCTTGTCTGGATAGAGCAATCTTGAATGTAGGTCCTTGCCTTTCATGACTTGGAATACTTCTTTGCAGCCCCTTCTTGCCTGGAAGGTCTCTTTTGAGAAATCAGCTGACAGTCTGATGGGAACTCCTTTGTAGGTGACTATCCCCTTATCCCTTGCTGCTTTTAGAATTCTCTCCTTCATTTGAATCTTGGCTAATGTAATGATGATGTGCCTTAGTGTCTTCCTCCTTGGGCCCAACTTCTTTGGGACTCTCTGAGCTTCCTGGACTTCCTGGAAGTCTATTTCCTTTGCCAGATTGGGGACGTTCTCCTTTATTATTTGTTCAAATAAGTTTTCCATTTGTTGCTCTTCCTCTTCCCCTTCTGGTACCCCTATAATTCAGATGTTGGGATGTTTCAAGATGTCCTGGAGGTTCCTAAGCCTCTCCTCATTTTTTTGAATTCTTGTTTCTTCAATCTTTTCTGATTGGATGTTTGTTTCTTCCTTCTGGTCCACTCCATTGATCTGAGTCCCAGTTTTCTTCCCATCACTATTGGTTCCTTATGCGTTTTCCTTCATTTCACTTAGTGTATCCTTCATTCTTCATTTGTTCCTCTAATTTGTGACCAAAATCAACCAAATCTGTGAGCATCCTGATCACCGGTGCTTTGAACTGTGCATCTGATAGGTTGGCTATCTCTTGGTCACTTAGATGAATTGGCCCTGGGGCTTTGATCTGTTCTCCCGTTTGAGCCTTTTTATTTTGGTCTGGTTGAGGCTGTTATATAGTGAGGTGGAGCAGCTGGGTTGTGACACTGTATGTGGGGGCAGGGTCCGAGAGGGAACAATGGGGCTTGCTCCACTGTCTCTTGGATTCTAGTCCCTTCCACTGCTTCCCCTTCAGCTGGATTATCTGCGTGCAAATGTGGGACCGCCTGGTCAGCCAGCTGCCTTGCGCAGCCTCACTGGGTCTGCCAGCCCCGACCTGTGTGCCTGGGTCCACCAACCTCCACTTTTTCCTGCCATGACTCCACCCCTCTTACCAGTCTGGATGAATGGTTGTTGGACTTCCATACAGTAAATTTTCTATCAGTTCTGGTTGTTTTCTTGTTTTTAAATCTTGGTTGTTCTTAATTTTGGTTGTTCGAGGAGGCACAGTGCGTCTACCTACGCCTCCATCTTGGCCGGAAGTCAAGCCCTCTCCTTTTAAATAATTTGAGAGTACACCAATAATTCATATTCTTGATTCATTTACTTTCTCTAATGAAAGTGTCATTGCCAGCCAAATAAGTCTCATCTTGAATGACAGGAATCAGGTATGTGTCCCTGTCAGGCTTTCAACTTTCAAAACAGGAAGAGGTCCCCTGTCCAGCTCAAGGGTGGGAGCTGACCTATGTACAACCTTTATGTGGCAACAACTTACCTGGGGCCTCATGCCAGGTAGCAGCCCAATACTTAGCAACACTTAGAGAACATTCAGCTGGTGTAAATAGTATTATGGAGGCTTGTTTGAAGAATATGAAGTCCAGTCATCCCTGGAGACCACCTGAGAATTATTTCTGTGTAAAACTTCTTTCCATTTAACCTTCCTTCCATCCTTTTTTCCAGGATGGCTTTAAAGAAGAATCCATAAAATCATTGTGGACTATATTGTTTGACTCTCAAGCCCCCATTTTTTCTTATTGGCCACTCCCCTCTCTAAACTGCTTAAGGCAATTCTGTATACTTTGAAAAAGTTTATAAACAACAGCATATGGGACTCGGGGTTGTGGATATGGTTCATAAGTCTTTACACAGACCCGAGGAGGAACCCATGCTGGGGTCTCATCCTAGCATGTCCTGCCCCTGCTGACCAGGTGATTGGCCTATTCCTATGGGGTTGAATCTGTCACATGTTTGTGTTGGCTACTTAAAAAGCTTACAGCCACATTTGTGGGAACTTCCCCACACAAGTAGGACCTTGGGGCATGACATTAGCCTTCTAATCATCCCCTTTTCCTTTCACTTTGTCATGCTTTCCTCTTTTAGCAGTTGGGTTTTTCTAGCATGTCCTCTGGCTCTGGTCTTGCCTCTGGTGGGAGATAAGTGAAACCAGGTGGGAAGTCACCAGTTTGTGACATATAAGTTCGGAATCTGGTCAAGATGAAAAATAAAATTTTGGGCCTTTCTAGCCCACTTACACTTAAACATACACTTATGCTCCTTGAAGGCTACAGTTAGGTCCAGCCAGCACTATACACCATTAGTTACAGAGTTTATGTTTCAGAGAGAGGAGTGATCATCACAGTTTACATCTGAGGTCAGTAGAGAAACTGTTCAAAGCGGGTCACTAGGTACTTGTGGAGTTTTTATAACTAGAGGTGACCCGTCACCCCTTTGAAATGTTAAAAATAAGTTATCATGGGGTTTTTTTTACTTTTCATTTTTTGTTCTCTAAACATATGCTTTTACGCTGCATATGTTTAGAGAAAAAAACTTCAGTGGGTAAACAGCAAGAGTTGGGACACAAAAACAACCACCAAACACTTCTTAAATACCAGATGTTCTGCTGTACAAAGCAGCATGGATTTGTTTTCTAGATGAATGAACATGCAGAGCAAGTTGGCTTAAAAGAAAAAAATACAATGGGTTTTATTTTATTCTTGCCCATTGTAGAATGTTGATGTAGACATAGGATTAAAGAAACAATCTCAGGTTAGTAATTTCCTAATGTGGAAATCAATTATTAACATGTCATACTAAGGATCACCAGATAGAGTTTATGTTTTAGTTGACATTCAGCTGATCTACACGTGCTCACCTTTGCTCTCCACATCAGCCATAACTTAAAGACGTCAACGTGGCGTCCACATTGCAAGGCCTTGTCTCCGGTGTCGTAGGACAGGTCGTAGTGTTTATCTTGCTGGAAGAGGTAGGAGGCGTGCATCTGGTTGCAGCTCTGCATCAGTCCCTAGAAGGGAAGAGAAACGTTAGCAACTGTACTGACTTTCTCACATGTTCTATTAGATTTACGTTTTGATGGAAATTATTAAGAAAAAATAAAAGAGACATTGAATATTCTAGAGGAAGAAAACAGTAAGAGTCAAATGAAAAAAAAACATGAGACCGATATCTGGACAAGAGGGGCTGTGATAAGTCCCCTCTGGGGGATGAATGGCTCAGAGGCAGATGTTCCCAGAGTTTGATCGGAGAAGGCATTTGTAAAAAAAATAATCACCATCAGAGTGTAATGTTAGTTCTTTGGGAGAACATTCTGATGTTCTGGTTTTGTTACAATTACAATATTTTAGAAACTCTTTGGTTCTGTAAAATATTATTAGTGTGTTTCTTCTAGGGTTTCATTCATATTTACTTTAAGTACTTTATCATTTAACTGTTAAGGTTGAGTTCTCTTTGGAAATCACAGCTTTTAAGATAGTTCATTACTCTCATTTTTATATGCTGAAATCTAAAAAAAATAAAGACATTGCTCCTCTCAGATGTCTTAAATAACCAATATTTCAAATGTCATGTTCCTCTCTTGAGTGCTTAGAGCACCTGTACTGCATTTTCACACCCAGTTTGCTTACGGGAGTGGCAGTGGACAGTGTCATTGTCGATGACCATTAAGGCTCCGTAAGCTCACCACGGAAAATGGGTGGCAAAGTGACTGAACTTGTCCAAAGGACAGTGAATGAGCCACGCTGTCTGACTAAAACAGCACTGTCAGTCTCTTTCTTCAAAACCCCACCACACGGCAATCTGTCACGAACCATAGGAATCTGTTGGCTCTGCATTATCTACAGCATAATTGTGATTGTACAGAAGCTTTGGCATTTTTTTCTCCTGTGACTCATGATCAGAGAAGAAAACACTAAAATGTAATCATTTAATTGAAGTTAGAAGTGAGAACCTTTTTAAAAAAATTATCCAAATGAAAAGAAAATGCAATGTAGCTAAGATTTTAACTAGGGCTCAGCCTTGTAGTTTAGGCTTCATATTCAGTGGAATTCATCAGTATTTTTTGAGACTAAAGGAAGTTACACAATCTAATTGAAATAGGGAAATAGACATAGAATTTGTAAAAGAAACTTCACTTGACCAACAAAGTAAAAAATTGCTGCAGGTGCTTCTATTTTGTCTCATGGTCACAGAAACTTGGCACCAGCCTTGCCCAGCCCAACAAACTCCCCAGAAGGTGCCCTCAGTCCTAAGGGAGCCACCCCAGCCTGGAATGGTGGACAGACCAGAGCAGCTTCTACTGGGAGAGGAAAAGCCACTCAAGGCGCGTGACTTTTAAAAGGTTGGCGCGCACTAGTCTCAGTGTGCAAAAGGATAAGTAAAAGAGATGTTGTTTTTCACATAAAGGGCCTTGGTAAGATAATATCCTGGTTCTGGGCTATTACGAAGTTATAACCGTTATGTCCCAAACCATGTTAAATATATACATGGGTAGGTGCTGTGCTATAAAATAGTTGCTGTAAAAGAGATTCCCACTGTCAAATAAATGTAGGAAATTCTATATAATAAATGCCTTCCTTTCACATATTTATAATATATATCAGCATATTAAAGACTCAGATATGCCCAGAAATAATTAAACTTATTTTTCAAGCTTTTTTTAAAACTGAGAATTCTCTTACCAATTCTCTTGCATTAAGAATGCTTAATACAAGATATAGAATATGTAATATAAAATATAGAATGGCATTATTCCTGGGTTCCCAACAAGGGAAATGCTGCCAGAACATCATCATAAGTTTGGGAGGGATTCTGGAACTATTAATCTATTTCTTCCCAATGAGGGAATCCTTTTTCTCCTCTTATCAATAATTGATTGTGCCATCTTCATTCAATCACCTCCCCTGATGAGGAATTTATTTCTACATAAAGCATTTGTTCCTTTTTGGGCAACTTAATTTTCAGAAAAGTGTCCCTTTTATTGACCCCAAGTCAGACCTAAAGTTATGGTGTATTCTAATTTTGCTGTCAAATCTGTGCCACCCAGTGTTACTAACCCAGTTCCCTGAAGCCTCAAGAAGAGAAATGAAATCTCTTCCACTTAAGAGTCATTTAAACTGTAAGGGCTGCTATCCTCTCAGCTCACCCTTCCTTCCTGCCTCCCTCCCTCCTCCTCTTCCTTCCTTTCTAGATAAACATCCTTAGTTCTTTCAACCCCCTTTCTTACATGTTTACCAAGTGTTCTCCACTGTGCAAGCTCTAGCTTGATGGGGTCCCACATACTATTTGGCACCCACATAAGCAAACCACGCCAGGTGTGGTTTAACCAGATGACATAGAGGACCACCACCTCCCTCATTCTGAAACTCCACTCTTACATCCACTGATGGCTTATGAACAGCAATTCTCTCTTGACCCATTGTTGAGCCCACAGATGACAACCTAATGTCCTATGCTTTTTCACATGTAGAACAATTTGGTCATGTGTGAGACATGACTGCCTTGTCTAGTCAAATTGTAACCAGACTATATTAGGACATAAGAGCAGGACCTTATCATGGTCTTCATTAATAATTTCCCCTTTCTGGATACAGCTCACTGGTCCACCCTGTAAAATCATCCTGTATTCCGTCACTACACTCATTTACTCTCTCAAACCCCACAGGTGGACTGGACCATCAGTCAGGAAAGACGTACCTCTTCCCTAACCAGGAGAGCGGAGCACTGCAAAGGGACGCCCATCATCTTGTGTGGATTCCATGTCACAGAATTGGCCCTAAGGGAAACAAATCATGTTAAGGGGTAGCACCTGTGACAAGGCAGACTACTCAGGCCCTGTGCATAAGGAACAGAACTTCAGGGTTCTTGGTGCTGTTTGTCAGACTTCAGGAGGACAGTAAATTTGCAGAACAACAACTGGATCTATAACCTTTCTCTTTTCCATGGAGGCATTCATTTGGCTTCCAAGGTGGTCATTGGAGAGCTCCTTCCAATGGCCAGGATCACTGAGTCCAAGGTCCCGCCCTGGGCCACCAAGGAGCAGAGCACCAGGCAAGTGAAGGAGTTGCCCTTGTGCGTCTCCACTCTTCCTGCTTCTGACACAGCCGTGGCCTGGAGCTCGGAGTCAGGGGTCATTCCACTGCTTAATTTGGTTCTTTCCCCAACCCATTTTCTTTTTCTTCTGATTCAACTGACTACCAAATTTCTCAAATGTGTAATTTCACAGTAGCTTCTAGCTCATCCCCTGCTTCCATTTCTTCTCAAATCCAGAGTTATCCTTCTAGACTGCAGGTGAGATATACTACGGCTCCTACGGCAGTTTTCAATCAATTTGGTTTCAACACACTGGAGACATGCTCTTCCATCATAATTAGTGATTCTCAGCTCAGGGGTTTGTGCTATCTGAAAAGTCTAAACCATAGTTCTGATTCAGATTCCTTTAATAATAATAATAATAATTATAATTATTATTATTATTATTTTAATCTAGATATAGCAATCATGTCTTAACTGACTCTTGGTTTCCATTTCCTCCTCCACCCAGCTCCACAGTTATCTCCTAGTTCTGTATATGGTCCTCTCCTCTTTCTAAATTGCTGACAACTTCCTTTTGTCTTCGGCCTAAAGTCAAACTACAGGCTATGGCTGTGATGCCCACACGGGTGAGCCCCAGGCAGTGTGTTCGGTTTTGTGTCCTTTCACTGTCTTGTACCTATTTCCATCACGCCAGACCATTTTTGTTCTCATAAAATTCTATGCTCGCACTCCCAGGTCTCTTAATGTGATTTCCTCTTTCTGGATGTCACTTCCCTTTGCCTCACATGGCTAAATCTTACTTATTCTTCAAGGCCCAGATCTAGTCTTAACTTTGCAGCTTTCTTGGACTTTATTCAACTTCTCTCCCCCACTCTGGCTGTACTGCTCCGACCCCCTCCTCCAGTTCCTGGGGAAAGCAGTTGTGCCCAGCAAGTCCCTACTGTTCATGTTACATGCTTTTCAGGCTGGTGAGTCCCTGCACACATATCCTGAGAAACTGAATGAGACCTTGGTATAAACAGACTCACAGGAGGAGGAAATAGTACTAACCACAGCAGCTGCTGTGGGTTGCTGCCCCTCTGGCTGAAAACAGGCTTGGGATCTCCCCGCTCCCAGCACCGAGGTACAAAAAGCTTGAGGAGAAATGAGAAGCTGGGAAATATCTCATTCATTCATCTCTTTGGTGAATGGCAGGCTCAGCAAGAACTCTTGTTGGCCTGGGATCTTATCTGGATTAATGAATAGTCCAACTCTTCTTCTGCACTGGAATTGAGGCAAGAAGCATAGGCAGTTCATGGCCAGATGGGTACTACCCCTGGAAAGAGGACTAAATGACTTCATGACCAGAATCAAGAAACCTGGGCTCTAAGCAGTAGCTAATAGTGGCTAACGGAGGCAAGCCCAGGAGCCAGACGGCCTGCGTTTGTGCCCCTGTTCTCCACACCCTAGCTGTGTGATCTTGAGCAAGTTACTCTCTGTGCCTAGATTTCCTTGTCTAAATAGAACAATATTAAATGGTTTGGGTCTTAGTAAAAGTGCTTATAACTGTGTCTGACACACCATAAGGTTGGCTTTTGCTATTAGTTTCAACTCTATCATTTATGAGCATTGTGACACTGGGTATGTATTATAGAATATTCTGTAATATTCTACGGCTGTACACCTAATCCTGAGGAAGCCCAGCTGTGTCAGCAATGACTCCTACAGAGAAGAAAACAGCTCTTCTCCATTTCTCTGACTGGAGAAGAGGCCAATGTATCTTTTTAGACTAGAAAGCGCCCAGGTCCACCGCTGCCTGTCACCGGCCTGTCTCTGTCTCAGAGGGGCTACCTCATAAGGAGGGCAGAAAGCTGCACAGAGTGATTCAGTGACACAGGCTTCACTTATGGACAAATGTGGGCAATTTATAAGACAGCCTCAGGTTTATTTCTAAATGTTTTGTCATGGGATCCAGACACATAGTGTCTGTGATTTTCCATAACTTGGAGAGAACTGAGTCCCCTAGGGCTGTTTTCAGACATGGCCTTGTACCCTCATTTGCACCTCAAACTCAGCAGACCCCAAAGAACTCATTCACTTGCCCCTCCTCATCCTCCCAGACCTCGTCTTTCTCCTGTAATCTTCTGCGCCACAGTTCCTCGCACCATCTTCCTCCCATGCATCCAGCTTCCAAAACCTGTGATGTTTTGGTTTCATCCTCTTAGTCCCTGTCCCCTGACAGCACCCTTTGCAGTTGTTTTCCCACCTCCAGGGTCCGTCCGCTCTTCTCCTTCCCTGCCTTCAACGTCTCTCACCTCCGCTGCCTCCTGCACTGGACATTTTCCTAATAGCTCTGGTCAGTCTCTGGCTTCCATCTCCTCTTGCATCCAGAGTTATCTTTCCAAAGTGCAGGCGGAAAGCACTATGGCTGCTATAGTGGGCTTTTCCAGCTTTCTTCCCCAGCCCAAGAAACATAATGCCCTCCATGAGTGGCTCACACAGCGGTGATTCTCAGCTCAGAGCCAAGCTGACATGGCTCTGCAGGCAGGCCCTCCACTGGGGTGCACTGGGCAGGACCTGTGGACACTCCACCAGCTTCCTGAGCACTGCCAGGACTCCATCTTGGCCTCCAAAAAACTCGTCTGAACGTTCTCCAAGGCCCCTTTCAAACCTGCGTGTGCTTGCTCATCACCTTGATGTCCTTCCACTTCTGCCTGCTAAAGCTCCAATGCCCACCCCTAGGAGGAATCATTCCCTCCTCAGTGCCCTCCAGACAGCTTGCTTGTCTGTCCCTTGGGCTTTTACTTCCCCTGCCTTGAATTTTAATCCATTGTTGGTTGTCAGACTTCCGTGTTAGATTCTCAGCCCCTTGAAGACAGGCTTCCTATCATATTCATCTCTGTGCCTTCCCTGAGCCTAGTGCTGAAGCCTGCAGCTGGCACAGGTTCTGCAACTGCTGACTCGAATTGCAGAACCCATGGCTCTCAGAGTTGGAGTGAGGGCAGTAATTGGTGGCAGGGAAGACAATGCTCAGGAGCCTTCAGCTGGACCAGAAAGCCTGGCGAGTGGACTGCAGCGGTGGGCTATCATAGGTGAGCAGCAGCGTGCTGCAGGAGGGTTACAGGGGTCAGTTCACAGTGCACGGAAACAGACTTCGGAGCATCGGGGCTCCCGGCATGCCCTCTCAGTGACCCCGCCTCTAGACATTTGGACAGTGCTATCGAGGAAGGTAGTGGCTTTCTGAGAATTTCATTGGTTCTCCAAGGGGATGCCAGGCAGAGCTCGGGGAGCTTGTGGCATTTTGTTATGAGGGCAGCACTCTGGGATCCCTGTGACCACTGGGGAACCTCTGGATTTGGGGACAAGATTCAACCATAGATTTCTTCCACTTTAGCGTGAGTCCTAATGCTTGGGAAAACACACCTAAGTGAGGCCAACTTCTTTCCTAAATGTGTGCCCATGCACATTATGTGCAGAGGTTTCCATGGGCCCTACGGCCTTATTCACCAAAGAAAGCGGGCCTTTTGCTGATAAGTCAGCAAGTTGGATACTCTCAGGTAAATGGATGGCTAAGGGGGTTCTGCTCAAAACAGAACACCATCAGTTCCCTTTTTAGGACTTCGTAGCTGGCTGTTCCCTTTAGTAGAGTTAGTTATAACACAGTTCCAAGAACTGTGGCAATTACAGAGGACTCTCTGTTCCATGCTAAGTGTTCTAAGCTTTGTTCTCAAATAACTGTCTTTACTACAAAGGTGTGTGGGTGTGTATTTCTCCAAGGCCCAGGGGAGGTAATTTAGCAGCTTTCAAGTAATTGTCATGGTAGGGTGCTGCGTGGCTGTCAGCACTCGGAGTCCCAGGTGGCATAAAGGTAGAATAACAGATGCTCACTTGTGCCAGTTAAAAAAGAAACTCAAAGAGAAGGTACCATGCACAGGACACCTCTGTCAAAAGCACACAAATTTAATTCCTGTCCTGGTCATCTAAACGGGCACCTTGTACATCGTTCACTTTTGTTCATTGTCTCTCCATTCAGTTCATTGCCTTCTCCTGAAGTGTCAGCTGTCATTCAGACCTTCATGACAAAAGGAGCTGGGCCTATGAGAATCCCTGAAGGACTGGAAGCAGAGACAAGAACTGGCTCAGTGTGGGAAGGGGGCAGGCCTGTCCTCATCCGCTCCCACTGCACAGGTACCTGCAGTCAGAGCAAGGGCAGCTGGCTTAGGGACAGCAACCCAGCTGGCGGGTCCCTTAGCTGGTCTATCTTGTGATTTTCGGCCTTCTTTTCACTGGCTAGGCAGGGAGCACCTGACTCTGCCTCAGTAACCCCACCCCCTCTTCCCACACTCAGAGATTATCTCGGTATGAGCGGGCCTGGGCATCATGAAGCACACCCTGTGTATTCTCTCTGGCCTGGCTGCTCCGCATGACCAGTGCTGACAGATGCTCCCAAGTGCCATCAGCCTCTCTCCCCATCCTGGAACGGAAACTCTGCCAAGCTGTCTAGGAGCAGAGCCAGTGGGAAGCTTCCCCTGGGCAGCATCTGGCTCCTTGGCAGGGCATGCTGAGAACCTGGCAACCTCGGATGAATTGAGGCCTTCTCAGTGGCCTGGAGTGTCAGAGCTCACAAACACAGTTGACCTGTCATGTCATGATGGGAAAACAGTGAACTCTGAGCTCCCTTTCCACACATGGTCCAGTGCCCGAGGCTGGTGTAGCATTCTGTAATTGTTTTCTTTTTCTGTTGGATCTGAATATGCTTTACACTAATCAAATATTATCTCTTTTGTGTTTTACAGCTTTTCTCAATGATTTACTGCTTAGTTTCTGAATAGAGGGTGCTTTGCAGCATCAGAGTTATATCAGAAAAAAATTAATATGGGAATAAAGGCATGTTCCACTTTAAGTAAAGTGACCATATTAAACCCAAACCCAACATAAATTACAAAGTGCTTATTTGCTTTGCTAAGTTATTTACTAGTTTCTTTAAAGTAGTGGATATCATCCTTTATGGAACCCAAAAGCTATAGGTCTTCTCCCTAGAAAACTATGGAGTGCTAGCAGGTGTAAACGATTTCGATGGTTGGTCCAGAGATCCCAGGGCGGGTGTTCCTGATTGCTCTGGTGAACCATGGGCCCCAAGTAGGAGTCTCTGTGTTTGAGAGACTTTCCACTTCGTCATTTGACACAGGCTTTGATTTCTTTTCTCATTATACACAATATTCACACGTGTATGACCACACACAGCAAGGCACACGAGCACTGCATAGAATGGGCTCACCTGCATACCAACAGTTCTTCAAACTGGGTGCTTTTCACATTTACCTTTCACACTTCACATGTCACACTTTGTGAACAAGAAAAACATGTGTACCTCTCCACGCCACTCAGTTTCCACTTGTGTTTCCGGGACATCAGCAATCCCCCACCCCAAGCAGCCTGAAAAAGATCGTACAAGGAAAAAGGTAGTGGTTTCTCATTGCCTAGATTTCCAGTTTGGTGTCTGTCAGAACAGTGAGAAAGAGTCTCCTTAACCCCAGGCAACTTAGGGGGTTGGCCACTTTTGTCTTGCACTAGATTTTCAGTTTAAATTGGGGGGGGGCTATTGTTCTAAAGTCTCAGACTCCACCCGCATTTATATGCTATAAGGAGCCAAACTGGGGCTGTGTTTCCTCAGTCTGCATGAGAGAGAGCCAGGTTCTCCCCACAGCCTGTCTTAGGCTAAGCAAAGCTCATCACCTCAGAACGAGAAACCCTGTTATCTCCACAGTTTAGAGTCGAGGACATGGGCTGGGGACACTTTAAACATCTTCCCAGGTGCAAAGTCTTTTGACAAGTTTGGATGACTCCATAGGGAGGAAGCAACTTCGTAACCCAATTTTACTCCTGTGTAATTTTGGATAAGCTAAGCTCTCTGTCAAATAAATGAACAACAACAGAAAAGCAAGCAGGAAAGATTTGTACTAGCCAATTAGTTGAGCAATTAGAACATGTCCCTTAAAAATTTGTTCTCAAGTTTAAGATTTGAATTGGTATAGTCATCTTTAAAAACAGATGTCAAGGAGGAGATTCATTGGAAAATATTAACATTCTTTGTGGATGTTAATAAAAATATTCCTGGGATCATTTTTAAGGGGAAAAAAAACCTGTTAGGATATGATTGCTTTTTTCCCCTTTGTTGTAATTTTGGTTCTTTTACAGTTTCAAAAATTACCCAGTTTTCCAAGTGCGTAATATTTAAGATTTTTCTAGTTTAATTATAGAATGTATAAACATTAAAGATAATAAAAATAAGTGGTAAGCTTGATATGTTTCAGAGAAAGCTAATACATTTGATTGCTCCCAGCTCTATTGCAATTACAGATCCTGGAGGAGAGACCACAACATTTGCTGGCTTAGGACGCACAGACACTGCTATTGGCAAATCTGTCAGGGCAATCTCTTCTTGAACCTGCTAGGAAGGTTTGACAGGCTCCCCAGTCCCAAGACCAGATCACTGAACAACTCAAGTCATTAAACCTTTGCTCAGTGTCTTCGTGCATAAAATGGTGGAATCTCTGGTACAAGTCACGTTGTGAATCAGGGAAGGAAAAGAAGGTTAGTAATGGCTAGGCAGACATCTCCAAAATAATAGAAATTTAACCAACTTAGCCTGTGGACATTTTCTGCTCCTAAAGAAAGGGGAATTAATTTGCTCTGAGTACTTATCATAGAGCCAAAATGATTGAAAGCCAGTGCTACTCACCAATGTTCTCATACCAGAATGTAAACCAACTTATGCTTCCTTCACTGAGAAAGCCTTGTGATCAGAAAGGTAGCTGTGTGTACCAGATGTTGTGCCTAGTGATAATTTGGTACAACACCTTATCTCATTGTGGATCATTGACATTTTGCAGATAGCAGCTAATCTTTGAGCTGCACTTTGAAAAATACTGGCCTAAATTTAAATACCTGCAATTTGTTCTAAAAAGTGAATAGTTTTTCATTTGAAAATGTTTTCCTGGCACGGCTCCATTTTTTTTAATATGACTAAGCCTGGAGTCAAAACTTTCACATGTAGTTTATCTTCTTAGCTCATCAAGCTGAGAAATGGGAAATTTGGTGGTAGATATTTCTTTCTTAGCAGATTGTCAAGTCTGCTTCCCATTCAATATATACAAATATCTGACTTAAGTTGGGTTTTTACCCTTTGGGTTTCCTATATAAATGCAACTCCTATTTACTCTTTTGGTCATTCTTGCAGGGAAATAAGCTCTTTATGTGTGTGACTGCATGTATGTACATAGGACATTATAACTCAATGAATTGAGAACTAAGTGCTCAGCTGGGGAACTGGTCAAAGAAATAAGAATATTCTCACATCGGGAACATTAAGGCATTATCAGCCTGAGACTGCTTACAGTGAATGTTGTAGACTATGTGAGTTGTGTGCTATTTTGTCTTTGCACTCTTTAAAAGCTGAAATATCGCCATTTGAAAATAAGCTCCTAAAGTAAAAGAGAGAGTGCAAGACACAAATTTCATTCCACGAGCCCCAGGTGAAAAACGTGCAAGGACAGGTTAGTGGCAGGCCCTAGGGGATACTCACATCCACATGCATCCAGATCTTATACTTCTTGCAAATATCAGCGACAGCTAAGAGGGGATCAAATGCTCCATACACAGTGGTCCCAGCCGTGGCGCTCACAAGGAAAGGAACAAATCCCTATGCAAATGAGAAAGTCCCAGGCATGTAAAACAGGGTTTCAAGCATTCTTTGACATAGCTGACAAAAACAGTGAACATTCTTCCCCTATCATACACATGTATGTTTTGGGAGCCATCAGAAGGCTTATTGAAACTTGAAGCCTGGTAGGAACAATATTCACACTCCAGGCGCTGAGTTCTCCAGGCCACTCCGCTGGACCTGCAGTTGCCCTATGAGAAGACATTCTGGATCTCAGAAGAGGCTACACTGGACCCAGAGGTAAATAAACTTTGTAGTGCCCACAGGTCATTTATATATTCCAGGGAGATTTTCCAGCTTCCCAGCCCCTTTTGCTGACTTTCTAGTCTTCCTTTTTCATAACAGGCCCTCTAAACCTAATCAATAAGCAGAAAAGAGAACGAAGAGAAGGAACTCCAGCCCATTACTCCTATTTGGAAAATCCTCAGATAATGTGTTTGGAGTCTTAGAGAAGAGGATACACATGAGCTAAACAATAGCCATGGCTTTTATCTGTCTTAGTGGTTCTCTGTCTGCCTGGCCCTGGCTCAGTGAAATTGATTAAAATAATACGTGGCTGCTGAAAGAAGGCCAAAGAATGTCTCAGATTGGATGAACATGTTACTCCCCATGATGTAACATGACGTTACAGAGGCGGTCTGTAGGTGGCAGCAAAGTTTAATCTGTGATTTACGTTACAAGAAGCTGTTCTAGTACAAGAACAAGGGGAATTTGTGTGCCAATTTGTGTGAGGGAAAAGGTCATATAAAAAAATTATTCCTGAGTTCACGATAATCAGATGCATGTGTTATAACATTCAACTAGGAACTGTACATTGTACCCAGTAAAAGTTAAACTAAGAGAATTTTAAAAACAAGCTCTCTGGCTTATGAACCATCCGTATAAATGACTTTCCAGAGCTTCATGGGAATATCTAGCAGGTCTTCAGAACTTGTACTTCTAAAAAGAGTTCTGAATTGCTGCTGAAAAATCAGATTTTGGGACAGCCAGTCTTATCAGTATGTATCCAAGCAGGAAAAGTGATTCCTTTCAAATTACTCCATACCAGTAGCTCACACACTGCACTAGAATTCTGGTATTTTCCACTTGTGAAAATGATCTCTCAAATGTGTCTGTTTAATTCCAAACCTCATCACATAAGGAGAAAAATGCTTTGGAAATTCTTACAACATTATTGTGTATGTTATTTATTCAGCAACTTAGATTTTTCTAAAGCAGAGCCTATAACTCAGAGAAATAAATAATGACTGGGTAAAAAATTCCATATTCTCATTAAAACTGGGAGGTTGAGGTTGGGGTCTTTAAAAAACAAACAAACAAACAAAAAAAACCAAAGTCTGTTCTCCACTGGATAGGAATATAAATTTGTACCCTTAGCTTGTCATGGGCAGCATAAAGCTCCCCACAAAAACTTACTTTTTGTTTGACTTCAAGGATCCTTCTTTCAAGATCAGATGGGATCATTTTTCCCCTGAAAGGAAAAATAAATGTATTATAGATTTGATTTGAATAATGTACTTTTTTGTCTTCGACAAATGGCCGCATGAGAGTAAAAGTCCAACCCTAAACCATTGGCAATAATGGTCAGTTTAAACAACTCCTTGCCTCTTTTGAGGAAAAAAATGCATTTCCTCCCCAAATGATTCAGGGCTGTAATTTCTGGCAAGTTCTGGGGACTCCTGACCACACTGCACTGTCAGAACAGTTGTGGGTCCCTCCACTCTGCACAGACCCTGCTTTTTAGGTTGTCCTCTTAATTTATTGAAACAAGGCTAATTTTGGAGCAAGTCATTTAGCAATGGAGGGAGGGTGCAGAAAAAGGCTTGTATTCCAAATCTTCTAATGAATGAACCTACCAACAAAGTACCAAGAAGAGAAAATCCATTCTGAAGCATTTGAATGAAATATTAAGCTAAAAATCTACCTAATTACATTCTAACTGCTAAACACATAAAGCAGGCCAAGAACTCATGGGCTCCAATTTAAAAGAGACAGATATATAGGACTGGAGAGAGAAACATCCTTTCATCCCTGCAATGTGTCTTCCCTAAAGTAAAAACACAGATAGTGCTTTGCTTACTGTAAAACCCCATCATTATAGTAACCAGATGAGTTGATTTCTCCAAGAAGCTAGATGTGGCTAGGTGAGTGATCTTAGCCAAGTTCCTTAATTTCCCTGTGCCTATGATTATTGGCTCTAGAACACAGTGATAATAATGTTACTTATGGAGTTACGAGGATTAAATGAGTTAATAAATGCAAAATTCTTTTGAAAGTGCTTGGCATATGGGAAGCATTCAATAAACGTTAGCTCTTATTGTTGGGATTGTTACTACGTATTGTGACAGTCCCATCTTAAGAAATCTGGGACAAAGCAGGCAAAGGGCAGACAGCTTAGGCACAGGGCATTGGAGGCAGTGAATAGTCTCCACACCCGCTAACTCTCTTGAGGCTGCGAAACTGGCTAAGCTTTTCACATCAAGGTCCTTGATCTAGGGTTTTTGTTTTTTTTAAAGGCAATCCAGAAAAATAAATTACGGGGTGGAGGTTGTAATAATAAATGGTGGCGGGATGCTACTGGCATTTAGTGAATAGCAAGCAGGTTGTTAGTATTTGTTACCAGCTCAATAGCCCACCCGTGGCTGTCCCTGTGATTCTAGATGCAGAGCAAGCATCTGGGCTGCTTCCCTATATCTTCCAGTGGGGCCTTGCCAAATTTTTTGCACATTGAAATATTATTAATTACTTGGCTAACATTTCCCCACTTGAAAATGTAATTTGGGCATTATGGAGTGAGGAGGTAAGTGATATTTTCTACAATCTTCATTTCAGGCCCACAAAGGAGGTGTTGCAGAGTAGCTGGACTATAAAGCAAACATTAGGCTTGAAGGCACTGAGAACCACTGATTCATGTGAAGCTGTTTTCCAAAGAGAGGCGCTAAACTACAATTACCGGGCCAGGGTCATTGACAAGTTAGTAGTGATTAGTTAGTGAGGGTGCTGGGGAACAAAGGGCATTAAATGTACAATTCAGAGCAGCCCACCCTCGGGGGAACTTAGTGCGATGGGGACAGAGGGAATGCAGAGAGGGTGGTGGAGAGGGCATCTCACTCCCTAAATTTCTCTCTTTGCAGCTTGGCCTGAGAATAACCCTCAAAGTAGTGATTTTCACCTCTCTTGGAGCAGGATCTGCTGAAACACATCGTCCCGGAGGCTGCTATACACAAAATGTTCACATTTCAGAGGAAATTCAGATATTTATCTTTTATATAAAGTTCTAAGCACATTAAAATCACTGTAGTGATTTCCTAATATGTAGAAATTGAGAGACAGAATTCCTAGGAATTGGTTGCAAATCCCAAATTTTACCTAGTATACCCAAACTAGTCACCTCTGCCTTGGAGAGTTTGAGATGGACTAGCTTGAGGATTTGCTATCTGCTCATCTAATCACATCTGGATGTTTTGTTAAGCGTAGGGCAGTAAGGTGTCACAGATTAGGGTACATTAGAATTGAAAGAGGCCCAAGACATGATTCTAGTTTAATCAGCTCATATTTTAAGTGAGTAAACAGACTAAGAGAGGTGAAGTGACTACCCAAGGTCAAAAGCTCATAAAAGGCTGGTTGTAACTAGAAATAAAATGCCAAGCTTCCAGCACAAACTCGAAGGGCCAAACATATAGGAAACCTATTTAGAATAATTGGAGTCTTTTAAGATAAGATAAATCCTTTGAGATAATATCTGGCTTTCATGAATCAGAGGTGTCAGTCAAGCCTTCCAGGAAAGCAGTAATGAATATCTAGTCAGTTCCATTTCCATATCAGTGAGCTGAGGGGCGGCAGGGAGGGGCAGGCTTGTCCAACACTGTACTCCCCCGCTTATCTATAGGGGATACATTTCTAGACCCACAGTGGATAGTACAAACCCTATATATACTATGTTTTTTCCTGTACATGCATATCTATAGGAGAGTTTAATTTATAAGTTAGGCACAGTAAGAGATAAACAAGTAATAAAATAGAACTATTAAGCAATATACCATACATAAAAATTAAGTGAATGTGGTCTCTTTCTTTCTCTGAAAATATCTTATTCTTCTGTACTCAATTTTTTCACTTAAAGGAAGCACTTTATGGCTTCTCTTTGGCATCTGCCTTGTTAACATAACTACTCTTACACTTTGGGGCTGTTATTAAGTTAAGTAAGGATGACTTGAACATCAGTACTACGATACTGTGAAGGTCAGTCTGATAACGGAGATGGCTACTAAGGACTGACGTAGGGAGCGTCTACAGCGTGGAGACGCTGATCAAAGGGACAGTTTGTGATTCGGGTGGGATGGAGCAGGACAGCATGGGATTTCATCACGCTACTCAGCAGAACAGCGCACAATTTAAAACTTATGGGTTACTTCTGGAATTTTTCATCTAAAATTTCAAATCATGGTTGACTGTGGATAAGCGAAACCATGGATGAGAGGGACCACTGTAATCAAGTCCACATGTTTGCCTCTTGCACAGTGGAAGGTGGTGGGTGTGGCTCCTGACGGAGCAGGACGGGTGTCCGAGAGGCACTCTGCCTTCCACGTCCATCTTCGTTTTGTCCACTTGGGAACCCAGAGCCTGGCGCGCTGCAGGTGGCAGATCACCATTCATGGCAGGTGTGTGACTAGAAGGCAAAAGTTTAACCCAAGGATGATATTAATATGTTCACTCTACCTCACTCTCTAACCAGATGGCTAATGTGGGGCCTCGGGAGGCAAAACTATTCATCTTTCCCTTTATCTTATAATTGGCTGAATTACTTTAGAACCATGGTTCTTAAAATGTAGAGTGCATAAAAACACCAGTGCACATCTTTAAAATGCAGATTCTTTGGCTCTGCTTTTAGGGATTTTGATTCAGTAGGTCAGTTATAGCACCCAGAATTAATTTATCCCACAAGAATTTACTGAGCACTTACTATGTGCTAAACACTGTTAGGCATGCTGGGGTACCTGGGTGAAACAGTCCAGTTTCAACTCTCCAGGACTTACATGCCATCAAGGGAGATAATGACATGGTTCATAGACAGGCATGCATAGGAATTTGCATTTCTAATAAGCACCCAGGGTTGTTCGGAAGTGAGTAGTCCTAGCTCCAAGAAATATTGCTTTAGAAATGAAGTTTTAACCTGGTAGGCATTTAAATAATTGTATAAAATGCTAAGTAAGCCAAGTAAGCCAAATACTTTTCATGTTACCCATGGCTTTGAGCCATCATGGCTTAGGGCCACAAGCAGAAGGAGCTCCAGATGTGGCCCCGTGTGTCCCCTGCCTGCCCATGTGCTGAGGGGTGTGCACGCTGGGCAACAACCAGCAGGCTATGCTGAGGATTAGGGGCTGCCTGGCCAGTCCTGGCCTTTCCAGAGAAGCATTTCTTGATGCAGGGCAGCTTTGGATGGCAGCTGTTGCATCTTCTGTGTCTGTTCTAAAACTATTTCCATAGCAAAGAGTTATTTTTAATGTTTACACATCCAGCTTTTAGGCTCACAGTGAAGTTGTGACTGATGCTTTGTAACGCTGCTCTCTGTTAGATATTAGTGTGTAAGACAGGACTGCCATTCAAGTGACTCTTGAACCAGACTGCTGCTTTGAATGTTCCTGTTTTGAATTAAAATTCCTGATTAGCAATAACCTTTCAAAAGTCACGTGATGCTATAGGGTCAAATAACTTCATAAGGTTGCCTCTGCAAAATTCCACAATGCCAGCTAGAGCTGCCAACAAATCCTTCTCTTTGTGGGAAGGGCAAAACCCATGGATTACATTGTGTGCGGACTTTGGACCCTGATTCATCGCTACCTCCTCTGGCTCTGAAGGAGAAAACGAACTCTCTTACCAAAAGGAGAAAATTACTAGAGAGTGTAACCTCTAGGCAGGCGTCTAAATGGTCAGGTATGGGGTGCTTGAGTCATCAGTGACCGGTGACCCTTGCTCACTGGCCCTGCTGAACGTATAATAATTCTACCAGCCTTTTCCAAGTGAGTAGAGCTTGGTTGTTCACAAAGATATGATGAGGGCTGGCAAAAAGTTCAAAGACTTCCTGTAGGCACCCGCTAGGACATCAGTTGTAATCCACAAAGAGGCTATTGTCTTTGTGATGGTTTTGAGGAGAGTGATCCATTGAACAACCCAGCCCATGGTACAGATAGGACCCAAAACATCCCAGAGAGCAGTCCTTTGAAGGGCCCTTAGAATGCCCAGCCACCTGTGGTGACAAACACCCCAAGGATGTGTCCCACATTCTCAACACCTTTTGGTGAATTAGCCACTGCAAAATTCCAGCCACACCATTACTTGTAATTGTCAGAAGGGAAGGTTATAGCTCTTCAAAAGCCAGCTTAGGACTGAATGTGTTTGTCCTCATCCAGTCAGTCTTGTGTCCTCAGGAAAGGAAAGCTTTTTTGGTTTTGGTACCATTGAGACCCTTTCCACCATGATCCTGAACAAGGCTGTTAGTGAAACAGAAGAGAATGGCCAAAGAGAGGAAAGCAGCCTGGCAGCTTTTAAAGCTGCAAAGCAGTGATTATGGAGAGTAGAACAGCACTCTGTGCACCAGGGTCTTCACATGGTGGTGTAAAAGTCTTTGGGAGCCAGTCGATCATGAGGAATATTTGGAGAGTTTGTTCCTCCTGTACCTAAGCAAGATCAGCAGAGGGATCTGGATAGGGGGTGCAGTGTAAGCCTGATGGCACTGGACCCCCAGAACCAGCACATCCAGTTGAGTGTCTGAAGAGCTTGCAGCCAAACATGATGATTGAACTGGTTATGAATAGATTATGGACGCTGAGCCCCTCGTGAACTGGGAAGATGTTGCAGGGGTAGAGTTTTCCAAAGCCCCAATAAAGGAGATAGTTGTGTGGCCCATGATGAGGCTAGACATCTTCACTGGTTTATGAGAACCCCAGTAAGGAATTCTGCTCTTAGGTCCTCCCCGCACTGATAAAACACTGATTGGCAACTGTGCTGCTAGTCAGTTGGGGGATGGGGTAGGGTGGGGTGGGGGAGGACCTTTTCAGTATCTCTGCCTCCTCCTTGACCTCTAAGTCAGTAGGCGAGGGGGAAAAAATGGTCTGGGCACATTGTTTGCTGTTGCAAGATGTCAGCAGCCAACTGTGATATTTATTAATGAAAACGATTCCCTGTTATCTCAGTGGGGCGATGGTGAGCATGAGTCTTCCAGGAGGATAAAAACTGAGTTTCTAGGTCAGTTAGTCAGAACAGCCTTGTCTTCTGAAGATGGTATGCTAGTGGTGGGAGCAACCAATTGCTCTCAGGAACTCATGAGGCTGCTGGAGAAGGCTGGTGAAAAGGCTCTGCATTCCCTTCCCAGAAGTCATGCAGGAGAAAGAAGGTAATTGATCTGATGTCCAGGGAGCAGGGCTGCCTCTGTGAGGAGGAAACAGCTGGTTGTGCAGTAATCGGAAGGGTTCTTGGGGGCCGACATGACACAGCTGTGCAGAGAGGTC
>PVKU01002670.1:0-10592 GCA_004027475.1 Anoura caudifer
TCTTCCGATCTGCCCTTATTATATGAAATGTTAAAGGGACTTATCTAAGAAAAAGAAGATAAAAAATATGATAGTAAAAAGACAGCAAACTCAAAGATATTAACAACCACACCTAAAACAAAAGCAAACTAAGCAAAAAGCTAGAACAGGAACAGAACCACAGAAATGGAGATCACATGGAGGGTTAGCAACGGGAGAGTGGGAGGAGGAGAGAGGGGGGAAAAGGTGAAGAGAATAAGTAGCATAGATGGTGGGTATAAAATAGGGGGAGGGCAAGAATAGTGTGGGAAATGTAGAAGCTAAAGAACTTGTGACACATGGACATGAACTGAAGGGGGGAATGTGGATGGGAGGGGGTGTGCATGGTGGAGGGGGATGATGGTGGAGAAATGGGACAAGTGTAATAGCATAATCAATAAAATATATTAAAATATAAATAGTATAAAGTGTTTAATTAACTTATAGTCAAATGATAAAAAAACAACAACTTGTTTTCTAGTGGAAAAGAAAACCTAACTGTACATCTACAAGAACTAGAGGAACAGCAACAAGCAAAGTCCAGAGCAAGTGGAAGGAAGGAAATAATCAATATCAGAGAAGAATTAAATAACATAGAGACTAAAAAATAATAATTCCAAAGATCAATGAATCCAGGAGCTGGTTCCTTAACCATACCCATCAAGAAAAACAGAGAGAGGACCCAAATAAATAAATCAGAAACAAAGGAGTAGTCACAACTACAGAAATAGGAAGGACTTAAGAAATTAGTATAACCAACTATATGCAAAAAAAAAAAAATGGACAATCTTGGTGAAATGGACAAATTTCTACAAACATAAAATCCTTCAAAATTGAGTCAAGATGAAGCAGAAAGCCTAAATAAACTAATAACAACTAATAAAATTGAAGCAGTAATCACAAAACTCCCAGCATACTAAAGCCTTGGACTGGATGCCTTAACAGGCAAATTTTACCAAACATTTAAAGAAACACTAACTCCTGTCCTTCTCAAAATATTTGAAAAAATTCAAAAAGAGGGAACATTCCCAAACCCTTTTTATGAGGGTATTATTACCCTAATTCCAAAACAAGGTAAAGACACAACAAAGAAAGGCAACTACAGGTCAATATCTCCGAAGAACAGAGACACTAAAATCCTCCACAAAATGTTGCCAATCCAGGCACAGCAATACATTAAGAAGATTATATTCTGTGATCAGTTGAGATTTAATTCAGGGAGGCAAAGATGATACAATATTAGAAATCAGTAAATATAATACACCACATAAACAACATGAATGAAAAAAAATCACATGAACATATCAATAGATGCAGAAAAAAGATTTGATGAACCTAATACCCATTTATGATAAAAAAAAAAAACACTCAGCAAAGTGGGAATACAGGGAATATAACTCAACTTAATAAAGGCCATATACAAGAAACATACAGGCAACCTCATACTCAATGGCCAAAACCTAAAATCATTCCACTTAATATCAGGAATAAGACAAGGGTGTCTGCTTTCACCACTTATATTCAACATAGTACTAGAAGCTCTAGCCACAGCAATCAGAAAAGAAAAAGAAATGAAAGCCATCCAAATTGGATAGGAGAAAGTTAGACTGTCATTATTTGCCAATGACATGATAATGTACATGGAATACCTTATAATCTCCACCAAATAACTACTCATCCTAAAAAGTGAATTTGGCGAAATAGCAGGATACAAAGTCAATATTTGGAAATTGAGGGCATTTTTTAGACCAACAATGAAATACCAAAAACAAAAGTCAGGGAAAAAATCCCGTTTGATATAGCAACAAGAGAAATAAAGTACATAGGACTAAACTTAACCAAGGAGGTGAAAGACTTGTACTCAGAAAACTATAGACACTGGAGAAAGAAATTGAGGAAAATACAAATAAATGGAAACACATAGCGGGCTTATATTTGGAAGAATTATCATAATTAAAATGTTCATACTACTAAAAGCAATCCAAATATTTGATGCAATCCCTATTAAAATACCAATTGTGTATTGCATGTAGAAAAAAAGTTACAAAAATTTATATAGACTCAGAAAAGGCCCCAAATAGCTTCAGCAATCTTGAGAAAAAACAAAGCAGAATGGATGGTAATACCTGATATCATACTAAACTACAAGGCCACTGTAATCAAACAGTTTGGTACTGGCATAGAACAGACACTTAGACCAATGGAACAGAACTGAGAGCAAAGAAATAAACCCACTTCAATATATTCAATTAATATTTGACAAAGAGGACATGAGCATGCGATGGAATAAAAATTGCATCTTCAATAAATTGTGTTCAGAGAAATGGACCAGTACATGCAAAACAATAAAACTAGACCATCTATTTATACCATACACTGGAGTAAACTCAAAATGGATAAAAAACTTAAACATAAGCTGTGACACCATAAAAGTCCTAGAGGTAAACATAGACAGGAAAATTTCAAATATCCAACACAGCAATATTTTTGCCATGATATCTTCTAAGGCAAGGAAAATACAGAAAAAAAAAAACAAAAGCAAAAACAAATAGGAGTATATCAAATTAAAAAACTTGTGTATGGCTAATGAAACCATCATCAAACTGAAAAGGGAAACGACTCCATAGGAGAACTGTATAGTTGCCAGTGATATATCAGACAAGGGTTTGAATTCCAAAATACATAAAGAATTCATATGACTCAACTCCTAGAACAAAAACAATCCCTTTAAAAAATGGACAAAAGACCTGAATAGACATTTCTCCAAGGAGGACATATAGAGGGCCGATAGACAAATGAAAAAATGGTGAACATCACTAGCCATCAGAGAGATGCAAATTAACACCACAGTGAGATTCCACTTCATACCAGTAAGAATGGCCATCATAAACAAAGCAACAAACAAGTGTTGGAGAGGATGTGGAGAAAAGGGGACCCTAGTGCACTGTTAGTTGGAATGCATACTGGTGCAGCCACTGTGGGATATAGTATGGGATTTCCTCAAAGAATGAAATACAGAACTGCCATTTGACCCAGTGATTCCACTTTGAGAATATACCCTAAGAATTCTGAAATTCCATTTCAAAAGACCTTATGCACTCTTATGTTCCAGCAGTGCTATTTACAATAGCCAAGTGATAGAAACAGCCTAAGTGCCCATCAGTAAATGAGTGGATCAAAAATGGTGATACATTTATGCAATGAAAAGAAATAAGTAACTCCTACCTTTCAAGAAAACATGGTGGAACTGGAGAGTATTATGCTAAGTGAAATAAGCCAGACTGTGAAAGACAAATATCACATGATCTCACCCATAATAGTAACCTAATGAGCAAAAATAAATGAAAGAGCAAAATAAAACTTGAGATGGGAGGAAGATGGCAGTGATATAGGTGGGAGTTGAGCCCACTTGCTCATGCACCCAGTTTGGACACTTAGCCAATCTACTGAAGAACAGAATGGACAGCCGATAGAATCCCAGCTGATAATGAAGGTTGGAAGCCAAAGTGTGAAGAGGATGCTTAAAAACAGGTTGTAAGATTTTGTAGGGAGACAGGAAGGTCCCTGGACCATGCACCAGAAACTGTGGGAGCACTGGAAGAGAGCTGGGTCAGTGATAGCAACTGAATGGCTACCTCTGCTCCCAGAGCAGGGAAGTCTCAGACCAGTGCCAGCAGAGGCTGGCATGCACTAAGTCACTGGGGGTATAAAAAGGCAGTAAGTGACACACAGCCAGCAGTGTACCTCAGCTGGGATGGCAGTCATCAGCTGGGACAGTACCAGAGAAATTAGGGTTGCTGGGTAACACCTGGAGCTGGGAGAAGAGATGGGCAATGACTGGCCATGAACCCTCTAGACTCTGGACTGGTCAGAGAGTTTATGTGGAAAGCCAGGCACTTGTTAGGAGTGGCAGGTAGCACCCAAGGGGACTTTTCTCAAAAAAAACTGAGCAGCCATGCAGGGACCTCATGCATGCAGCTGCTGAGCTAGAGAAGAGAGAGGAGTGAGGGTGTGATTTGCTCCTACTCAGGGAGCCTCATGGATTGGTCAAAGGGGCTCAGAGAAGCAGCAGCCCCCAGAGAGACTTCTTGCAATAGTGGAACTGAGCTGCCCTGCTGTGCCCACAGGTGCAGTGGCCAGGCCAACAAAGAGGGAGGAAGGAGGGAACAATTTGATCCCACTTGACGCACCTCATGGACTGCTTAAAGGGTTGCAAAAGCAGGTGGATTATCAAGGCTAGCCTGCAGCAAGTGCATAGATTAGACAGTGCACAGTGTTTTGAAAGTGTGGGATAGAAACTGGGCACCAGTGATTATTGTAGCCCAGATTGAGCCCCCATCCTTCCAGAACCACATTAAAGGAAAAACAAATGGAGCCCAACCCCCTTGTACCTGCAGGATTCAGGAAGATTTGCGAAACTTGTTTGGCAGGTGTAAAATTATCAGGAGGCTTTTGTTTTTGTTTTTGTTTTTTTAAGAGTAAGACCAAAAGACCCGGAGCTGTGAGAAAACCAGAAATAGATCCAGAAAGAAGTCACAAGGTGAACACAAACAGCTGAGACAAATTTCATTTTGCAATATTTCAGAACTTCCATGTTTATTTGTATTTTTCTCCCTTCTGTTTATATAGTATTTTATTTGATTGCTTTTAATGTTTGATTTGTTTCTTATTCTCTCTTTCATACTGCATTCTAATTTTTCTTCTTTCACTTCACTCATATTCCAAATAACACACTAGTCTTGGTCTTTTACTTTTTATTTTTATTATTTTTATTCAGATTACATATTTCTTATAATACTATTGTTATTCCAAATACCACACAACACCCTTCCTGGTCTTAATCCATTTCACCATCTTCCTGAGCTTTATTACTGTTGTGGTTAATTTTATTTTCTCTTGCACTATGCCAAGTTTCTATCCCTTACTCTTACTATGTCTCCTCCATCTAAACTTGCATAAGTGCTCTTTTTTTTTTTTAAACTCAACTCACATTCTTTTTCCCTTCTAATAAGAGTTATTTCTTTTTCACCTTTTATAAACAGTGGCTAGTTGGGTGAAAAATCAGGATTATTTCTATACTTTTCCAAAGGAAATCCTGTTTGTTCACTACTTGTTTATGCTCTAAATCCCATAGAATACTATCCCATTATCTTATTCCATTTCACTTTCCCCCTGTCCCTGAGCAGTTGAGGGAGGAATTTTACTTCATTGTTTTCTTTCTCCCTTTTTTACTACCCACCCCCCAACTTGGGATTTACTCCTTATTCTTATTAGGTTGCTTTCCCCATCCTCTCAAAATCATTTTTCTTTACAGTAGACATTTCATATTCACTTTTTGGTTTTCTACAATACTCTTATTTCCTTTACACATTTTTCAAACTTCATTCAGAAGTCGTTGCTATCAAAACTGCTGTTTTTTTTTCTGCAATTTTTCTCCCATTGGTGCAGTAACTTTTCAATTTTACCACAAACCTCATAGTATACTTTTCTCTCTTCTTACCCTATTGTCCCATCAGCTTTCTGTGTTTTACTTATGTTGTAAATTTTTCTCTCCCCCTTTCTTCACCTAGATTCTGTCCCAACTCATCTTTTCTCCTCCTTCTCACCACAGAACAATTTCCCCCTATTTTAGTCATCTCATATTCTGTTTGTTATATCTTATAATATCCACAATCTCTCTTCATATTTGTTAATCTTAGTTCAATTGTGGTAGAGATTGCTGTTGTGGTAGGGGGTTCTTTTGGCTGGTTTATGTTTGGTTGTCCATTAACACTGCTTTGTTAAACAATACTGTTACAGAGCAACAGAAGACCTGTTATGTCTGCCGCCTTATGGAAAGATGCCTCTCAAAGCCAGAGATTTGTGAAAAAGAAAGGAAATATTTATTTAATGCTATGCAGAGTTAAAGTAGCAGCCTAACATCTTCATTAAAATATCAAAGTCCTTTAGGATACCCACAGACACCCACGGTGCTTCCTATCTCCCTCTGCCCTAAGTCAGGGTACCGTAATTGCAAGGAAGAGAAGCACACATCTGGGATCCAGGCTCCTGACACCATCAGCTGTGTTGTCATCCAGGCAGGATCTCTAATTAATCCAAAGCCATGTGGCACCTTCTCATGGCCTACTGGCAAGAGTCCTTTCCCCCTTCTTCCAGGCAAAATCTCTCTTGCTCTCAGGCCACACAGCCAAAGGGGGCACCCACATGGTTTTCTTCTAGGGGGCACACAGCCAAAGCCACATGGTTTTTCTTCTACCAAAGCTGTGGGGAATGGGTCCCCACTCTGGCAAAGCCACGTGGCTCTCCCTCTTCACCAAAGCTGCAGGGGTCTGCACTCTGGTGAAACCGCATGGATCTCTCCTTCCAGCAAAGCTGCAAGAGCGTCTCTACTTGGGCAAAGCCAAGTGGCAATTCTCTGCTAAAGCCACATGGTGATTTCCCCTCATAGGGATGTGGGTCCTGCTCTCTGGTGAAACCTCATGGATCTTCTCTCAATGGCTGCTGCTTCTCAGTTTAAATCCCTGCACCAAATCTCTTCCGTATCCTCATTTTTGACCCCTCCTACAATCAGTTACACCTGCCAGCATTCCCGTATATTCCAAGTTTATTGGGATGCCATTATGAGTCTGGGCAGGTATGTCCCCATTTTCTGGAGCCAATCTTCTCCAAGCTCCCACGCAGGTGCTGTAACTTGAGGTTCCTCCCCCAGTCACATCTTGGGGGGAGTCCTTTCCATCCCCCTGGCTCAGAGCATGGCTACAGCTATTTAACACATCTAAGCTACCAGCCAAAGACTATAGATATGTTAAATGACCATGCCATGGATTAGCAGCTCTGCATGTCCCTGCTCCATGTGTCCCTTCCCCCAACTCATACCTGTGGGGGAGGGGGTGAGGACATCTTATATATCCTTCTAATATTCCCTGGACACCCTGAGTTCTGGGCCCCATTCTAAATCCCTGTTTTGGGGGGCCCCCTCCTGGCTGCATCCTGCATCAATACCTGTACAAATATCATACAAGACAAGGTGGGAATTCCACTGAAGGGAAGAACAAACCAAATAAGAAGCCACCAACAGGTAAAGCCCAAGCACAACAAGAGAGCTCTTGCAAATGTAAGAAGGGGGAACCCTAGAGCATCCAGACAAGGAGCTGAGAGAGACTGCAGCACTGAGTCCCAAATAACCCTACCACAGAAGTTCACCCTTTGAAGAGAGTTGACAAAGCAGCTCATCTAAAATCACAGAAACAAACAAACAAAAAAAAGAGTCACCTAAAATGAGTAGACAAAAAAAAGAACCTGTAATTGAAAGGAATAGAAGACTCCCTATTCAAAGAGCTAAATGAAATAGAGTCAAGCAAACTATCAGATAGGGAATTCACAATAATACTTATAAGGATAATCAAAGATATCACTGACAACTACAAGGAACTGAGTGGGAAGTATAATAGTATGAAAACTTAAATGGAAACTATAAAAAAAGAACCAGGAAGAAATAAAGAATACAATATCTGAAATAAAAATACACTAGAAGGGATTACAAGCAGGCTGGATGAGGAAAAGGACCAAATTAGTGACCTGGAAGACAAGGTAGAAAGAAATACCCAAGTAGAGAGACTGCATGAAAAAAGATTTTAAAAATATGAAGCTAGCTTAAGGGAAAGTCAGGACAACATGAAATGCAACAACATTCAAATCATAGGAAGAGTAGAAAAAGAAGAAAAGGAGTAAGAGTAGAAACCCTGTTTGAAAAAATTATGACAGAAACATCCCTAATTAGAAGAGGCTAAAAGCCATGCAAGTTTAGGAAGCACAGAGAGTCCCAATCAAGATGAACCAAAGAGGCCTACTCCAAAACACATAATCAAAATGACAGATTTTAAAAACAAAGGGAGTACTAAAGGCAGCAAGGGAGAAACAGGAAATAATACACAAGGGAGCTCTAAAAAACTGTCAGCTGATTTCTCAACAGAAAGACCACAAACCAGAAGGGAATCCAAGAAATATTCTGTGTAATGAAAAACAAAAGCCTGCAACCAAGACTACTCTACCCAGCAAGGCTCTCAATTAAAATGGAAAGTGAAATAAGGAATTTCCCAGACAAACAAAAAGCTACAAGAATACATTTCCATGAAACCAGCACTGAAAGAAAAGCTCAGGGTCTGCTTTTAGAAAATAAAGAAAAAGAGTGAGAAACAAAGGAACACAGGAACAAAGGGAAAAAATGAGTAAGTACTTATCAATAATAACCTTAAATATAAATTCATTAAATGCTCCAATCAGAAGATATAGGATAGATAAATGGATAAGAGAACATGACCTACATTGTGGTACCTAAAAGAGACCTACTTCAGAACAAAAGATCTACAAAGACTGAAAATGAAGGGATGGAAAAAATATTCCAACTAAATGGACAAGGGGGGAAAAGCCAGGGTAGCAATACTTAGATCTGACTAAATAGACTTCAAAACAAAGGCCATAAAAAGAGACTTCATAACACTCAAGCATAGAATTCATCAAGAAGACATAAACAAACATTATAAAAATATATGCATACAACATAGGATCTCCCAAATATATACGAAAAATCGGAGAATTTCAAGAAAGATATAAACAACAGCACAATTATACTAGAGAATTTTAATGCCTCACTGTCAACAATACATAGATCTTCCAAACAAAATATCAACAAGGATATTGCCGCATTGAATAATGCCTTAGATCCAATGGATTAAACTGATTATATATATATATAAAATATCACATTATATACTTACTTTCATCCCAAATATGAAATTACACATTCTTTTCAAATGTACATGGAACATTTTGAAAGATAGACCACATGATAGGACAAAAACAAGCCTCAAAAATTCAAGAAAATTGAAACCATATCAGACATTTTCTTGGACCACAAGGGTTTGAAACTAGAAACCAACTATAAGGAAAAAATGCAGATATATACGAATTCAGGTAGGTTGAATAGAATGCTATTACACAATAAATGGGTTAATAAAGAGATCAAGTAAGAAATCAAAAAGTTTCTGGAAAAAAGGAAAATGTACAAAACAGTCCAAAACCTACGGGACACAGAGAAGGCAGTCCTGAGAGAGAAGTTCATAGTGATACAAGAATACCTAAAAAAGATAAACATTTCTAAAAACAAACTAATGCTACATCTACAAGAACTGGAAGAGCAATAAACAGAGCCCAGAGCAAGTATAAGGAAGGAAGTAACCAAGATTAGAGAAGAAAAGTAAATGACATAGAAAGAATAACTCAAAGGGTAAATAAACCAATAGGTGGTTCTTTGAAATGATAATAAAAATCTACAAACCTTTAACCAAATTCATCAAGAAGAAAAGACAAAGGACTCAAATAAATAAAATCAGAAATGAAAAAAGGAAAGATTGCAACTGATAGCACAGAAACATAAAGGATAGTAAGAAATTACTATGAACAACAATATACAAAGAAATTTGAAAACTTGGGTGAAATGGACAAATTTCTACAAACACATAATTTCCAAAACTGACTGAAGAAGAAGCAGAAAGCCTAAACAGACCAATAAAAGCTGGGGAAATTGAAGCTGTAATTGCAACACTCCCCCACACAAAAGCCCTGGATTAGATGGTTTCATAAGAGAATTTTACTAAACTTTTAAGGAAGAGCCAACCTCTATCCTTCACAGAATAATCCAAAACAACCAAAAAGAAGAAAGACACCTAAACCCTTCTTATAAGGCCAGCCCCATCCTAATCACAAAACCAGATAAAGACACAACAAATAAAGAATACTACAGGCCAATATCACTTATGAACATATATGCTAAAATCCTTGACAAAATATTAGCAAACCTCATACTGCAATAGATGAAAAAGATCATACATCATGCTGAAGTGGGATTCATCCCAGGGATGCAAGGATGATCCAATATATATAAATCAATAAATGCAATACATCAGTTAAATGAAAGACAAAAATAGCACGATCATATCAATACATGAGGAAAAAACATTTGATAAGGTACAGCACCCACTTATGATAAAAACATTCAGCAGAGTGGTAGCAGAGGGAGCATACCTCAATATACTAAAGGCCATATATGAGAAACCTACAGCCAGCATCATACTTAATACACAAAAGCTAAACGCTTTCCCACTAATATCAGGAACAAGACAAGGATGTCCACTTTCACCACTTCTATTCAACATACAATTGGAAATCCTAGCCATACTGATCAGACAAAAAAAAAAAAAAAAGAAATAAAAGGTATCTAAATGGAAAGGAAGAAGCAAAACTGTCATTGTTTCCAGATACATGATAGTGTATATAGAAAATCTAATAGATTCCACCAAAAAACTACCTATAAGTGAATTTGCCAAAGCAGTGGGTTACAAAGTCAATATTCAGAAATGAAAGGCAGTTTTGGACACCAAGAAGGAAATATCAGAGTCAGAAGCCAGGAAAAAATCACATTTACTATAGCAACAAGAAAAATAAAGAATCTAGAAGTAAACCTGACCAAGGAGGTAAAAAACCTCTACTCAGAAAACTACTCAACACTGAATAAA
>PVKU01002670.1:10692-164759 GCA_004027475.1 Anoura caudifer
ATGCTATTACACTTGTCCCATTTTCCCCCTTCATTCCCCTCCACCCTGCACACCCCCTCTCAACCACATTCCCCCCCTTTAGTTCATGTCCATGTGTCATAAGTTCTTTAGCTTCTACATTTCCCACACTATTCTTATCCTCCCCCTGTCTATTTTCTACCCACCATCTATGCTACTTGTTCTCTGTACCTTGTCCCCCTCTCTCCTCCTCCTACTTCCCTGTTGCTAACCCTCAATGTGATCTCCATTTTTGTGTTTCTGCTCCTGTTGTAGTGGTTTGCTTAGTTGGCTTTTGTTTTAGGTGTGGTTGTTAATATCTTTGAGTTTGATGTCTTTTTACTGTTCATATTTTTATCTTCTTTTTCTTAGATAAGTCCCTTTAACTTTTCATATGATAAGGGCTTGGTGATGATGAACTCCTTTAACTTGACCTTATCTGAGAAGCGCTTTATCTTCCCTTCCATTCTAAATGACAGCTTTGCTGTATAGAGCAATTTTGGATGTAGGTCCTTGACTTTCATGGCTTGGAATACCTCCTTCCAGCCCCTTCTTGCCTGAAAAGTCTCTTTTGAGAAATCAGCTGACAGTCTGATGGGAACTCCTTTGTAGGTGACTCTGCCTTTATCCCGTGCTGCTTCTAGAATTCTCTCATTTATTTTAATCTTGGCTAATGGAATTATGATGTGCCTTGTTGTGTACCTCCTTGGGTCCAACTTCTTTGGGACTCTCTGAGCTTCCTGGACTTCCTGGAAGTCTATTTCCTTTGCCAGATTGGGGAAGTTTTATTATTTGTTCAAATAAGTTTTCCACATGTTGCTCTTCCTCTTCCCCTTCCAGTACCCCTATAATTTGGATGTTGGGACATTTAAAGATGTCTTGGAGGTTCCTAAGCCTCTCCTCATTTTTTTTGAATTCTTGTTTCTTCATTCTTTTCTGTTTGGTTGTTTCTTTCTTCCTTCTGGCCCACTCCATTGATTTGAGTCCCAGTTTTCCTCCCATCCTCAATTGGTTCCCTGTGTGTTTTTCTTTATTTCACTTATTGTAGCCTTCATTTTTTTCATCTAATTTGTGAGCAAAATCAACTAATTCTGTGAGCATCCTGATCACCAGGGCTTTGAATTGTGCATCTGATAGGTTGGCTATCTCTTGGTCACTTAGATAAATTGGCTCTGGGGCTTTGATCTGTTCTCCCATTTGAGCCATTTTTTTTTTTTTTGGTCTGGTTGTGGCTATTACTTAGTGAGGGGTGGAGCCTTAGATGTTACCCAGGGTGGGGCAGCCCAGTTGTTGGGTAGTGACTCTGTATGTGGGGGCAGGGTCTGAGAGGGAATAATGGTGCTTGCTCTGCTCTCTCTCGGATTCCAGTACCTTCTGCTGCTTCCCCTTCACCTGGATTATCTGTGCACGAATGTGGGACCAGCTGGCCAGCCAGCCACCTTGCGTGGCCTCACGGGGTCTGCTAGCCACTGCCTATGCACCTGGGATCTGCCAGCCACTGCTGCCTGCATGCCAGGTCCACACCTCCACTTTTTCCTGCCCCAACTCTGCTTCTCTTACTGGTCTGGATGAATGGTTGTTGGACTTCTGTACAGTTCAATTTTCTATGAGTTCTGGTTGTTTTCTTGTTTCTAAATCTTTGTTGTCCTTAATTTTGGTTGTGAGAGGAGGCACAGTGTGTCCACCTATGCCTCCATCTTGGCCTGAAGAGCTGGAACAAACATTTAAAAAATGTTTATGGAGCCAGAAATAAACCAGAATAGCCACAGCAATTTTGAGAAAGAAGTATGGTGGAGGATGGGGATGACTATATTTCACATCAATCTGTATTACAAGGTCACTGAAATCAAAATAGTCTGGTACTGGCATAGAATGAACACATAGATCAATAAAACAGAATAGAGAGCCTAGAAATAAACCCAAGTCTCTATGTTCAATTAATACTTGACAAATGGGGGAGAAGCATAAAATGGAGTAAAAATAGCCCCTTCAACAAATGGTGTTGGGTGATCTGGACAGCTACATGCAAAAAAAGAAAAATTAGCCACCAATTTACACCATACACAAAAATACACACAATGGATAAAAGACTCAAATATAAAAGACCATTAAACTCTTAGAGGAGAACATACTCAGGAAAATCTAAGGTATTCCATGCAGCATGGATATACCATATTTTCTCTGATATTTCCCCTAGAGCAAGGGATATAAAGGAAGGTATAAACAAATGGGACTTTATCAAAATAATTTTTTTTCTTCATGGCTAAAGAATACATTAGCAAACTGGAAAGGGAACCAACCATATGGAAAAATATATTTGCCGATGATAACTCAGACAAGGGTTTGATCCTGAGTATATAAAGAACTCACCAACTTCATTCCAAGAAGACAAACAATCCAACTTAAAAAGGGCAAAGGACCTGAACAGACATTTTTCCAAGGAGGACATTCAGAGGGCCCAGAGACATCATATGAAAGGATGCTCATCATCACTCACCATCAGAGAGAGACAAATTAAAACCACAATGAGATACCAGTTCACACTGGTCAGAATGGCCATCATAACTAAATCAATAAATGACAAGTGCTGGAGAGATTGTGGAAAAAAGGGAACCCTAGTATAATCTTGGTGGGAATGCAGACTGGTGTAGGCACTGTGGAAAATAGTATAAAATTTCCTCAGAAAACTACAAATGGAACTGCCATTTGACCAGCCCAGTCAAATGCTCAGTTTATACACTAAGAATCTCGAAATACTAATCCAAAAGAACCTATGCACCCTAATATTCTCAGCAGTACATTTTACAATAGTCAAGGGCTGGAATCAACCTAAATGCCCATCAGTGAATGAGTGGATCAAGAAACCATGGCACATTTACAGAGTGGAATACTATGCAGTTGAAAGAAACAAAGAGCCCCTTCCCTTTGTGGCAGCATGGTTGGAATTAGAGAACATTATGCTAAGTGATATAAGCCAGGCAGTGAAGGACAAATACCATATAATCTCTCCTATAAGTGGAACCTAATCAACAAAATAAAGAAGTGAGCAAAATATAAACAGAGACATTGAATACAAAAGAAATTGACAGTAACCAGAGGGTTGGGGGAGGTGGATAATGGGGGGAAGATGGGGAAGGCTCATCAAGAAACATGTGTAAAGGGGCCATGGACAAAGCCAAAGGGTGATAGCAATTTAAGTGGGAGGTGGGGGTGGGTAGGACAGGGGGAGTGCTGTGGAGGAAATTGAGACAACTATACTTGGACAACATTTAAAAAAAAATTAGAGCCAGAGGCGTGGAGACATAGTAAAGACTAACAGTGACCAAAACAGAGGAAGAATGTGTATAATGGCAGAAAGAAGGGGAAGGGACTAGTCCAAAAATGTGTAAGAATTAGCCATGGTCTTGGACAACAGTGTGAGTATTGACTGTGGGAGCAGAGGTGAGCTGGGTGGGGGAGAGCAAAGGAGTAATAATTGAGATAACTCTAATAGAATAACAATAAAACATTTAAAAATAATAATATCATACACCATAATCAAGTGGGATTTATCCAGGAGATGCTAGGCTGGTACAATATTTGCAAATCCATAAACACAACATATAAATTTAAGGAAGGAAAAGTCAAGGGGGTAGTTGGGAGAAAACAGAGACAACTATAATTGAACAATAATTTTAAAATATTTAAAAAAAGAAAAATTATAAGATCATATCAATAGATACAGAAAAGTTATTTGAGGAAATCCAGTACCCATTTATGATAAAAACTCTCAGCAAAGTGGGAATAGAGGGAATCATACCCCAACATAATAAAGGCCATGTATCATACTCCATACAGCCAACATCATACTCCATAGGTAAAAACTGAAACTGTTCATCTTAAGGTCGGGAACAAGATAGGGGTGATCACTTTCCCCACTCTTATTCAAAATATTACTGGAAGTCCTAGCCACCACAATCAGACAAAAAGAAGAAATAGAAGTCATCCAAATTGGATGAGGACAGCACATTATTAAAGGAAGTAGTAAAGCACATTATTCACAGATGACGTAATATTGCACATAGATAACCCTAAAGATTCCACCAAAAAGCAAAACAAAACAAAACAAAAAAACACAACTGAAATTGGCAAAGTAGCAGGGTACAAACTCAATACCCAGAAAGTGATGGCATTTTTTATACATAAATAAAGAGCTATCAGAAAGAGTAACTAAAAAAAATTCCTGTTTATTATCACAAATAAAATTTTAAGGTACATAGGAATAAATTTAACCAAGGAGGTAAAAGATCTGTGTTCAGAAAGCTATAGGGAATTGAAGTATGGAATGGAGAAGGATACAAATAAGTGGAAGCACATATGCTGTTATGGATTGGAAGAATTAACATCATTAAAATGTCCATACCACCCAAAACAATGTAAAGATTCAACCTAATTCCTATTAAGATATCAATGGCATATTTCACATATCTAGAACAAATATTCCAAAAATTTATATGAAACCAAAATAGACCCTTAATGTCCTCAGCAAATTTGCAAAAGGAGAACAAAGGTGGATTTTTCACAACACCTGATCCCAAACTCTACTAAAAGTTCACTGTAATAAAAACAGCCTTGCATTGGCATAAGATCAGATACATAGATCAATGGAACAGAATAAAGAGCCCGGAAATAAATCCGTACCTTTATGATCAACTGATATTTGACAAAGGTGGCAAGAGCATACAATGGAGCAAAGATAGTCTGCTCAATAAATGGTGTTGAAAAAATGGACTGGTACATGCAAAAATATGAAACTAGACCACCAACTTACACCATATACAAGAAGAAACTCAAAATTTCAAAAAAAAGTTAATTGTATGTCTCAAAGCTATAAAATTCTTAGAAGAAAACTTAGGAAAAAGAAATCTCAAATATCTCATGTAGCAATATTATTGCCAATATATCTCCTAAGGTAATGGAAACAAAGGAGAAAAAAATGGGACTACATCAAATTAAAGGCTTCTACACAGCTGAAGATACTATCAGAAAGATGAAAGGAAATCTTACTGTATGGGAGAACATTTTTGCCAATGATACATCAGATAAAGGTTTAAACTCCAAAATATGCGAACAACTAATACAATTCAACACCAGGAAGACAAACAATCCAATTAAAAAATGGGAAAAGGACCTGAGAAGACACATCTCCAAAGAGGACATACAAAGGACCTGCAGACATATGAAAAACATTTAACATCACTAATCAACAGGGAGATGCAAATTAAAACTACAAAGAGATATCACCTCACATCAGTCAGAATAGCTACCATCAATAAATTAACAAACAACAAATGTTGGGGAGGATGTGGAGAAAAGAGAACCCTAGAGCATTATTGGGAATGCAGTCTAGTGCAGTAGTGGAAAACAATATGAAGTATCCTCAAAAATTTAAAATGGAACTCCCTTTTGACTCAGCAATTCCATTTCTGAGAATATGTTTTAAGAATCATGAAACACCAATTTTATATATATATATATATATATATATATATATATATATATATATATATATATATACGCATCCCTATGTTCATAGCAGTGCTATCTACAATAGCCAAGATCTGGAAACAGTCTCAAGTGCCCATTAGTAGGTGACTGGATAAAAAGCTTTGTTACATTTACACAATGGAATACTATACAGCAGAAAGAAAGAAGGTACTCTTACCTTTTGAGACAGCATGGATGGACCTGAAAGATATTTCTAAGTGAAATAAGCCAATCAGCTAAACACAATAAACAAACAAACAAAATGGAAATAGAAGCATAAATAATGGAATAGACTCACAGCTTCCAGAAGGGAGGGAGCAGGGGATGAGATAAAGATAGTGACAAGATTAACAAAAGAACATTTTGCATGACTCTTGGACACAGACATGGATATGGGGATTGACTGAGGGAAGGGATGAATGGGGCTGGGTAGAAGTGGGAAAAGGGAAAAATAGGGGGAACAACTAACAGCATGAACAATTTTTAAAAAGGGAGAGCTCTTTGTGGCTGGTGACACAAGTAATGTCAGCCATCAAGTCTTGGATCTGACCCTCTCTGGTGTAGTTCAGAAGACTGAGTGCTGCCCTGCAAACTGGAAGGTTCAATTCCCAGGCAGGGCACATGTCTGGGTTGCAGTCTAGGACCCCATTTGCAGGCCTGAGAGAAGCAACTGATTGATGTTTCTCTCCATCTCTTCTTCCTTTACCCTCTCTCTAAAAAATAAATAAAATCTTTTAAAAAAGTTTGGATCTGGCCATAAAAGTCATAAAATGTGTCAACTGACTGTGCAGAAAGGATAAAACAGCATAATTTTTCTCTTCTAGCTTTTCCAGCAAAATACAAGTTCTAGCATCACAGCCATCACTGTAGGCCAGGTATTTGATTTCTGGTGTGATGGGAGGGTACCTGGAGAATGACAGAAATCAGAATAGGCTGCCTGAGTCAAGGACTAGTATCAGTCAAGTTAGCACAAGATTTAATAGCCTGATAATTCAGGGCAGTTAAGGGAAAGAGGTGAAAATTTTTTTTGGTGACTTACAGTATTTTTAAAGTTTCGTCTGGGCAAACACAGAAAAATGTATATCAATGTTCTGCAGACTTTATCACTGTTTGTTTTGGGGAGTCCAAGATTAAAGATTGGCTTAGCATGGAAGATATTTCTGCCTTTATCTGAGAGAAGACAAAAATTTGAGAAGAAAGAAGGGTCTTTGAAGAAAGTAGGTTCCCTTGAGTATTCTCTTTGAGTTGCCAAGCACAAGACAGAGAGGACCCAATCCCCGACAAGCTAAAAAATGTACCAATGTTATAGCAGCACAATTTACAATAGCCAAGTGTTGGAAGCAACCTAGGTGCCCATCAGTAAAATGAATGGATCAAGAAACTTTGGTACATTTACACAATGGCCTTCTATGCAGCTGAAAGAAAGAAGGAGCTCCTACCCTTCGCGACAGCATGAATGGAATTGGAGAGCATTATGCTAACTGAAATAAGCCAGGCAGTGAAAGACAAATACCATATGATCTCACCTTTAACAGGAATATTTAAAAAACAAACAAACAAGCACAATATAACCAAAGACACTGAAATTGAGAAGGGGTTGATAGTCACCAGAGGGGAGAGGGGAGGGAATTTCAGGGGGAAAGGGGAAGGGTTGGAGCAACAAGTATAAAGGACACATGGACAAAAACTAGCAGGGGTGGAAATGGGAGGGGGGTCGAGAGGCCTGGGGTGGTGGGCTGGAATGGGAGCAAAAGACAGAAAACTGTACAAGGACAACAATTAAAATACAAAATAATAAAAAAAAAAAAAACGCTGTAAAAAACTTAAATAAAACCCAAAATTAAATTTTAAAAAATGTACTATCTCCTTCATAATAACCTGCTATCTAACATGGGGGGGTAAATTTGCAAACCTTTTATGCCTTATTAAGAAAAGTATTCAAGTCTTGGAAATATGAGGGTTAAATGTCTTGTTTTTATAAACATACTGCAGGAAAATGCAGTAAAACATGCTTGAATTAGCCCATTTCGTTCTCTTGAATTGTTCAGCTATTATGGTCATTCCTAAGGCCCTAGAAAATCAAAGTACATGATAAAACCCTAATCTAAGGATATCAACTGCTATGGTACTAAATAAGTGACACATCCCATTTTAAAAGCATTTCAAATTGTATCAAAAGTTGTGTTGAGGAGGCACTATAGTTTTAAATCACTTACTATTGATCATACTCTTAAATTTTAACTTGAGTTTAAATGTTGCAAATTAAGTCAATTTTATTTGATCACAAGGGGAATTTACCCTGTTTTACTTGGAGTAGATGGAACCCCTGGCACAGTGTAGAATTTAAGACTCCTGTTCCACAGGAACAGTTAACTCTGATCCCAGCACTCTCCTCTTAGAAGAGTTAAGTTACATGTCTGTTTTTATTTTACCCCAAGCCTCCATTAGGCACACATTTCTCTCTCTCTCTCATTCTCTCTCTCTCTCTCTCTCTCTCTCTGTCTCTCTCTCTCTCTCTCTCTCCCCTTCCCTGAAGCAGTACTTTCAATTCTAGTTTTCTTTTTCTAAATTTAAAAATGTGGCTTCTGAGTATAAAACCATCCCCCCAACTTCTAGATCCCTAGTCCCCTGGTGCTTTTATTGGCATGATATGTAAATTCACTGGAGTCACTTAGGGCACTCAATTAGCTTTTGTTAAACATTAGCAATAGTGTTTACTCTTGTTTAAACTTCAGTATTACTTAATTTTATGTCAGAGTAAAGTCAGTATTTTCTAGTCCCTTAAGTTTTAAACCAGTCAGAGAAAGACAAATACCCTGTGATTTCACCTATATATGGAATCTAATCAACAAAATAAACTAACAAACAAAATAGAAACAAACTCATACATATGGAGAATAGACTGACATCTGTCAGAGGGTAGGGGAGAAGGGGGGGCAGGGTAAAAAAGTGAAGGGATTAAATGAAGAAGAAAATCTTACAGACAGATAGCAGTATGATGATTACCAGAGGAAAAGGGGGATGTAGAAGAGGGTAAAGGGCAGAAAAATGGTGATGGAAGGAGACTTGATTTGAGGTGGTGAACACACGATACAATATATACGTGATGTATCATAGAATTGTATCCCTGAAACCTATATATTTCATAAACAAATATCATCCAAATAAGTTCAACTTTTTAAAAAAGAGCCCTGGCTGGTGTAGCTCAGTTGCTTGGAGAGTTGTCCTGAAACACAAAGGATGCAAGTTCAATTCCCCATCCGAGTGCATATGATCCCTGCTCTGGGCATGTAAGGGAGGCAACCAGTTGATGTTTGCCTCTCACATTGATATTTCTCTCCCTCCCTACCTCTTTCTCTAAAAGTAATGAGGAAAAAAATTACTCAGGTGAGGATTTGAGAGACAGTGAATACCTCTTCAGTTCAGGGGATTTGGGACTGCACCAATGAGGACTTTAAGAAACCACTCCAGGTCTTCTCAGCAAGAAAATATGTCCAGGTCCCACAACTGCCCACATAACTCTGTTAATATAGGGAGCTCTGTGTAGACTCTACTCTGCCTTTTGTTATTCTAATTGCTAAATAACCTTACCATTAGCACACAAGATTTGTTCTCCCATATTCTTTTCACAACTCTTTCAACTCTCTCGTCTTTAATTCTTTTTAATATATTTTATTGATTATGATATTAACAGTTGTCCCATTTTTTCCTCCCCTTTATTCACCTCTGTCCTGTACTCCTCCTCCCACCAGCATCCCCCCTGCCTTAGGTCATGTCCATGGGTTGTACATATAAGTTCTTTGGCTTCTCCATTTCCTTTACTATTCTTAGCCTCTCCCTGTCTCTTTGTACCTACCATTTATGCTTCTTATTCCCTGTACATTTTTCCCCATTCTACTCTCTCTCCATCTGCACTGATAATCCTCCATGTGATCTCCATTTCTGCGATTCAGTTCCTGTTCTAGTTGTTTGCTTAGTTTTTTTTAAGGTTCAGTTGTTGATAGTTATGAGTTTGTTGTCAATTTACTGTTCATAGTTTTGGCCATCTTCTTTTCCTTAGATAAGCCCCTTTAATACTACATATAAGGGCTTGGTGATGAAGAAGTTCTGTAACTTGACCTTTTCTGGGAAGCACTTTATCTGCCCTTCCATTCTAAATGATAGCTTTGCTGGATAGAACAATCTTGGTTGTAGGTCCTTGTCTTTCATGACTTGGAATACTTCTTTCCAGCCCCTTCTTGACTGTAAGGTCTCTTTTGAGAAATCAGCTGACAGTTGAATGGGAACTCCTTTGTCGGTGACTATCCCCTTATCCCTTGCTGCTTCTAGAATTCTCTCCTTCATTTTAATCTTGGGTAATGTAATTATGATGTGCCTTGGTGTGTTCCTCCTTGGGCCCAACTTCTTTGGGACTCTTTGAGCTTCCTGGACTTCCTGAAAGTCTATTTCCTTTGCCAGATTGGGGAAGCTCTCCATTATTTTTTCAAATATGTTTTCAATTTTTTGCTCTTCCTCTTCTCCTTCTGGCACCCTATGATTCAGATTTTGGACTGCTTAAAGTTGCCTCTGAGGTTCCTAAACCTCTCCTCAAAAACTTTCTGTTTTTTTTTTTTTAATTCTTTTTTCTTCATTCTGTTCTTATTGAATGTTTATTTCTTCCATCTGCTCCAAATCCTTCATTTGAGTCCTGGTTTCCTTCCCTTCATTGTTGGTTCCCTGTATATTTTTCTTTGTTTCACGTTGCATAGCCTTCACTTTTTCCTCTATTTTGCAACCATACTCAAACATTTCTGAGATCATCCTGATTACCAGTGTTTTGAACTCTGCATTTGATAGGTTGGCTATCTCTTCATCTCTTAGTTCTGTTTTTGGAGTTTTGATCAGTTCTTTCATTTGGGCCATATTTTTTTGTCTCTGTGTACCATTTATGTTGTAAAGGATGGAGCCTTAGGTATTCATCAGGGTGGGGCAACCCAGGTGGCTGCATTGCTGCTCTGTCTGTTGGGGAGGAATCTGAGAGGGAACAATGCTGCTTGCTCAGTTCTCAGTGGGCTTTAGTCACTTCCTCCACTACCCACAAGCAAATTGGGCCCTTCTGGTACTGATACCCTGGTGGGTGGGTTTGTTTATGTTCTAGGACCCTGTGGGTCTCTCTAAGGAACTCTTCTGTGAGGCTGGGAGTCTCTCCTGCAGCCACAGCCCCAACAGGATTTTAGAGCCAAAGGTTTTGATGTTTTGCCCACATTAAGCACAGGGATGCATGGTCTGTCTCCCTCCCCAGTTGTTCCTCCCAGTTTATCTGTATGCAGATGATGGACCACCCAGTCCATCAGCAACAATCTTGCATTCCTGGTCCTCCAACTTTCACCTTGCCAGGTGTCCTGTCCACCCTGGCTGCCCATCTCTACCCTTCCTACCAGTCTGAATGAATGTTTCTTCTTTAACTCCTTGATTGTCAAACTTCCATACAGTTTGACTTTCTGGCAGTTCTGGGTATTTTTTTTTTTTTGCTTTTAAATTTGTTGTTGTCTTTCTTGTGGTTGTGCAAGGAGACAGAGTGTATCTACCTATGCCTCCATCTTGGCCAGAGGTCCTCAACTTCTTCAATTTCCCTTTCTTATTCATCCTCAGACCAAGTTGCTCATTTAAAAGTGTCAATGGATCAGTTCTTATGGAGTGGTGTGTGGCTTTAAAGCTCCTCAAATGAGAGTACCTTACAAATATAAAGTGACAATTTTTTTAGACAAATGTGCCATTTAATTTGAGGTGTCAGCCATAATGATTAACAATAAATCCATTTCTTTTCCATTGAGTAACCCTGCTTGTGTGTGAATGTGCATGTATAGGTGCTGTGTTGTGTACCACTCTCTTCCTCTTTTGCCAGAACATTTGTGCATGTGTCTGTTCACTGAGCAATGTCCAACTTTCTGGCATCCACCAGCAGCAATATCAATCTGCTGAGTCCCATCTAGGACTCTGCACTAGTCAGTGAGAAATCAGACAAATTGGATGCCTGGTGTTGGGAAGCCATTTCTGTCAGTTCACAAGAGAAAGCTTGGGGTGCATTCCCAAAAGGCTAGGCATGTGAGTTAAGGCTGAAAAAGTAGGTTGACATGAAAACTTTCCCACACTCAGGATTTGCTCTGTTTATTCTGTAAATCCAGTTTAGCCTTTCAACTCTGGTTTCACAGCAGAACAACTCATCACACTATGCCCAGATTGTAGGGATACATAGGACACCCCCAGAAAACCATAAAGGGCACAATCCTATTGATTCTTTCACTAAACTATTTGTTAGCAATCCCATTTGGGGTTTCTCTTTCCCACAATATTTCAACACTACAGGAATTAAAACTGCCTACTAATCTCATCTTTAAACAAAATATACTTGATAATTGAAAATTCCAAATAACTTTCACTATTAAAATTCTCTTCAGAAACATATTTGACCAATAATCAGTTGATGAAATAACTTGGAATTCCAGTCCATGCAAAAGAGACAGATAAAACTTTAAGTACAGAATCAATCAGTACTTGGTAATGAAGACCTGGTTCTCTAACATTTAAAATGTATAACCAGACCAATCCGGAAGATGGCAGGGTGGTAGGAGGGAGCAGGTTCCATACCCCCTTCACATAGGAGAGGAACCTGGCTGATCTGTGAAGAAACAGAACGGTCAACCAGTGGGAACACAGAATATTTGAAAGTAGGAGATTGAAGGTTGTAGCGAACATTGAAAAATCGGATAATAAGGAGAGTACTTAGGAACAATAAGAGCCTAGGAATCAATGCAGAGCCCAGGGCTAACAAGGCCCAGGGTCTGTGCTTGCCAGGCTGGCTAGGGGCTCTATGGAGGGATCCAAGTGGCGCAGGACTCCCACTTGCAAATGGAAACAACTACTTCCGACCATGGGCACTTGAGTGCGGGCGAGACAACAGATGCCTGACTGACTGGAAACTTGTGGCCCACGCCAAGAAGCCAGGGTATGCAAGTGATCCATGAAAGAATCGGAGCTCACTCCCATGAAATTGGGGTGAGTGCACGGCATAGGAAACCCAAGCTCACACACATGAACTCGGGAAAGTGCGTTCTCACAGGGAAGCTCAAAACATATGCCCAAGGCCCTGTGTGGAGAGGAGCCAGGCTAGCCCTGAGAGGACTAGCCCAAAGATAACTGAGTGCTGAACAGAGAGAAAAGTGACACCATCACCCTTCGGCCTTTGCAGCCAGCAAGACCAGAAAATCCAGCTTGACAAGTGTGAAAACAGGAAGAGTTTGTGTTTGTTTGTTTGTTTGTTTGTGTTTGCTTCTTTCCTTGTTGGTTCATTTTTCTTTTTAATAATATTGGTATTTTTCAGTATTTTTTATCTTTTTTTACTCCTCAACTTCTTTTGCTTATCTTCACTTCTTTCTAGTATTATTCCTTCTTTCCTTCTTTGCAATTTTATCTCTTCTTCCTTCATCTTTTTTCTTCCTTTTTAATATTTCTTCCTCTATTCTCTTTTTAAATACCCATGAATGAGACAAAAACAAAAACAAAAAAACCCTGGAACACTGAAAAACACAGAATTGGTCCCAAAGAGGGGGCATTCCGACAGCTGAGACAGTGGAAGCTGTGATTACCAGAATACCCAAAGGAGACAGCACTACTAAGTTTCACAGGTATTCTAGCACAGAAGTTCACACCATAAACCCAGGGAGCCAGAACAGATCAATCTAAGAAGCTGAAGCTAACAAGAAGAGTCTCACAAGCAATGGGAAGACAAAGAAACAATCCCCAAATAAAAGGAAAGGAGGACGCCCCAGAAAGAATGCTAAATGAAATGGAGGCAAATCAACTATCAGATTTTGAGTTCAAAGCAATGGTTGTCAGGAAGCTCCACAATATCTCAATGAGCTACCAGAAACTACAGGGAAGCTACTATGAACTCACTGCAAACTATCTCATGAAAAAGGAAATAGAAACTATCAACAAGGGCCAAGAGGAAATGAAGAATACAATTCCTGAACTAAAGAACACAGTGGAAGGAATGAAAAGTAGAATCAATGAAGCAGAAGATCGGATCAGTGAGTTAGAGACAAAGTAGAAAAAAATACCCAGAAAGAGCAAGAAAAGGAAAAGAGGCTCAGAAAGAATGAAGAAGGATTAAGAGAAATGCAAGACAATATGAAATGTAATAATATCTGTATAATAGGGATACCAGATGGAGAAGAAGAAGAACAAGGGATAGAAAACCTATTTGAAAAAGTCATGATGTAAAACTTCCCTAATTTGATGAGAGAAAAAGTCACACAAATTCAGGAAACACAGAGAGTCCCATTCAAGAAGAACCCAAAGAGGCCCACTTCAAGACACATCATAATTAAAATGGCAAAATTCCAAGACAAAGAGAGAATCTTAAAGGCAGGAAGGGAGAAAAAGGAAGTAACAAACAAGGGAGCCCTAATTAGGTTAGCAACTGACTTCTCAATGGAAACACTCCACGCCAGAAGAAAATGGCAAGAAATATTCCAAGTAATGAGAACCAAGGGCCTGCAACCAAGACTACTTTACCCAGCGAGGCTTTCAGTCAAGATAGAAGGCCAAATAAGGAGCTTCCCAGACAAAAGAAGTCTAAAAGAATATACCTCTACCAAACCAGTACTGCAAGAGAGACTAAAGGGACTGCTTTAAGAAAAGGAAGGAAAAGAGAGAGGGGAGGGAGAAAGAGAGAGAGAGGGAGAGAGAGAGAGAGGGAGAGGGAGAGGGAGAGAGAGAAAGAGAGACAGACACAGGCAGGAAAATGGCAATGAATAAGTACCTATCAATAAAAACCTTAAATGTAAGTGGATTCAATGCTCCAATCAAAAGACATAGAATTGCTGAATGGATTAGAAAACATGACCCACACATATGCTGCCTACAAGAAGCCCAGCTCAGGACAAAAGACCTACACAGACTCAAAGTGAAGGGCTGGAAACAAATTTTCCAAGCAAATGGAAAGGAAAAAATAAGCTGGGTTAGCAATACTCATATCAGACAAAATAGACTTCAAAAGAAGGGCCATAAAGAGAGATCCAGAAGGTCACTTCATAATACTCAAGGGAAAAATCCACCAAGAAGACATAAACATTGTAAATATATATGCACCCAACATAGGAGAAACCAAATACACAAAGAAAATCATAGAGGACTTCAAGAAAGATATTGTCAGCAACACATTTACAGTAGGGGATTTTAATACCCCACTGTCAAAAATGGACAGATTTACCGAACAAAGTATCAACAAAGATATTGTGGCTTTGAAGAATACTCTAGATGAAATGGACTTAACTGATATATATAGAGCCCTTCATCCCAAAGAAACTAAATACACATTCTTTTCAAATGTACATGGAACATTTTCAAAGACAGACCACATGATAGGACACAAAACAAGCCTCAAGAAATTCAAGAAAATTGAAATCATACAAGCATTTTCTCCTACCACAAGGGAATGAAATTAGAAACCAACCCCAAGGGGAAAAACCTTAAGTCCTCAAACTCATGGAGATTGAATAGCATGCTATTAAACAATGAGTGGGACAAGAATGAAATTAGAGAGGAAATCAAAAAGTTTCTGAAAATAAATGAAAATGAAATTACAATGACCCAAAACTTATGGCACACAACGAAAGCAGTCCTGAGAGGGCAATTTATAGAGATACAGGCATATGTAAAAAAGGTAGAAATATTTCAAAAAAAAAAAAAAAAAACCTAACCTTACTCCTATGAGAACTTGAGGAACAGCAACAAAGACAGCCCAGAGCAAGTAGAAGGAAGGAAGTAACAAAGATCAGAGCAGAAATAAATGACATAGAGACTAAAAGCACAATTGTAAGGATCAATGAATCCATGAGCTGGTTTTTTGAAAACATGAACAAATTCAACAAGCCTTTAAGCAGGCTCATCAAGAAAAAAAGAGAGAAGACTCAAATAAACACAATCAGAAATGAAAGACGAGAGTTTACAACTGACACCACAGAAATACAAAGATTTGTAAGAAATTATTACAAAGAACTGTATGCCAAGACATTTGAGAACCTAGATGAAATGGACAACTTTCCAGAAAAATATAATCTCCCAAAACTCAATGAAGAAGAAGTAGAAAACCTGAACAGATAAATAACAACAGATGAAATTGAAGCAGTAATCAAAAAACTCGCAACACACAAAAGCCCTGAATCAGTTGGTTTCGCAGGAGAATTTTACAAAGCATTTAAGGAAGAACTAACCCCTATCCTTCACAAACTTTTTGAAAAAATCCAAAATGATGGAAGACTCCCAAACTCTTTTTATGAAGCCAGCATCATTCTAATCCCCAAACCAGATAAAGACATAACAAACAAGGAAAATTTCATGCCCATATCACTGATGAATATAGATGCTAAAATCTTAAACATAATATTGGAAAACTGCATCCAACAATACATTAGAAAAGATTATACACCATGACTAAGTGGGATTCATTCCAGAGATGCAAGGATGGTTCAACATTCGCAAAACAGTAAATGTAATATATCACATAAACAAAAGCAAAGACAAAAATCACTTGATCATATCAATAGATGCAGAAACAGCATTTGATAAGCTACAGCACCAATTTATGACAAAAACACTCAGGAAAGTGGAAATAGAGGGAGCATTCCTCAACATAATAATGGCCATATATGAGAGACCTACACCCAACATCATACTCAACAGGCAAAAATGAAAATCTTTTCCACTAAGATCAGGAACAAGACAAGGTTGTCCACTTTCACCACTTCTATTCAATATAGTATTGGAAGTATTGGCCACAGTGATTAGAAAAGAAAAGGAAACAAAAGGCATCCAAATTGGAAGGGAGGAAACAAAACTATCATTGTTTGCAGATGACATGATAATGCACATAGAAATCATATAGACTTGGCCAAAAAGCTGCTTGACCTAATAAATGAATTTGGCAAAACAACTGGACACCAAGTCAATACCCAAAAATAAAAGGCATTTTTGCGTGCCAACAATGAAAGAGCAATACCAGTAGGCAAGAAAAAAATCCCATTTAATATAGCAAAAAGAAAAATAAAATACCTAGGAATAAACCTAACCCAGAAGGTAAAAGACCTGTACACAGAAAATTACACAACATTGAATAAAGAAATCAAGGAAGACACAAACAAATGGAAACATATACTGTGTTCATGGATCGGAAGAATTAACATCATCAAAATGTCCATACTACCCAAAGCAATTTACAGATTCAATGCAATACCTATTAAAGTACCAATGGCATATTTCACAGACATAGAACAAACACTTCAAAAATTTATATGGAACCATAAATGACCTCAAATAGCTGCAGCAGTTTTGAGAAAGAAGAGCAAAGTAGGAGGGATCACAATACCTGACACCAGACTGTATTACAAGGCCACTGTAATGGAAACAGCCTGGTACTGGCACAAAAACTGGCACATGGACCAGTGGAATAGAACAGAGAGTCCAGGAATGAACCCAAGTCTCTATGATCAATTAGTATTAGAAAAAGGAGGCAGCAACATTAAATGGAGTAAAAGTAGCATCTTCAACAAGTGGTGTTGGGAGACGTGGACAGCTACATGCAAAAAAAAATGAAACTTGAACACCAACTTACACCATACACAAAAAAATTCAAGGTGGATAAAAGATTTAGATATAAGCCGTGATACCATTAAAGTCCTAGAGGAGAATATAGGCAAGAAAATCTCAGATATTTCACACAGCAACATTTTTCTGATATGTCCCCTAAAGCAAGGGACATAAAGGAAAGAATAAACAAATGGGATCTCATCAAAATAAAAAGCTTCTGCATGGCTAAAGAAACAGTATTAAAATAAAAAGAGAACCAACTGTATGGGAAAACATATTTGCCAATGATACCTCAGACAAGGGTTTAATCTCCAAAATATATAAAGAACTTACATGACTCCACTCTAAGAAGACAAGCAACCCAATTAAAAAATGGGCAAAAGACTTGAACAGACACTTCTCCAAGGAGGACATTCAGAGTATCCAGAGATACATGAAAAGATGCTCAATATCACCAGCTATCAGAGAGATTCAAATTAAAACCACAATGAGATACCTCTTCACACCAGTCAGAATGACCACCATAAACAAAGCAACAAACAAGTGTTAGAGAGGTCATGGAGAAACAGGGACCCTAGTGCACTGTTGGAGGGATTGCAGACTGGCACAACCATTATGGAAAATAATATGGAATTTTCTAAGTAAATTAAACTGGTTCTCCCTTTTGACTCAGCAATTCCACTGCTAGGATTATATCCTACGAACACTGAAACACCAATCCAAAAGAACCTATGCACCTCAATGTTCATAGCAGCACAATTTACAATTGCCACGTGTTGGAAGCAACCTAGGTGCCCATCAGTAAATGAATGGATCAAGAAACTATGGTACATTCACACAGTGGTATTCTATGCAGGAGAAAGAAAGAAGGAGCTCCTGCCCTTTGCAACAGCATGGATGGAACTGGAGAGCATTATGCTAAGTGAAATAAGCCAGAAGGTGAAAGACAAATACCATATGATCTCACCTTTAACAGGAACCTAATCATCAAAAGAAACAAACAAGCATAGTATAACCAAAGACACAGAAATTGAGAACAGGGTGACAGTCACCAGAGAGGAGGGGGGAGGGAATTTCAGGGGAAAGGGGGGAGGGTTTAGAGCAACAAGTATAAAAGACACATGGACAAAAGCTAGTGGAGGTGGAAATGGGAGGGAGCTGGGGAAGACTGTGCTGGTGGGCTGGGATGGGAGTAGAAGACAGAAAACTACAAGAACAAGAATTTAAAAATGAAATAAAATAAAATAAATAAAATAAAATAAAATAAAATAAAATAAAAAAGATACGATATGATAAGATAAAATAAAACAAAATAAAATAAAACAAAATAAAATACTCAAATGGTCCTTAAGCCAAAATAAATTATTCTCTTTGACTTAGGAGCCCCCTCTTGGAATGATTTATTTCCTGTAAACTGATTCCATGAAAATTATGGAGGTTGGAAATTGAAGTATCTTTTCCAAAACCCAAACAAATCTCATGCACAAAAAATAAAATAAAACAACAGCAGGTAGGGAAGAGGCAGGTAGCTTTCTAAGGTGGGCTGTTTACTGTCTCTTCTTTTGTTTTGTTTTGCTTGTTTTTGTTTTCATGAACCCTAGCTTTTTAGCAGCAGCTATAACCAAACTCTACCCACTCTAAAGTTCTGCTCTTTCTCATTTAGACTGTCTCCTGACAACACTGACTTCAGGATGGTCATCCAAGAAAATAATGCAGAGAAATCTATAAAATATTTAAATAGCTAACTAGAAAGTTAATTATTAGAGGAAATGGGTAGAATTTTATGAAAAAAACTAATTTTGAAAGAAAAAAGCAGAAAGGAAGGGAGGGGTGAGGGAAAGGAGGGAGGGGAGGGGAGAGGAGGGGAGGGAGCCAAAAGGAAAAGGAAGGGAGAAGAGAGGCAAGAGAGAGAAAGGAAGATATTCTTTAAAGCAGTTACAGTCTGAAAATGTAGGTGCTACAAAATATTTCCTTGTCCTGAGTGCTGTCTCCTCTCCTGCCAGATTATGCCAACTCACAGGCAGTCTTATAAACTTTTCCATTGTTTATAGACTTTTGGTGAAGGTGCTCCTCAGCTCAAAGGTAAACTACAACTACTCCACAGAAAATAAACTGAGTATTTTTATGTGATCATTTCTCTAAGACAGCAATAGAGAAAAAAAAAAATTTCAGCACACTGAGTGTTGGCCAAGATGGAGGAGTAGACAGAAATGCTTCACTTCCTTACACAACCAAAAGAAGGATAACAAACAATTTAAAAACAAAGAACAACCAGAACTGCCAGAAAATCATCTGCATGGAAGTCCAACAACCAAGGAGTTAAAGAAACATTCATCCAGACTGGTAGGAAGGGCCAAGATGGGCAGCCAGGGCAGAGAGGACGTGCAGTAAGATGGTGGCTTGAGGGCAGGGAGGGGGGTTGATCACACATTTGCACACAGCAAGCCAAGAGGAACAATGGGGGAGTGAGACAGACAGTGACACCCAGGGTTTCAGCTTGGGAAACTGAAGACTCAAAACCCTGGATGTAAAAAATCTGTAGGGGTTGCAGTGGTGGGACAATTGCCCAGCCTCACAGGAGAGTTCGCAATCTACTTGTGGGAAGAGGGGAAAGTGATAGAAAGTTGGACAAGACTGGGACAAGTAGCATTGTTCCCTCTCTGCTCCTCCCCCATAGGCAGCACCATGACACAGCAAAGAGGTTTGCCTGCCCTCACAAGTACCTAAGGCTCCATGCCTTACAACTTACCAGGTGCACCAAGAAAAGAAATATGGCCCAAATGGAAGGACAGAAACTCCAGTGACTCTAGAAAAAGAAATTAAGCGATGAGGACGTAAACAACTTATCTGGTGCAGAGTCCAAAACACTGGTACTGGTAATCAGAATCCTCACAGAATTGATTGAGCTCAGTTGCAAAATGAAGGAAGAAAAAATGGCTACACAAAGTGAAATAAAGCAAAACATACAGGGAACCAACAGTGAAGGGAAGGAAACCAGGATGCAAATCAATGGTTTGGAACAAAAAGAAGAAATAAGCATCCAACAGGAACAGAACGAAGAAACAAGAATGCAAAAAAAAAAAAAAATGAGGAGAGGCTTAAGAACTTATGGGACAACATTAAGCATTCCAGTATCTGAATCATAGAGATGCTGGAAGGAGAAGAGGAAGAGCAAGATAATAAAAAAGTATTTGAATAAATAATGAAGAAAAGCTTCCCCAATCTAGTGAAGGAAATAAACTTCTAGGAAGTCCAGGAAGCTCAGAGTCCAAAAGAAATTGAACCCAACAAGAAAAACACAAAGACACATGAAAATCAAGTTACCCAAGAGTAAAGATAAAGAGAGAATCTTAAAAGCAGAAAGAGTAAAGGAGAGAGTACCTACAAAGGTGTTCTTATAAGGCTATGAGCTGATTTCTCAAAACAAACCTTACAGTCAGGAAGGAGCTGGAAAGAAATATTCAAAGTCATGAAAGGCAAGGACCTACATCCAAGATTATTCTATTTAGCAAAGCTACCATTTAGAATGGAATGGCAGATACAGTGCTTCCCAGATAAGTTCAAGTTAAAGGAGTTCGTCATCACCAAGCGCTTATTCTATGAAATGTTAAAGGGACTTATCTAAGAAATAGAAGATCAAAAACTGAACAGTAAAATTACAACAAACTGACAACTATCAACAATTGAACCTGAAAAACAAAAACAAACTAAGTAAACAATAGGACAGTAACAGAATCATAGAAATGGAGATCACATGTAGGGTTATCAGTGTGTAGGGGGAGAGTGGGGGAAAAGGTACAGGGAATAAGAAGCAAAATAGGTAGGCACAAAATACACTGAGGGAGGTTAAGAATTGTATAGGAAACGGAGAAGCCGAAGATTTTATATGTACAACCCATGGACATGAACTAAGGTGCAGGAGCAATTGCTGGAGGCAGGGTGCAGGGAGGAGGGAGATAAAGGGGGGAAATTGGGACAACTGTAAAAGCATAATCAATGAAATATACTTTTGAAAAATTCAGCACACTGATCATTTTAAAGTTTTTATCTCAGCCAAACCTTGAATGAAATCTGAGTCTTAGATGGTTCACTTCAGCTCCTTTTTACTTTACTTCCCACCAGAACATACTCATTTGACACTTCTGAGAGTCATAAGTCTGAAGGTCACTGTTGGCACAGCTTGGCTGAATGTTCAGCAGTCTTAATATTGTCTGATGTCTCATCCAGGGAACACAGGGTTTAGTTAATAATTTTATATTTGACCTTTGGGTTTTGCAACTATGAAGAAACCACACAATATACTGGGACATAAAAAATGGCCTATATCCCTTTGGGCTACCCGGAAATCATGCTCACATTAGCTTTTTAGAGTAAAGCAAATACTTAAAGTAGCCCAAAGTGAAACTTAAATGTTTAATTGACCCAGCTGCCTATGAAGCTGGTAATGGGGCTTTGAGGGAAAGTTTTTTTTTTTTTGTTTATTTTTTCTTTAATTATATTTTATTGATTATGCTATTACAGTTGTCCCATTTCTTCCCCATCACACCCCTCCCACCCACATCCCCCCCCCACTTAGTTCATGTCCATGGGTCACAAGTTCTTTAGCTTCTATTTTTCCCACACTATTCTTACCCTCCCCCAGTCTATTTTCTACCCACCATCAATACTACTTATTCTTTGTACCTTTTCCCCCTCTCTCCTCCTCCCACTCCCCTGTTGCTAACCCTCCATGTGATCTTCATTTCTGTGGTTCTGTTCCTGTTCTCTTCATTTGCTTTGTTTTAGATGTGGTTGTTAATATCTGTGAGTTTGCTGTTTTTTTACTGTTCATCTTTTTTATCTTCTTTTTCTTAGATAAATCTTTTTAACATTTCATATAATAAGGGCTTGGTGATGATGAACTCCTTTAACTTGACCTTATCTGAGAAGTGCTTTATCTTCCCCTTCATTCTAAATGACAGCTTCACTGCATAGAGCAATCTTGGATGTAGGTCTTTGACTTTTATCACTTGGAATACTTCTTTCCAGCTCCTTCTTGCCTTGCCTGTAAGATCTCTTTTGAGAAATCACCTGACAGTCTGACAGGAACTCCTTTGTAGGTGCCTGTCCCTTCATCCCTTGCTGCTTCTAGAATTCTCTCCTTCATTTTAATCTTGGCTAAGGTAATTATGATGTGCCTTGGTGTGTTCCTCCTTGGGTCCACCTTCATTGGGACTCTCTGAGCTTCCTGGACTTCCTGGAAGTCTATTTCCTTTGCCAGACTTGGGAAGTTCTCCTTTATTATTTGTTCAAATAAGTTTTCTACTTGTTGCTCTTCCTCTTCCCCTTCTGGTACCCCTATAATTCGAATGTTGGGATGTTTAAAGATGTCCTGGAGGTTCCTAAGCCTCTCCTCATTGTTTTGAATTCTTGTTTCTTCATTGTTTTCTGTTTGGTTGTTTCTTTCTTCCTTCTGGTCTACTCCATTGATTTGAGTCCCAGTTTTCTTCCCATCACTATTGGTACCCTGTGCATTTTTCTTCATTTTACTTATTGTAGCCTCCACTTGTTCATCTAGTTTTTGACCAAATCAATGAATTCTGTGAGCTTCCTAATCACCAGTGCTTTGAACTGTGCATCCGATAGGTTGGCTACCTCCTGGTCACTTAGATGAATTAGCCCTGGGGCCCCAATCTGTTTTCCTGTTTGGGCCATCCTTGTTTTGTTTTGTTTTGTTTTGTTTTGTTTTGTTTTGTTTTTTTTTTTTGTGTGTGTGTGTGTGTGTCTGCTCGGGGCTGTTAGGTAGTGAGAGGCAGAGCTTTAGGCATTCACAGGGTGGGGCAACCCAGTTGCTGGGTTGTGATTCTGGATGTGGGGGCAGGGTCTGAGAGGGAACAATGGTGCTTTCTCTGCTCTCTCTTGGGTTCCAGTCCCTTCCGCTGCTTTCCCCAAGCAAACTGGGCCCCTCTGGCCCTGATCTCCCTGTGGGCGGGCTCATGCACATTCCAGGACCCTGTGGGTCTCTCCAATGAACTCTCCCGTGAGTCTGGGACTTCCTCCTGGCACCCCAACCCCCACAAGTGTTCTCAATCAGTGCCCTTTAGGCTCTATTTCCTGGTGCTGGGGCCCTGCACTGTGCAGTTTGTCTCACTGCCCATTTTCACCTGGCTTATCTGCACACAAATGTGTGACTATGGTCAGCCACCTTGTGTGCCTTGCTTGATCTTCTCTCTGCCTCCCTGCACTTGGTAACCACTGTCCGTGTGCCCAGGACCACCAGCTACTGCTTCTTCTCCCCCCTCGACCCCTCTCCACAGGCTGCTGTCTCTGCCCTTCTTACCGGTCTGGGAGAATCGTTGTTGGACCTCCATACAATTCAATCCTCTATCTGTTCTGGTTTGTTGTCCTTAATCTTGGTTGTGAGAAGAGGCACAGTGTGTCCACCTACGCCCCCATCTTGGCCGAAAAAAAATTTTTTTAAGCCTTGCTGACATAAGATCAGGCCAGCCAAGTTGAGGGGGAAAGCTGCCTCCCTAGCCCATGTGGCCTGTTCTGAAGTGGCAGAGTCAGGCATAGTTATCCTCTTGCTCTTTCCTGAAAGCATAAAAGAAATGGGAAAACAAGAAACACCAAAGGATGAGTTGGAAAGTTTAGGCCTCTGGATTCAAACATTTCTGTGGCAATTGAATTGTAAAGAAACCAGTCTACATGCACCAGGAAGGACTAGGTTGAACATGATTAAACCAAAGGGGTTGAAGGTGAATCTTTGGTTTCTGCTTTGATAAAAAGAAAAAGAAGATGACCAAGGGGGTTGAGTCTTCAATGGGTTATTTCATTGTATGCCTTCAGTTACGAACTACTAGTGGACCCAGAAATTACTCTAAAATATCCCTTCCTTTTCCTCTAAGTTACCTATGACTAAGCAGCTTTTTTCAAACTCTGTGGTCAATAGTGTGTATATAAAGACAACCTTCACCCCCAATCTCTTTCTCAGCTCAAAGACTGGTTTCCTATGTCACTTAAGAATACAGAACAGGAACTTCCATAAATACTCACCTCTTTGCTTCCAGACCCTACTTCCCTCCTGTTACTCTATATGAACAATCCATACCCCTATGGTGTGGATTCTTCTTAACCCTACTGCACCATTAGTTACCACCAAAATTTACCTGCTTCCTTTAACAATAAATGACTTGAAACCATTGTTTATACTAGTGTTGCCCTGTAGAAATATAATGAACCACATCTGTAATTTTTATTTTTCTAGTAGCCACATTAAAAAAGTAAAAAAGAAACAAATGACATTAAATTTAACATATTTTATTTAACCCAACATATCCAAAATAGTATTATTTCAAACTATAATCAATATAAAAATTGAGATATTTTACATTCTTTTTCAATTCTAGTTTTTTGTTTATGTTACCCAGATAGCACATTCCAATTCAGAGTAGTCACATTTCAAGTGTTCAATAGCCACCTGTGTAGAGCATCCCCTATTGGACAATGCAGTTCTGTATTGTCCCAATTTCTCCTCCCACCCTCTCTTGTACCCCCTCCTTTCAAGCTTTTTCTTTTTGTACTTTACTAAAACTGTTCTTCTCAAAGTCTCTAATAATCTCTATTTCACTCTATTTAGAGGTCAACTCTCAGGTTTCTTTCTTGCCTGGCTTTCCAGCAACACTTAACCACTCTTTCCTAATGAATTTTCCTCACTTGTCTTGCAGGATACCATGCTTTCTTGGCTTTTCTTTTACTTCAATGGCCGTTGCCCTTCAGTCTCTTTTGCTGTTCTACTCTAATCTCTCTATCCTCTAAATAATGTTCCAATGTAAGTTTCCAGGGCTTAGTCCTTTACCCTTTGACCAAGTTTTATAGTGTTCTTTGTCATAAAGCTCAGAATGTTCAGAAAAACAAAAATATTCATGGGCACTTATCTGCCAATACTGCCCTGGAACTTATCACCCAAAACCTCTCTATCGTCAAAGTTCCCTTTCCATCCAGTTTGCTAGTTCAACTCCTCACTACAAATGTTCTTTAAGCTTTTTAGGATCTCTAGTCCATTGATCCTTCTACTATAAACCTTCTTTTCCAAATCCCTCCATTCCAAACTTGAATTCTATGGTACATCATTTCAATAATATATTTCCAGTGTCTTAAACTTCCTTCTTTTTTATATTTGTATCAGTAGCAGGAACCCAATTATTGCTGGAGAAAGTGACACATGGAGCAGATTGGCATTATTGTGAAGTCATAAACACCAAAATTGATGTGTCCCAACACATCTCAGCAACATTGTAACATGCATCTATTAGTTCTCCCTCCCACCTTTCTAGTGAATATTTTAAACTTTCTCCACTGTCTTCAGGTCTCTAGTTTACCCTTTTATCCCCCACATTCCCTCACAACAAATGACTTTACTTTCTTCTTCATAAAGAAAATAAAAGTCACAAAACAAGAGCTCTCACAATGAACTCCTTACATCTAAACCCATCCTCTCTTCCTACTCTTCAGTTAGAGTGGAATTAACCCTTCTCCTTTCTCAAACCAATGACTCCAATTATTACACTGAACTTTCCAGGACATTTTACTATGTCTCTTCTCTTTTATATTTAACATTTTCTCTTATTTGAATTTTTTCTCTTTGACATTTATATTTACTCAAGTTTCTCCCATATACAGAGGATAAAGGAAACCCTCCTCATACCTCTTAACCATTCTCACATTTACTCTTGCTGTCCTCCCAATCTATTTTTCAGCCTGTAGCCTTTGTGATCTTTTCAATTCAGACCATGTCACCTCCTTCCTCTTCCACCACACTTAAAACTTTTCAATAGTTTTATTTTTAGCCCTTTGAATGACATACTAAACTCAATATATTGATATTCCTCATAAAGCTGGGCTGACCTCTGCCTATCTTTCTATCTTTATTTTGCACTACCTTCCTCTCTCACTCTCTATACTATAGTTTCACTGCTCTTCTGTCAGTTAATCAAATACACCATGCCCCTCTGTCCTGAGGATCCTAGTACATGCTGGTTTAGTTATCTGCTGTGTGCCTTTTTCTATATATATCTCTCCCCATCCCTGACAGGCAAACCTATTTCTGAAATTATCTTACTTGGAGAAGACATCCCAGAATCCCTGATTACATGGTTTCCTTCAGAGTAACTATCTCTCAAATATATTTATCTTTGCAATTATTTGATTAGTAGCTATGTCCCTCCATCAGACCATAAACTTCATTAGAGAAGGAAAAAAATCCAGTATTATGCCCTGAAGCCCAGCCAATCATAGGAAAAATATTGAATATATTTCTGATAAATAAATAAATGAATTAATGAAGACTGGCACAGAAGTACTCCTCATCTACCTAGCTCACATAATCTTAACTACAGTTTATTTGTGAAGAAAACCAATCTTGATTTTCTAAGAAAGAAGTTATCATGGCCACATCACTGGTGTTCAGTTCCTAAAACAAATAGAATACAAGAAAAAGGAGGAAGCAGAGCTACAAGAAATAGTGCTGCCTTCTGCCCATCCTCTGACCTTCTTACTAATCCCCCAAAGGAGAGCACTCACCACAAGGTAAGGTAGTTACCTGTTTCTATTATTCTTGGCATGTTCCTTGACTGATGTTTCATTACAGCCCTCTTGCCCCTGATTGCAGGGGTCATTTGAGCCTAACAGCACTCATTTTTAATCCTCTCCAGGAAACACAGTATCATATTTTAATTTGGTGGTTGAATGTACCAGATGAGTACACATGGCCAACACATTGAAGGACTATGAAGTCTATGAGTCCTATATCCTTGTTGGAGAAAACTCTGAGATTTAAGTCCTTGGAAGATATAACCACAGGACTTGCAGTTTTAGATATACTTTTATGGGATCTTATTTGTAAGCTGCTTTTTTGCCATTTGCATAGAATCAGCCACTCTGGAAAGAGAATTTATCAATTTTTTTTGTATTTTTCCCATTACCATTTAGTATCCTTATACTCCCTCTGCAATTGTCACACTGTTATCCATATCCATGAGCCCTTTGTCCTTTGTGCTCAACATCTCCCCCCTACCTAACTCTCCCAACCAACCTGTCATTCTGCTCTCTATCTATGAGTCTGTCTCTTTTTTGCTTGTTAGTTTAGTTTGTTCATTAAATTTCATATATGAGAGAAATCATAGTATTTTGTCTTTCTCTGACTGGCCTATTTTATTTAGCATAATGTTCTATATATTCTGTCACAAAGGATAAAATTTCCTGTTTTTCTTTTTTCTTTTTTTACAGCTGAGTAGTATTCCACTGTGTATATGCCCCATAGTTGCTTTAGCTATTTATCTACTAATGGACATTTGGGCTGCTTCCATATCTTGGTAATTATAAGTAATGCTGCAATGAACATAGGGGTGCTTGTGTTCTTTTCCATTGGTATATTGAGTTCCTTTGGATATATTCCCAGAAGTGGGATTGCTTGGTGAGAAGGCAGCTCTATTTTTAATTTTTTAAAGTATCTCCATAATGTCTCCACAATGGGTATACCAACTTGCAGTCCCACCAACAAAGCAAGAGTGTTCCCTTTTCTCCCCATCCTCACCAGCACTTGTTGTTTGTTAATTTTTTGATGATAGCCATTCTGACAGGTAGGAGATTATAGGACCTGAATAGACACTTTTCCAAAGAGGACTTACAGAAGGCCAATAGACATATAAAAATGTGCTCAATATTATTAATCATCAGAGAAATGCAAATTAAAACCACAATGGAAAGAACTTCTACAGGAAGGATAGATGCTTCTTATTTCCAGGTTGACTACTCAGAAGACTTTGGGGTGACATAATCATCAGGTACCTAAAGAATGTAAAATCATTAAATTCAGTGGCTTTGAATAACACAACAAAAAAATAGTAATAATAGCTACTCACTGTTAAGGACCTTCTAAAAGCCTGATGTTTTACACAATGTTCATGGAAATCCTGAGATAGAAAACACTTGTACCATCTTATATATAAGAAAATTGAACCTTGGGAAGGAAATTTGTCCAAACTTTCTCAGCTTGTAGATGAAAACCCAGATTTAAAATTCAGAGTTGTCTGAATCAAAAACTCTTTAAGAATTATTTTCATTTTCCAATTATAGTTGACATACAATATTGTATTAGTTTCAGCTGCACAACAGAGTTGAATCAAAAACTTTGGGGGATCATTTAAGATCTTGCTTCCTGACATGTGTTGTCAGTTTGTCAAAAATAAACTCCTATAAAAATTCTCTATAGCAGTGATTTTCAACCACTCTTTTCCCTTATATCATCAAATACAACATGACAACAGCCAACATAACAATAGCCATCTGGTGTGAATAAATCAAAATTAGACTTATTTTTTGTGTGTGCCACAGAACTTTAATAATTAATTTATGTGTGCAATGAGGCAAAAAAAGACTGAAAATTGGTGTTCTACAGGTCTGAATGTTTCTTATATTGACAGTTGGCAGGATTCTGAAAAAGCCTGACCAGGATCACTCTGTGAATGTTAGGTGCCCATTGTGCCCCAGTGGTTGCCTTTTGTATTGGATGAAGTTGGGTGAATTTCTATTAGAATTCTGTGCCTCATTGCTTTAAGTAGCAGGCCATGACTTTATTTGAGCTGTTCTTAAAAATATCCTCAAAGTTGGTAAGGACTGAGATAACCCAGGGAAAACCAAAAAATAGGGGGCAATGCGGGTGGTGGTTTGGGTTTTTAATTGTATTGTTTACTTTGAGTCTGAACAAAATCTTTGATGATTAAATTAGAGGCTGAACTCTCTTTAAAAGAGAAAGGACAATTGCTTCCCCAGCCCAAATAGCCAATAGGGTGACTATAATTATTCAGATCCCTGAATCAGGAGGGAGAGGTGAAGATGAGTGCCAGGAGTCATCCAGTGTAGTAAGTGCAGCAATCATGGAGAACCCAGTGGAGCCCCAAAGAAGAAGGGCAGGGCACCCTGGAATGGGCTCACCATAGAGAGGGTCCTATGCCTTGGAAGAGTCAGAGTTCTAGTAGCATCAGTAAAGCCTTCAGGTGAGTATTCCCTGGCCCTTGCTTGGGCATATTTAAGTAACTAATAATCTTTGTAAGGTTGCTTGAGAATAGAACTTTTCCTAGGGTATAAAGCAGTCTAGACGAAAATGTTTGGTGATAAAGGAAAGACGTTTTTATTCAAAAGCTTCACAAAGTTAGAATAACAACTTTCCACTTATATTAGACTCTTAAGCCTATCAATGAAGGCTAAAGTCTTTCACTCTTTAGTCACAGCTTTTATCACTTAAACCATCAATTAAGGCTGAACTCTTTAGTACCTGAGTTCTATCATTCCTCCTGTTAGTTTTTAGTTATCTTATTTTTTATAGGGTTAGTTTACAAACTAAAACAACATAAAATACAAAAGTGACACAATTTTGGAAGAATGGCAGGCTTCTGCCTCACAACTCATCCCCTCTAGAACACCCAAATAAGAATAACCCTGCTACTCTCTGCCAGCCCAGCCCAATCCTAGGCTGTGCCAGGAATTCTTTCCCACCCAAAATACCATACATTGGGAAATGGCAGCAGATGTAGCATAATCATCCAGGCATCCTCAAGGAAGAGAGACTGCAAGTGAGCCCAAGAGCCTGTGAGCCAGAAAGCCAGCCCTCTTTTTATTTGCATGTGCTCTGGAAGCATTCAGCTTCTCAGCCAATCCCTACCTAGATTATTTGCCATTGCCTAAGCAAACTCCTCCCATGGCCCCTCCCTACTTCTTCCCACTGATCTGATCAAATCTCCCTATATCATGCTTCCTGGGTCAACAAGGCTCACAACTGTAAGCCTCTTATTTACAACTAAGATGGTTGAGATGAGGATCCTTTGGTATTACTAAATTAATTTTTGTTCACACAATTAGAAAAGGCCAGTTATGAAATTAGACAGGATGAATAGAAAGCATTTTAATTGGTCTCTTAATATTCCAAAATAAATAAAGAGAAGATGGAGGCGAGAGCCCAGTGGGAGTGGAGCCCAGTTCTCCCTGTGCCCAGTTGGAACACTTAGCTGATCTTCTAAGGAACAGAGTGAACGTCCAATGGAATCTCAGCTTATATGAAGCTTGGAGGCCAAAAATTGCAGAGGGCATTGAAACACATACAGTGAGGAGACTGTGCTGTGATGGTAAGATCTGCACGGGGACCAAGGCTGCTGTGGCCCCAGGCCAGATGCCTGCCACAGGATACAGGGAGGATATTCACCAGCTCCCTCCCCTACCAGAGCAGGGAGGGAAGCCTGACATTAGGAGGAATCTGGATGCTGGAAGTCACTGGGGAAAATAGAGACAAAGTGGGAGACACACAGAGGCAATACACATCTGCTGAGACTATGGACACTGGCACCACAAAAATTGAGGAGCCAGGCAACACCTGGAGAAGGGAGGAGTTGGGCCACCTTGGACCCTGAGTTGGATAGTCTCCAGACTGGTTGGAAAGTTGGGCTGTGTGAAAACCCATGCACTTGTTAAGAATGGCAAGCAGCTGTTTTGTAAGGAACTCTTGAGCAGCATCAGGCTCACCCCAAGGGTAATTTGAGCTGTGACACCAGATACTGAGTGGCTAAGTGGAACCAGGTGCCTGAGCTTCTCTCACACTGCACATCCAGAGACTGAGTGGCTGATTTGAACCTGGCAGGTCACAGAGGACCTGGGCCAGAGGCTGGAAAACTGTGAATATTATAGTCCAGACCTGGTACCCATCCTCTCAACACCATAGGAAGGGAGAAAAGCAAAGCCTAGTCCCCCTCTCCCTATGGTATCTAGGAAGACCAGCAGAACTCACTGAATAGGTTTAAAGTCAGCAGGAATCTTTTTTTTTTCTTTGTTTTTGGTTCCTCTCTCTTTTTTCCCTTTTATTACCCCCAAGTGAGACAATATGACATGGAGTTATGAAAGGCCCAGAGACAGATCCAAAGGGGGAGCATGAGGTGAATCACAAAAACTGAGAAACTGAGACAAATGCCACTTTGCCATCCCATAGAGCTAGCATTTTATTGTTTATGTGTATTATTATTATTTTTTCATTAGTTTTACCACTTTTATTTTATTAGTGTTTTTTTAATTTTTCTTCCTTATGTTTGGTTTTTCTTGTTTTATTTCTCTGTTTAATTATATTGCTTGAATGGTTTTTCTTATTCCCTCTTTATGTATTTTAACTTTCCTTCCTTCACTTCACCTGTGTTCCGATAACACACAACTCTTGATGTAGTACTTTCTATTCTGGTAATTCAAATCATTCATTTCTTGTCATATTATTGTTGGCCCAGTACTATTGTAAATAATTGTTATTCAATCCAGGTGTACATACTACACAGTAACCCCCCCATCTCAGCCTACTTCACTTTAATCCTGAGCATTATTATTGTTGTGGCTAAATCTATTTTCTCTCACACTACACCTACTTTCCATCCTTTACTCCCACTATATCTCATCATCTAACCTTGCACAAGCTCTCTGTTTTCTGGATTCAGCTCACAATCATTCTCCCTCTAACAAGAGTCTTATCTCTCACCTTTTATAAAAAGTAGCTAGTTGGGTGAAATATCACAGTTAGTGCTGTACCTATCCAAAGACTCTCCTATCTATTTTCTACTTGCTGGTACTTTAAATCCCATGAAATACTCTCTCGCTATCTTAATTAATTTTGCATACCCCCTGCCACTCATCATATAGAAGAATAGGTGGGAGCTGCAAACATCAGTATACTTGCTGGGGAGAAAAATCACCAACAAAGGAACCACCAAAAGGTAAAAACCCAAGTACAACAAGAGGCCACACAAATAGAGGAAAGGGCAAACCTAGAGCATCCAGACAAGGAGATCAAAGAGACTATACCACTGAACCCCATAAAATTCCTACAATAGAAGTTCAACTACAAAGACAGCTAGCAAAGTGAAATATCAAGAAGCACAGAAACAAACAAAAAGAGTCATCTAAAATGGGGAGACAAAAAAAGAAAGAACATGCAATCAAAAGGAATTGAAGACTCTGCATGAAAAGAGCTAAACACAATGGAGGTAACCAAACTATCAGATATAGAATTCAAAATAATGGTTATAAGGATGCTCAAGGAACTCACAGACAACTACAAGGAACCCAGTGAGAACTAATTCAGCATGAAAAGGGAAATAAAAACTATAAACAAAAACCAGGAAGAAATGAACAATGAAATATTAGAAATAAAAACATCAGAAAAAAAAGAATTACAAGCAGGATGGATGAAGCAGAGGATTGAATAAGTGAGCTGGAGGACAGGGCAGAAAAAAAAAAACACCCACATAGAGCAAGAAAAGGAAAAGTTGTTCAGAATGAATGAACAATTGGTAAGGGAGATGCAAGACGACATGAAATTTAATAATATCCATACAATAGAGATACCAGAAGGAGAAGAATAAGAGCAAGGGATGGAAAACCTCTTGGAAAAATTAATGGTGGAAAAGTTCCCTAGTTTGATGAGAGAAAAATTCACATGAATCCAGAAAACACAGACAGTCCCAATCAAGAGGAACCCAAAGGGGCTCACTGCAAGACACATCATAATTAAAATAGCAAAATTCCAAGACAAAGAGAGAATCCTAATGCAGCAAGGGAAAAAGAGGAAGTAAAGTACAAGGGAGCTTAAATAAGGCTAGCACCTGCTTTCTCAACGGAAATGCCCGAACCCAGATGAGAATGGCAAGAAATATTCCAAGTATTGAGAACCAAAGGTCTGCAAGCTCTCAATTAAAAGGAAGGCCAGATAAGGAGATTCTCAGGCAAAAATAAATAAATAAATAAATAAATCCAAAAGAATACATCTCCACCAAACTAGCTCTGCAAGAAATGCTAACAGGATTGCTTCAAGAAAAGAAAAAAAAGTGTGAGAGAGAGGAACACAGGTATGAAAAAATGGCAATGAATAAGTACCTATCAATAATAAACTTATCCATAAATGGATTATGTGCTCCAATCAAAAGACATAGAATAACTGAATATATAAGAAACCCTGATGCACACATATGTTGCCCACAAGAGACCCACCTCAGGACAAAAGACCTACACAGATGGAAAGTGAAGTGCTGGAAACAAATTTTCCAAGCAAATGGACAGGAAAAAAACTGGAGTAGCAATACACATATCAGACAAAATAGAACTCAAACAAAGGGCCATTAAAAGAGACTCAGAAGGTGACTTCATAATACTCAAGGGAAGAATCCATCAAGAAGACATAAACATTGTAAATATATATGCACCGAATATAGCAGCACCCAAATACATAAAGAAAAGCTTGGAGGACTTCAAGAAAGATATTGACAGAAACATAATTATAGTAGGGGATTTTAACACCCCACTGTCAAAAATGAATAGATCCTCCAAACAAAATATCAACAAAGATATTGTGTCATTGAACAATGCCCTAGATCAAATAGACTTCTTTGATGTATATAGAGCCTTTAATCCCAAAGATGCTAAATGCACATTCTTTTCAAATGCACATGGAACATTTTCAAAGATATACCACATGATAAGACACAAAACAAGCCTCAACAAATTCAAGAACATTGAAAGCATGTACCATGTTCATGGGTTGGAATAATTAATGTCATCAAAATGTCCATACTACCAAAAGCAATTTACAGATTCAATGCAATACCTATTAAATTACCAATGGCATATTTCACAGACATAGAACAAACACTTCAAAAATTTATATGGAGCCATAAACAACCTCGAATAGCTGCAGCAATTTTGAGAAAGAAGAGCCAAGTAGGAGGGATTACGATACCTGACACCAAACTGTATTACAAGGCCACTGTAATCAAAACAGCCTGGTACTGGCACAAAAACAGGCACATGAACCAGTGGAATAGAATAGAGAGCCCAGAAATAAACTCAATTCTCTATGGTCAATTAATATTCAACAAAGGAGGCAGCAACATAAAATGGAGTAAAAGTAGCCTCTTCAACAAGTGGTGTTGGGAGACCTGGACAGCTACATGCAAAAAAAAAAATGAAACTTGAACACCAACTTACACCATACACAGAAATAAATTCAAGGTGGATAAAAGATTTAAATATAAGCCGTGACACCATTAAAGTCCTAGAGGAGAACGTAGGCAGGAAAGTCTCAGACATTTCACGCACAACATTTTTACTGATATGTCCCCTAAAGCAAGGGACATAAAGGAAAGAATAAACAAATGGGATCTCATCAAAATAAAAAGCTTCTGCAGGGCTAAAGAAAACAGTATTAAAATAAAAAGAGAACCAACTGTATGGGAAAACATATTTGCCAATGATATCTCAGACAAGGGTTTAATCTCCAAAATATATAAAGAACTTACATGACTCCACTCTAAGAAGACAAGCAACCCAATTAAAAAATGGGCAAAAGACTTGAACAGACATTTCTCCAAGGAGGACATACAGAAGATCCAGAAACACATGAAAAGATGCTCAATATCACTAGCTATCAGAGAGATACAAATTAAAACCACAATGAGATATCACCTCACACCAGTCAGAATGGCCATCATAAACAAAGCAACAAACAAGTGTTGGAGAGGTTGTGGAGTAAAAGGGACCCTAGTACACTGCTGGTGGGACTGCAGACTGGTACAACCACTATGGAAAGCAGTATGGAATTTTCTAAGAAAACTAAAAATGGACCTTCCTTTTGACCCAGCAATTCCACTGCTAGGATTATATCCTAAGAACCCGGAAACACCAATGCAAAAGAACCTATGTACCCCAATGTTCATAGCAGCACAATTTACAATAGCCAAGTGTTGGAAGCAACCTAGGTGTCCATCAGTAAATGAATGGATCAAAAAACTACGGTACATTTACACAATGGAATTCTATGCAGCAGAAAGAAAGAGGGAGCTCCTACCTTTTGCAACAGCATGGATGGAACTGGAGAGCATTATGCTAATCAAAATAAGCCAGGCAGAGAAAGACAAATACTATATGATCTCACCTTTAACAGGAACCTAATCAACAGAACAAACAAACAAGCATAATATAACCAAAGACAATGAAATTGAGAACAAGAGAGGAGAGGGATAGGAATTTCAAGGGAAAAGGGGAAGAGTTTAGAGCAACAAGTATGAAAGACATATTGGACAAAAGCTAGGGGGGATGGAAATGGGAGGGAGGTGGGGAGGGCTGGGGCAGTGGGATGGGATGGGAGTAGAAAACAGAAAACTGTACAAGAACAATTAAAATAAAATTAAAATATAAAATAAAATAAAAAGAGAACAAACTGTATGGGAAAACATATTTGCCAATGATACCTCAGACAAGGGTTTAATCTCCAAAATATATAAAGAACTTACATGACTCCACTCTAAGAAGACAAGCAACCCAATTGAAAAATGGGCAAAAGACTTGAACAGACACTTCTCCAAGGAGGACATACAGAGGATCCAGAGACACAAGAAAAGATGCTCAATATCGCTAGCTATCAGAGAGATGCAAATTAAAACCACATTGAGATTCCTCTTCACACTAGGTGGAATGGCCATCATAAACAAAGCAACAAACAACAAGTGTTGGAGAGATTGTGGAGTAAAGGGGACCCTAGTACACTGTTGGTGGGATTGCAGACTTGTACAACCACTATGGAAAGCAGTATGGAATTTTCTCAGAAAAGTAAAAATTGATCTACCTTTTGACCCAACAGTTCCACAGCTAGAATTATATTCTAAGAACCCTGAAATACCAATCCAAAAGAACCTATGCACCCCAATGTTCATAGCAATACAATTTACAATAGCCATGTGTCAGAAGCAACCTAGGTGCCCATCAGTAAATGAATGGATCAAAAAAACTATGCTACATTTACACAATGGAATTCTATGCAGCAGAAAGAAAGAAGGTGCTCCTACCCTTCACGACACCATGGATGGAACTGGAGAGCATTATGCTAAGCGAAATAAGCCAGGCCGTGAATGACAAATACCATATGATCTCACCTTTAACAGGAACCTAATCAACAAAATAAAGAAACAAGCAAAATATAACCAAAGACACTGAAATTGAGAACAGGCTGACAGTCACCAGAGGGGAGAGGGGAGAGAATTTCAGGGGGAAAAGGGAAGGGTTTACAGGAATAAGTATAAAGAACACATGGGCTAAAACTAGGGGAATTGGAAATGGGAGGGAGGTGGGTAGGGCTGGGTGGTGGGCTGGGATGGGAGTAAGGACAGAAAACTGTACAAGCATAACAATTAAAATAAATTTAAAAAATATAAAGGAGAAAGACTTGTCTAGTATGTGAAGGATGGATGAATGAGGTCTGATAGTTTCTTAAAAGTTAAACATATGCATTTCATATAATCCAGACATTTTATTCCTATTTATTTAATGAAGAAAATTAAAATCATAGGAATATATATTCAAAGACTGCAGAAACTGCAACCCTAATATACACTGTCAGGTGAACAGATAAACAATCTATAGTGTATGCCTATGAATTAAACATGACTTAGCAATTAACATGCATTAACTATTGTTATATGTACATTAATTGTAAATCTCAGAATAACATTTTCTAAGAGAATAAGCCAGTCAAAATGAAATTATTTCATTTCCATAAAGTTTTAGAAAATGCAAACTAGGCTCTAGGGTCAGAAATGGATCAGTTGTCTGTGGTGTCTGGGGAAGATGGCAAGACTGGAGGTAGAGATTACAAAAAAGGCTTGAGGAAACTTCTGGTGATTACAGATGTGTTAATATCTTGATTTGGATGATGATTTCATAGGTGTCCACACATGTCAAAACTCACCAGTTGTACACTTTATGTATATGCAGTTTACTGTATGGTCAATTACATTTCACTAAAGCTGCTATAAACATTGTGGATATCCAGAGTTGTACTTGACCACTATAATTTAGGTATGCATACTACCTAAAGAAAAAAGTCAAAGACAAATAATTGACATGTAACTTTATTACTCCTGAAATGTAAATTTGTCAAAACACAGTTATAAAAAGCAATATTTCCCTCTGCTGAGATTTTTGCAAAATGCATATGATATAATGTAGCAAGTAAGTAATCAATTTAATCACAAGGTTAATCCTGTGAATGTGTTTATATATCTTTTAAAAATATATATATAATTAAATGCAGGTGTATGACTTGAGAAAAAAATTAAAAAATAAAAAATACAGTGATCCCTCACCTATCACAGGAGTTACCTTCTGGAGACCCTGGCAATAGTTGAAAATCCGTGAAGTAGCAGCATTATATTTATTTTATTATTTATATATATTTTAAGGCTTTCTAAACCCTTCCCACACTCCTATAAACCTTTCCCACTCTCTTATTAACCTTTCCCACACTCTTATAAACACTTCATATGCTATTAAACACTTTCTACACTCTTTAACCTATGTAATTTTAACAACATATAAAATTCTATATGACTACTCACCAGTGAAGTATACTATAACTTGAATGATGAAGATCATGAATTATGTAGCTGTGCAGTACTGATGGCGACGAAGGTAATGATGATGAGAGGAATGTACTGCACAGCCAAGAAGAGCTTTGCAGCTCTTCTGAAGGCACCACTTCATCAGGCGCTTCTTCAGGTGGTGCAGTATCTTTGCCCTAGGCTGTAACTTCTATTTCCACTAAAGGAGTAGGTGTAACTGATCTCTTTGTCCAAGTGATGAACATACTTATGGGGAGTTGCTGGGGCTGCTTTTTATCCACAGAGGCAGCTTCTTCATGCAGAGAAATGCTCTTGAGTACAAAGCATCTCTGAAATTTGTCAAACCAGCCCTTGCTGGCACTGAATGGGATTGGTCTGGTGGGAGAAGCACATGACAGTCCTGCTTCTGTGTTGTCATCCTTGTCTTCATCCTCATCACCATAGTGAATGCCTGTGCTTTCTGCAAAACTATCATAAAGTTTCTTGGTCTTCATCTGGATGGTGTTGGTATCCAGCAAGATATTCTTCTTCCTGCAGTCATTTATCCACAAGGCCAATGCTCTCCATCCTCACAATGGCCTTATTGTGGGAAGTGACCATCCTCTTTTCAGTCTTGTTAAAAGTCATTGTAGACTTAATATTCTTCTTGTTTCTTTATGTAGAAAAGAGTAGATTTGTTGACCATGTAATGGTGGTCTACAGCTGCACAGCTTTTTGCCTTCCTTTAACATGTCAAGAACTTCCACCTTTTCTTTGATGGTAAGCATATTCCTCTGGTGCTTCAGTTCACTGCCAGAAGCCTTAGAAGGTGCAGAACATTTGGGTGGCATTGTAGTGCTTGAAATAAATTCAAACTTTTATGAAAATTCCACAAAAACACAACACTGCAGAGCAACACTATGTACAGCAATCAGATGTCGACGTGAAGTGGACAAGGAGAGATGCTGAACATATGGGCACAGTGCAGGAGAGCAAACAGACAAATGCAACAGTCAATGAGCCAATCAGTACCCAGGATACAGAACAGTGCTGTGGTTGGTCACCTTGCATTCCATCAGCCAATAGTGCACCATGTACTATCTCACGTTGGCAAACTTGCACAAGCAGTAGTGGCGTATTACATTCCATTGTGTACAGTATGGTATTCACCCGCTGATGAAATACATACTGTATTTTATTTCAATTTAAAATTCTTTTAATATGTTTGAATTAACATTTTTTATATTTTTATACTGTTTCCAATTTTTAGGCAAAAAATTGAAATCATAAATATCATATAAATAATCTATATACTGCAAAATCCTGTGATATAGTGAAAACTTTGTGACACACAGTTAGATATATATATATATTTTTAAAAACCCACGATACAGTGAAGCTGCAATAAGTGAACCACAATATAGTGAGGGATGACTATACACTATGAAAGACAGAACAAGGGAAACCAGTCAAACAATACAATTTAACAAACCAAGCGAAGAAGACTAAAAAGAAAGAAGAGAAATACAAAAATGCTAATAAAATAACAGATGTAAGAGTAATGAAAAAATAATAATAGTACAAATATATAATAACTTGCAAGTTCTCTGGAGTAGCAAAGTGAAATTTGTCTCATTGTCTCAGTTATTGGGATGACCCCTCATTTCTGGGAATAAAAAAAAAAAAAAAGGAAGGAAGGAAGGAATAAAAAAAGAAAGAAGGCCCCCTAGTGGTTTCAAAATTGCCAAGACAGGTCTGTTGGTTTTCCTGACTGCACCAGGCTAAGGGTGTATTTGTTTCCCTTTTCTCCCTTCCTGAGCCGCATTCTTCACAGTTGTCCAGACTCCAGCCCAGTTCCTCAGTTCTTTGCTGGGACCCCAGTGCCCTTCTGTGCTCAGCCTATGCCTTCAGTCCACCAGTAGTGCTGTCCTTGAGGTGCACTAGTTAGAGGCAACTCACACACCACCTTCTTGCTCTTTGCTGTCCTAGATTCTAGGGTCTCTCAGCGCCTCTTCAGGGTAGTTCATCCCCCCCACTGAGTTAAATCTTTCTGTGTATTGCTGACTCCCTCAGCCTTTGCAGTTCTCCTCTGTTGGGCATCTCTGCTTTCCTATTAGAGAGCCAGTTGGCCCTGCAGGACTCTGGGTGCAGGGTCCAGGTAGGAGGTACCCATGGGTGGCAGGGTCAGACATGCTCCATCCAGGATCTGTGGACCTGAGGACTTCGCCTCACTGCTGGGGTGGGATGGACAGCCACCCAGCCACATGGTCATGTGTGCACATTCCCTGGGGCTGCAGGTGTGAGTGCAGACAGGCAACTGCCAGGCTGCAGGATCCAGTGTACACCTTCCCTGGGCATTTGGGTGTGAGTGGTGGCCTAGCAGGGCTAGGGGCGCAGGAGAATTCCCCAAACAGCTACTTTTTTCTCTTTTGAAAAATTCCTTCTATTCAAGTCTGCCACTCCACACAAGTGCCTGGCCTCTCACATAACCCAACTCTCCAACGAGACCAGGGACTATCTGAGTCAGGGTCAGTCACAGCCCAACTCTTCCTGTTACAGAACAGACCAGGGAAGGGGAGAGATATACTATTACCAAAAGGACTCCCCCTTTTCTCCGGGGGTCCTCCTCACCCCGTTATAGGTTTGTATTGCCTGCCACCAGGGGAAAGACATCTCCCAATGCCAGAGATTGTTGAAAAGGAAAGGAATTATTTATTTAAAAGTTATACAGACTTAGAGTAATGACAATGTCTTTATTAAAATACTAAAGTCCTTTAGAATACCCACAGATGCACACAGTCCTTCCTTCTTCCTCTGCCCAGTCCAGAGTACTGTATCTCAGGAAAAGAAGTAGAAGTCCATGGCTCAGGTTCCCAGCACCATCAGCTGTGTAGCTGCCATGATCTCCAGTTAATTCAAAACCATGTGGCACCTTCTCGTGGCCCACCAGCAAGAGTCCTTTTACCCCTTTTCTTCTAGACACACTCTCTCCTGCTTCCTAAGCCATGTGGCAAAAGGGAGCACCCCAAAGCCAAGGGGTCCCAACTCTTGCCAATGCCACCTGCTCCCCCCACCTGGTATGGCTGCCATGCCTGGGTTTAAATCCCAGTGCCAATCTTCCTCTGCAGCCCCATTTCCAACTCCTTCTACAATCAGTTACACCTGCCAGCATTCACATATTCTTTCAGCTTTAGTGGGCTGCCATAATAAGTCAGGGCAGGCTTGGCCCAGTGGCATGGAGCCAATCATCTCCAAGCTCTCACGCAGGCACTGGAACCAGAAGGAGTTGACTCTCAGTTACATCTTGAGTGGAAGTCACTTCCATCCCTCTGGCTCAAAGCATGGCCACAGCTATTTAACATGTCCATGAAACCAGTTAAATGTTATAGATATGTTAAATGACCATGCCAGAGATTAGCTGCAAAGCTGTTGCTATGCAAAATAGCTCTCAATGGCCCTGCTCCGTTTGCCCCACCCCCCAGCTCAGACTTGTAGGGATGAGAATATCCTATATTTTTTTCTAATATTTCCTGGACACTGTGAATTCTGGACCCCATTACAAATCCCCATGTGGGGCACACCCCTTTATCTGCACCCTGTTACATTCCCACCTGGCAGCTATGGTCCCAGTGGGTGCACACCTCTCCTGTGTGTTTGCCACTTAGCTCTTATTCCTTCCCTGTGACTTCAAGCAACCAGGTCCCTTCTGGTGCTGCTCAAACCCTGTTTGGAAGGAGAGGGAGCCATTGAGCTGACCCTCTCCTAAGATTCCTGTGGCAGACCCAGCAGTTGCCAGGCCTGGGGCTGCAGCCATCCTGGTCCCCCCACTGGTCCCAGGGAGCTTATTGTCCTCAAGCACATTCCTTGCCATCTGATTTTTTAATGTCCTCTACAATTTTTGGTCTCCAAACTTCATATATGCCGGGATACCATTGGCTGTTCACTCTGTTCCTCAGAAGATAGGTGTTTCACTCATGTGCAGGAGGAAGTGGACTCCACTCCCACTTATCTTGCCACCATCTTCCAGTTCCTAATTTGTACTTCTTAATCCCTTCATATTTATCACCCATCACCCCCTCCCACATCTTAAAGAAGACCCTTTAACATTTCTTATAATACTAGTTTGGTGGTGGTAAACTCCTTTAGCTTTTTCTTTTCTTGGAAGCTCTTTTTTTAAAAAAATATTTTATTGTTGTTCAAGTACAGTTGTCTGCATTTACCATCCACCCAGATATCAACACCTCCCTCCCCTGATTCCACCCTCCCCTTGGTTTTGTCCATGTGTTTTTTATAGTTGTTCCCCAAAACACTTCCTCCCTTTCTCCCCATTATCCCCTTCCACCTCCCCTCTGCTTACTGTCAGAATGTTCTTAACTTCAGTGTCTCTGGTCATGTTGCTTGCTTGTTTGTTTTGTTGATTAGGTTCCACTTAAAGATCATATGGGAAGCTCTTTATCCATCCTTTGATTCTAAATAATAGCTTTGCTGGATAGAAGAATATTGGATATGAGTTCTTGCTTTTCATCACTTTGAATATGTCTTGCCAATTCCTTCTGGGCAACAAAGTTTATGTTGAGAAATCAACAGACAATGTTATAGGAACTCCTTGTAGGTAACTAACTGCTTTTCTCATGCTGCTTTTAAAGTTCTCTCTTTGTCTTTAAGCTTTGGTATTTTAATTATGATATGTCTAGGTGTGGGCCTGTTTGGGTTCCTCTTGTTTAGAACTCCCTGTGTTACAGAACAACAGAAGGTCCATTATGTCTGCTGCCTTATGGAAAGATGCCTCTCAAAGCCAGAGATTTGTGAAAAGGAAAGGAAATGTTTATTTAATGCTATACAGACTTAAAGTAGCAACCTAACGTCTTCATTAAAATATCAAAGTCCTTTAGGATACCCACAGACACCCACAGTGCTTCCCATCTCCCTCTGCCCTAATACAGGGTACCTAATTCAGGAAGAGAAGCACACATCCGGGATCCAGGCTCCTGACATCGTCAGCTGTGTCATCGTCCAGGCAGGATCTCTAATTAATCCAAAGCCATGTGGCACCTTCTCATAGCCTACTGGCAAGAGTCCTTTCCCCCTTCTTCCAGGCAAAATCTCCTCTTGCTCTCAAGCCACGCAGCCAAAGGGGGCACCCCAAAGCCGTGTGGTTTTTCTTCTACCAAAGCTGTGGGGAAGGGGTCCCCACTCTGGCAAAGTCACGTGGCCCTCCCTCTTCACCAAAGCTGCAGGGGTCTGCACTCTGGTGAAACCACGTGGAATCTCTCCCTCTGGCAAAGCTGCAAGAGTCTCCAATAGAGCAAAGCCGAGTGGCAATTCTCTGCTAAATCCACATGGTGATTTTCCCTCATAGGGCTGGGTGTTCCTGACTCTGGTGAAAGTGCGTGGATTCTCCTCTAAATGGCTACCACATCACAGTTTAAATCCCTGCACCAAATCTCTTTTGTACCCCCATTTCTGACTCCTCCTACAATCAGTTACACCTGCCAGCATTCCCATATATTCCAAGTTTATTGGGATGCCATTTTGAGTCTGGGCTGGTGTGTCCCCATTTTCTGGAGCCAATCTTCTCCAAGCTCCCACGCAGGCGCTGTGACTTGAGGTTCCTCCCCTCAGTCACATCTTGGGGGGAGTCCTTTCCATCCCCCTGGCTCAGAGCATGGCAACAGCTATTTAACACATCTAAGCCACCAGCCAAAGGCTATAGCTATGTTAAATGACCATGCCATGGATTAGTTGCAAAGGTGTGGCTGTACAAAACAGCTCTGCATGTCCTTGCTCCATGTGTCCTTTCCGCCAACTCATACCTGTGGGGGAAGGGATGAGGACATCTTATATGTCCCTCTAATATTTTCTGGACACTCTCAGTTCTGGGCCCCATTCTAAATGCCTATTTTGGGGCCCCCCTCCTGGCTGCACCCTGCATCACCTGCACTTCCTGGACTTTAAAGAAATATGTCTATTTCTTTCAGCAGGTTAGAAAAAATTTTGTTATTATTTTTTACATAGGTTTTTAATTCCTTGCCCTCTTCTCCTTTTGGCACCTCCATGGTGCAAAGTTGGTACTGTTGAAGTTGTCCCAGAGGCTCCTTTTGCTATCCTCATGGAGGGGGGCGGATTCTTTTTTCTTTTTCTGTTCAGATTAGTTTTTTTTTTTATATTCCCTTATCTTCCAAATCTCTGATTTGATATTTCACTTTATCCACTCCATTGTTGATTCCCTGTAATGTATTCTTCATTTTTGACTTGTTCTTTTTAATGTTTCCTGTTCTATTTTTATGTTTTCTATCTCCTTGTTGATAGTTCATCTACTCTTCCCTAAATTCATTGAACATCCTTATTAACAGTGTTTTGAACTCTGCATCTGGTAGACTGCTTGTCTCCACTTTGTTTAGTTCTTTTTCTATAGTTTTGTTCTGTTCCTTCATTTGGGACATATTCCTCATTTTGGCAAACTCCCTGTATTTATTTCTCTGTATTAGGTAGAGCTATTCCATCTTCTGGGCTTGGTAGATGTGTTTAATGTAGTAGGTATTCTGTAGAGTCTAGTGTCATAGCCTCACAAATCATTCCATATGGGTACTCAAGCTGTGCCCTCCCATGTGGGCTGTGCTCACACTTCTATTGTAGTTGGGCCTTGATTGCTGTTATCAGTTGAGTGAATTTACCCCCAGGTCAGTTGGTTGCAACACTGTGAAACTTCAGCTATACAAAGATCTACCCCATGGAGAAGGTCTACTTCAGCAGGGCTCTGGTACCCACTGAGCCCACCCATTGAGTATGTCACTTGTTAAGTGCCTCTGTGGTTTCCCATAAGATGCAGGCCAAAGTCAGCCACTACCAGTGTTATGTCTGGTCATCTGGCATGAGCTACAGACTGATCTGCAGATGGCTGCTATTGTGCTGGACTTGGAGGTGGGTGCCCAGGAGAGGCCAAGCTGTAAATAAAGGCTGTCTGCTGCTAGTGAGAGGCCAGGGGCCACTCATCAAGAGGTACAGGGCATGAGGAGGCCAGATGATTTTTGTCTGAGAGATTTTAAGAAAGTCTGAAGCAGGAGTCAAAATACATTATTCAAGGAGGGGGACAATAGGGGAAAGAAGAGGAAGAGTCAAGGAACATGTATAAATGACCCACAGACAAAGACAATGTGGGGGGAGGATTGAATGTGGAATATTGGGGAAGAGCAGAGCAGGGGAGAATAATAGGGGAAAAATGAGGACAACTGTAACTGAACAACGATTAATAAAAAAAGGAAAACACATTATTCATAAAGCCATGGAAACAGCTTGAGTAGACCCATAAATTAGGTCAGGCATGTCTCAGGGAATCAACAGGTCAAGAAGAACAATGTTAGTCATATTGATGGAGTCTCAGAATAATACCTACCTTCTGGTTCTATTGGGGGAGGACCCAGAAAAGGAACAATATTCTCTGCCGGCATTTCTGTCTGAGATAAAGTTGCTCCTCCAGCTCTCACTTGTATGCCAGACAATTAAGTTCCTTCTGTATGTCCCTAGTATGTTTCCAGCTGCTGCCCCAATGCTGGGGCTAAGAGCAAAAGAATCCAAGGAAGTTCATGCAGGCCCATTAAGAGGAATGCCTGGGACTACAGAAACCTTCCATCTCACTCAACCATGGTCCCCAATGGTGTTTACAGCCTGAAGTTATAGGACTTCTCTCTCTGGCACTGGAACCCTTGGCTGGCTAGGACCCCAAGCTCCTTAGGGAGGAATTCTGCAGCTGAGATATCCTTTTTACATGCCACATGTGGGTGTGGGACCTGCCCTTTCTGAGTCTTCATCCTTTTTACCAGTCTCAGTGTGGCTTCTTCTTTATATCCTTAGTTGTAGAATTTCTGTTCAGCTAGTTTTCAGGTGGTATTAGTAATGGTTGTGTAGTTTAGTTGTAATTTTGATGTGGTTGTGGGAGGATTGAAGTATTGCATTTACATATGCTACCATCCTGATCAGAACTTATAGAGATATATTTTAAATGATAGTATATTACAACCAAGTAGGATTTATCCAGAAATATAAGGCTGGTTCAATATTCAAATATCAATCAATATAATTTAGCATATTGCAAGTTTAAAGGAAAAATAATACAATAATATTAAGAGACAAAGTGTCTTTACACATCTCAAAAACTTTATGATGAAACTCTCAGCAAACTGGGAACAGAAGGAAACTTCTTTAATCTAATAGAGGGCATCTTTAAAAATCTTATAGTAACATAATTAATAAAAGACTAAATGCTTTTCTCAAAATTCAGGACAAATAAATGAATATTCTCCATCACTACACATATTCAACATAACACCATAAATCATAGCTGATGCAGTAAGAAAGAAAAGGAAATTTTAAAGAGTCATGTAGATTGGAAAGGGAGAAATGAAAGTATCTCTATTTATAGATCAAATATTGTCTATGTATAAATATGAAATCTACACACACATACAAAAATATTCCTAGAACTAATAAGTGAATTTTAACATAAAAATATCCTAATGTACAAAATCAATTGTATTTTTATATTTCATCTGTAAGAAATTGGAATTCAAAATATATAAGCAGTACCAATATAACACCAAAAATATAGTTAGTATAAACTTAACAAAATACATGAAGAAGAAATACAGTATGCTAAAAACTACAAAATTTATTACTAAACAGCAAAGTACTAGATAAATACTAATATACCATGTTCATAATTGGAAAATGCTCAATGTTGTTAAGATGTCAATTCTCCCAAAATTGATCTATAGATTCCATGAAACGCAATTGGTCTATAGATTCCAGAAACTCAATCAATATTTCAACAGGATTTTTTAAAAATATCAAATGAAATAGCCAAAACTATTTTGGAAAGAAAAAAGAACCAAATTGGAGGACTCACACCTTGTATTCTCAAGATTTATTAAAAACTACAGTAAAAAGAATAGTTCTGGCCAATGTGGCTCAGTTGTCTGGATCATCTTCCTATGAAATGAAAGGTTATGGGTTAAATTCCTGGTTAGGGCACATGCCTAGTTTGCAGATTTGTTCCTCAGTTAGTCTGGCACATGCAAGAGTCAACCAATCACTGTTTCTCTCTCACATAAATCTTTCTCTTCCTCTCTTTCTCCCTCCCTTCCTGTCTCTAAACATGTCCACAGGTGAGGATAACAACAACAAAAAAGCTATAGTGAAAAGAATATATGTTCTATGTGTGGCTGGGCATACCAATCAATAAAACAGAATAGAGTTCAGCAAAAGACATATGCAAATATAAGCAACTGATATTTGACATATTTGCAAAGGCAATCTCATGATAAAGATTAGTCTTTTCAACAATGGCATTAGAGTGTGTGTGTGTGTATATATGTGTATATATATGTGTGTGTGTGTGTACACATACACACAATAAAAGAACCTCAATCCATACCTTGCACTCTATGAAAAAAAATCCCTAAAAAATTATCACAGATGTAATATAAAAGATAAAACTTGTAACAATAGCTGGGGAGGACAGTGGGGAAGAAGGGTTTTCAGGAACTACTATAAAGGACATGTGGACCAAACTAAGGGGGAAGGTGGAAGCAAGGGAGAGAGGTGAGTTTGGAGGGGGGGAGGGGGGAGAAAATATGGACAACTGTAATTGAACAACAATAAAATAATTTAAAATAAAAAATTTAAAAAAATTTAAAGAAGATAAAACTCAAAAATTCCTAGAAGAAAACATAAGATAAATCTATGTGACCTTGCATTAACCAACAAATTCTTAAGTATAACATTAAAAGAACAACCTATAATGTTGGGTTGGCCAAAATGTTCATTTTTTTTCCATTCAATGACTCTAGTAGTGCTTAGTTGTCTTTACCTTCTTTCAAAGCAATTTTGTTAGATTGTATTGTGACAGCTGTCATAACAGTATGTATTTGAAAATTAAAATTGGTGAATATTTGTGTAGTTTATGGAGAAGTTGCTATGACAGATCAAATGTGTCAAAAATGGTTTGAGAAGTGTTTTGCTATTATTGATATTTTGGTCAAATACAGTATCTTGCAATACTGTATAATGCACACTGTTTTGTTCAGGCTTTTTTTTTTAGGAGAAATAAGGATGTGCACTATATATGAGTAGTACTAATTCCATATCTATATAAATATTTTTAATTTTTAAGAGATTTTATTTATTTATTTTTAGAGAAGAGGAGGGAGGGAGAAGGAGAGGGAGAGAAACATTAGTCTGTGTTTGCCTCTAATGTGCTCCCAACTGGGGACCTGGCCTGAAGCTCAGGCATGTGCCCTGACTGAGAATCAAACCAGTGACTCTTTGGTTCACACACAGTCAATCCACTGAGCCACACCAGCCAGGGCTGTTTTTAGTTCTTTTGTGTATGTTTATGCATTAAAAGTGTAACTCTAGAAAACAATAATGATATCTGTATCCAAAATACTACCCTGTAATATGATAATAGGTTTTGTTTCTAACTATAAATAAACAAAAATTGAATTAAAAAATTAAAATGAAAGATTTTTTTTTCTGAAAGTTTGGGCCAAAAAGGTGGATACACATTATACAAGTCAAAATATGCTAATTATTTTCTGTGGGGCTACCTTATGCATTGGAAGATGTTTAGCAGCACCTCTGGCCTCTACTCACTGGAAGCTAATAGTAGGAGATGGCCAATATACTCAAAATATCCAAATCAATAAAGGTATTTGTGAAAATCAAAAATGTGTCTTTTATTTCATGGAAAGAATGTAATGGACTTCTTGGCCAACCCAATATAAAAATACGGTTATATTGTACTTTATCAAAATTAAGAACTTTTTGTTCTATGAAAGATACTAGAAGGAAATAAAAAAAACAAGTCAAATATTGAGAGAAATAATTTATAAATAGCATATCTGATAAAGGACTTGTATCTAGAATATGTAAAGAACTCTTAAACATTAAAAATAAGAAAACACCACATTGTAAAAATGGATAAAATATTTGAATTGACACTTCACTGAAAAATATACACAGATGTCAAAAAAGCTCATGAAAAGATGTCCAGCATCATTAGTCACCAGGAAAATGTAAATTAGAATACAATGAGCTACCACTACTTACCTACTAAAATGATTTAAATTTAAAAAAAACTTACAATGCCAAGAGTTGCTGAAGATACAGAAGATCTGTAACTCTCATACCTTGCTGGTGGGCATGCAAAATGTTACAGCCCCTTTGAAAAACAATTTGGAAGTTTTTTATAAAGTTAAACTTATATTTTTCATGTGACTTAGCAATCTCTCTCCCAGAATTCTACCTGAGGAAGTCAAAACCTATATTCACACACAAACCTGTATGTAAACATTTATAACTGCTTAATTCATAATTGCCAATAACTGGAAGTAGCACATCTGTCCCATGGTGAATGGATAAACAAACAGTAGCATATCCATGCAATGATATACTACTCAACAATAAAGAGAAATAACCTACTTACAAGTGAAAAGCACAGATGAATCTCAAAGGCATTTTGCTAAGTAAAAGAAGACCCGAAAGATTACTTATTATAGATTGCCTTTATCTGATATTCAGGAAAAGGCAAAACTCTAGGATGGAGAACACATTAGTAGTTGCCAGGAGTTGGCAGTAAGGAGGAGAATTTAACATGCAGCATTAAAACATTTTTTTGAAGTGATAGAAATCTCTGTGTGTTGTTTGTGGTTGTAGATACATAATTCTATGCATTTTATAAAACCATACATCACAAAGAATGAATTTTATAGTAAAAAAAAACTGAAACAAAAATAAATGGCCTTTCATTCAAAGGAGAAGAATAAAATTGAAGAAAAACTGTCTATCCTCTTCACCCTATGGAAATTATCCTGCCCCTAAGAAAAATCTTCACCCTTTCAAGCCATCTCAGGCCACCAAAGCCTCGGGCAGCTATTTAGCTCTGCTCTCCACAAAATCATTTGGTGGTGGTGGGTGGGAATTGAGGTGTCAAGTGCACTTTAAGATAGAATAATCAAATCAGATCTATCCTATCACCCCCTCACCTTGTACTAAGGCCCTGATAACAGACTAGCACTTCAGAATGTCTGTGCAATTGTATCAACAACTCTTTTCCTTTTCAACAATCCAAGGATTGGAAAGTCTGTAAATGTGATATTTCAGCTGTTGTAAGCAGCTTATCATGATTTTCTGAGGGTCTGGCCTCAAGACTCTGGATCCCTTCTTAATCAACATTTTATGCTACCATTATGTAAATGAATCCATTTGTCAGTGTAGTGGGAATATCATTAGACTGTAATTCATTTACCTATTTTCTAGCTTTCAGACCCTCCAGTTTCAGAATCCAGAATACTAGGAACTGGAAGCAGGGAGTGATCTTAATCCTTCCTCATCACATCCCCTTCCCCACTCCTGCAGTAGGCTGAGTGTTTCCACACTGTATTGTTATTCATTTCATTATCACCAAGCATCAAGATTCTGGGATGCTTCAGGTTCACAGAGAGATCTGCAAGGCTCCTCCTCCTCTGTAGTTGCCTTTAATTCCTTGATGCTGAGTGATAGCACCGTATTTACTGAGTCTCAATCTGGGCTAGGAGCATTTTTGGATATGCTATTATATCAGGAGATGGTACTTTTTACATTGGTTGCCTCCTCAACATTAAGTACCTGGCACCTTGACATCTAAGTGCAAGTATCCACATTATTATCATTGAAACAATATGTACAGCAGCAAGGTTGGCACCAACTCAACCTCCACTGTCTGAAGTTAATGTTATATTCCATTATAGTCCAAACAAGGAGACAGTGTAAGATACAGTTTGGGCATGAGAATAGTCTTCTTTGATGAAATCTCAGTCTTCAACTGTTTGAAATATCTGATTTTTATCTCAACATATGTATGCAGTGATATTTTAGAGAGGGACATGTTTTGAAACAAAATACCATTCTTCCAGTATTATCTTTGCATAATTGTATTTAGTTCTTTCTACCTCTTGCAGGGATAACTGGAGTCCATTGGCTTTTTGCTGTGCTAATCACTTCATCCCTGGAGAATCATGCAAGAGAGTATCACTTAATATAAAGGAGTGACTCAGTATTATTGATTTCAATTAGGAAAGCCTGAGAGATTTCCAAGAACAGTGTTTTGTTTTTTAGGAGTAGAAAGGAGGAGGACAGGGAAGGAGGAGAAGAGGAGAAAAAAGAATATGAGCAGAAAAGTGCCTTGTGCACTCAAAATGAAATAATTGATTCCATGTACTGTTTACATAAAATTTAATTCAGATTGCACAAGTTCTCAACCTTTCAGACATTACTTATGTATAATAGATATTCATTTTACTTGCTCCATCTTGATAGAAAGACATGCTGGATTTGAAAAAAATTTATTATTATTATTTATTCTCATGTGTGCACCTCACACATAGGTGAGAGGGGTTGGATTTCCATGTATCTTCTACTGGAGAAGCAAATACACATTTTACATGTATGCTAAACAAAGCTGCCAAAAGCATTTGTTTAAGCCCATTATTTGTGCTGCTTCACAAAAGAGTTTCTTAAGCACAACATATATTCAAGTCCCTTGTTGTTTATGTGTCAATCATAAAAGCAGAATTTTACACATTGAGAAACCTACATTGTAATAAATATAGTATGTTTATGTTTGCTGCTAGAAATGGTATCACTGAAGACCAGGTTTCTGCCCTGCCAGATGATCCATGAAATATTATAATTCTATGCATGACTAGGACTATTATAATAAAATATTTTCAGAAATATTAAGATGACCAAACCTCACCAGTTTCACCCCAGGTCAGTCATATTCTAATCAAAAGTAAACAGTACTCTTAGGTCAGTGCCAAAATATCAGTCAATAAACTATATTTGTGAGCAGACTATCCTACTTGGGTTCCTGACAAGTAATTTTGGGGGTTTTTGGAAAAGGGGGATCTGAACCACTGCTATATTTCCAAAAAATAACATGGGTATTAGGGCCCAGATAAGCAAGAACACTAAACTGTAAGGGAAAAGATACTTTGAAAAGTTTTATATATTTATATACACACACACACATTAGATCTCTCTCTATATATGTAATATGGATTTCATATAATATATATGTATATAATAATTTAATATATATTTTAAATTATTAATTACATGGAAAATCTAAATAGAAGCTGGAATACTTTATTATTTTCTATTATCTTCTACTTATTTATAGTGCATTGTTATTTTTCTTTTGACATATGCTTGAGGGGCACAATCTTTATAATTCTAGAGGCCTTTAAATGTTATCCTGAACCTTATTATCCTAAGAGGAAAGGCCCTGACATATTTAGTGAGCAGCGTCCTCCCTCTTTCTGGATGCAGGCACCACCTCCATATTGGGTCTTCTTAGAGTTTCCACCGCTAAGAGAGCAAGCAAGAATTTCAATGATTCCCTTTGTTTTTTTCACACACCAATGTAAAACCACTGGATAGAAAAGCAGTACCCTTTCTTCCATCTGAGCAAAATTTTAACCCTGACAAGCAATGTTCTAAATGCATTCATTTATGCATGTGCCTGCATGCCTAGTTGGAATCACTGCCCATTTTCATTTTCCATATGACCTTTCACAAGGAACTAAGAAAGATGCCATTGTTTCCTTGATTTAGTGGGTTTGAAAACATTGTCCCCACAACTGAAAAGGCAAGTCATAGAAGGAATGCCTAAAGAAAAGATAAAGCATCTTCCTGCTGCCACCAAAGCAATTTATCAAGTCAGTTATGACATAGTTAGTGGTGGACTTAGAAATCGTACCAGTACCTGTGAGATATATAATGGATTGGATAGTTCTAAAGTATAGTTTATATGCTTTCTTAATGCTCATTCAGATTCTTACACATTCTTTGTATACCATGTAGTTTTCCTTTCAAGCAAAAACGAGGTTATATATCCTTCATGTGGGTCCCTCTGGCTGAGCTGGCATTGAAGCATACTTCACTTGTTTCAGATAGATAGGTAGGTAGGTAGGTACATGATAGATGTTTGATTGATGGATAGATAGATAGATAGATAATAGGTCATCCAAGGTAATGGGAAGTAGGTTCTCATAAGTAGGCATGTTCTGACTTTGCACATAAACTAATTGTGGTAGCTAGTCTTCAAAGAGAGTCCAGAACAATTCCACTCTTCTTTATATGTGCATACTAAACTTTTCATCAAAACATAGAATATATTTTCCCTACCACTGAATCTTGACTAGCCCTGTAACTGCTTTGACCAATAGTACATGGAAGAATGATCTGGGACTTACAATATTAGGCATTAATAAGGTCTGCCACCTTCTGCTTCCTTTCAGACACATAGAGTTGTCATGCTAAAAGTCCAGGACACTCTGCTAGAGAAAGTGGTCATGGGGATAGGTTCTGAAAATTGAGACACCAAATGAAGAGACACAACATGAAGGATCTCCTTGCCTGAGACATCCAGCACCACCCATAACTGGAGCAACTACTATCTTGTGAAACTCCTTGAGAAATGTCAAGCAATAAAAGAAAAACACCCAGTTGAGAAAATACAAAAATAAAATGATTTGGGGAGGTGCTTTCTTACTCAATAGTTGATAAAGCTAATGGTGTTCTCAAAAGCAGCATTTTTTTTTGTCTATTTTGGAAAAATAACAGCTTCAAATATTAGATAGAATGCAACTTAAAAGATAAACATTCATTGTTTGGCTTTCTGTTTTTATTTTTTCTTGTTTTGAGTGGGGGATGAGTGGAAATTAAACATCAGATAATACCCGAAGGAACTACATGAAAACCTCTCAATTAAATCCCCTTAAAGTTACAAATGGGAGGAGGAAGATGGCAACATGGTAGGAGGGAGGGGATTCCACTTCCCCCTACACACAGGACAAAAACCTAGCTGATCTATGAACAGAGCAAACAGCCAACAGTACCCCAGTATAAATGAAAATAAGAGACCAAAAATTGTAGCAGACACTGAAAAACCAGATGGTAAGGAGACCACTTTAGGACAATAAGGTCCCAGAAGCTGGTGCAGGGACCAAGGTGGCTGCAGACACAGGCCCGGAGCCCCCCTGGGTCTGCCACAGGGTCCTTGGGAGAGAGCCAGGTCAACTGCTCCCTCCCCTTCCAAACAAGGTTTGAGCAGCACGGGGAGAGACCTGGCTGCTTGAAGTCACAGAGAGAGGAATAAGGGTTAATTGGCAAACACACAGGGGCTGTGAGCACCCACAGAGTATGTGGAAGCTTGTTGGGGAGAGTTGGGAGTCCTAGTGACAGGTTCTGACCCCAATAGTCACCGGTATGGCTGGAGAATTGGGCTGTGCCAGGGACGAGGCCATTGTATGAAGTGGTAGGATTGAGTATGAGGAATTTCTCAAAAAGAAAAAAGTGAAAAGAGAGACACCGTTCAGGGAATTCTCCTGTAGCAGCCACTCTGGCTAGCTCCCCACCCAGACAGGCAGTGGTCCCGAGGTTGAGTGGAAGGCCCTGAGAACCCCAATAGCACTGGGAAGGAAGGGTGCTCTCCCAAACCCATGGGACAAAACTGGCCTGGCTGAGCTCGCACCCGCATCCCAGCCCACAGCAGTAACCCCGCCCCACATGCAAGGTGCCAAGGGTGGGAGGCACCAGGCTGCACAGATCCCTAAGTGAGAAAAGTGATACCAATTGCCCCTGAGCATGCTGCAGCCAGCAAGAACAGAAAAACCAGTATGGCCAGTTTGAAACCAACAACAGGCACTCTGGTTTTTCTTGGTGTTGTTGTTTAAGAAATTTTTAATTTTTTAACTTTTATTATTTTTTATTTTTTTTCAAAGAAGTCCTTGGATGAATTTACTTAGTTTTCCAATTTCACTAAAGTAAATAGGGTATAGATATGGTACACTCTTTTTTTTTTTCCAATTTTTATTTTTATTTTAATTTTTGTTCTTGTATAGTTTTCTGCCTTTTACTCCCATCCCAGCCCATCAACGCAACCCTCCCCACCTCCCTCCCTTTTCCACCCCCCCCCCCGTTTTTGTCCATGTGTCTTTTATAATTGTTGCTCTAAACCCCTCCCCTTTTCCCCTGGAATTCCCTCCCCTCTCCCCTCTGGTGACTGTCAGACTGTTCTCAATTTCAGTGTCATCAGTTATATTTCGCTTGTTTGTTTGTTTTGTTGATTAGGTTCCTGCTAAAGGTGAGATTATACGGTATTTGTCTTTCACTTCCTGGATTATTTCACTTAGCATAATGCTCGCCAGTTCCATCCATGCTGTTGCAAAGGGTAAAAGCTCCTTCTTTCTTTCTGCTGCATAGAATTCCATTGTGTAAATGTACCATAGTTTCTTGATCCATTCATTTACTGATGGGCACCTAGGTTGCTTCCAACACTTGGCTATTGTAAATTATGCTGCTATGAATATTGGGGTGCCTAGGTTCTTTTGGATTGGTGTTTCAAGATTTCTAGGATATAATCCTAGCAGTGGAATTGCTGGGTCAAAATGTAGGTCCATTTTTAGTTTTCTTAGAAAATTCAATACTGCTTTCCCTAGTGGTTGTACAAGTCTGCAATCCCACCAACAGTGCACTAGGGTCCCCTTTTCTCCACAACCTCTCCAACACTTGTTTGTTGCTTTGTTTATGATGGCCATTCTGACTGGTATGAAGTGTTATCTCATTGTGGTATTAATTTACACCTCTCTGATAGCTAGCAATACTGAGCATCTTTTCATGTGTCTCTGGATCTTCTGTATGTCCTCCTTGGAGAAGTGTCTGTTCAAGTCTTTTGCCCATTTTTCAATTGGGTTACTTGTCTTCTTAGAGTGGAGTCGTGTAAGTTCTTTATATATTGTGGAGATTAAACCCTTGTCTGAGGTATCATTGGCAAATATGTTTTCCCATACAGATGGATCTCTTTTTATTTTAATACTGTTTTCTTTAGCCATGCAAAAGTTTTTTTTTTTTTTTATTTTCATCAGATCCCATTTGTTTATTTTTTCCTTATGTCCCTGGCTTTAGAGGATATATCAGTAGAAATGTTACTGCATGAAATATAAAAAATTTTCCTGCCTGTGTCCTCCTCTAGGACTTTAATGGTGTCACAGCTTATATTTAAATCTTTTATCCACCTTGAATTTATTTCTGTGTATGGTGTAAGTTGATGTTCAAGTTTCATTTTTTTTTTTTTTTGCATGTAGCTGTGCAGTTCTCCCAACACCACTTGTTAAAGAGGCTATTTTTATTCCATTTTATGTTGCCCCCTCCTTTGTAGAATATTAATTGATCATAGAGAATTGGGTTTACTTCTGGGCTCTCTATTCTATTCCACTGGTCCATGTGCCTGTTTTTGTGCCAGTACCAGGCTGTTTTGATTACAGTGGCCTTGTAATACAGTTTGGTTTCAGGTATTGTAATCCCTACTCTGCTCTTCTTTCTCAAAATTGCTGCAGCTATTCTATGCCATTTATGGTTCCATACAAATTTTTGAAGTGTTTGTTCTATGTCTGTGAAATATACCATTGGTGCTTTAATAAGTATTGCATTGAATTTGTAAATAGCTTTTGGGAGTATGGACATTTTGATGCTGTTAATTCTTCCTATCCATGAACACAGTATATGTTTCCATTTGTTTGTGTCTTCCTTGATTTCTTTCTTCAGTGTTGTGTAGTTTTCTGCATACAGGTCTTTTACCTCCTTAGTTAAATTTATTCTTAGGTATTTTATTTTCCTTTTTGCTATATCGAATGGGATTTTTTTTTAAATTTTTCCTTCTGCTGTTTCATTGTTGGTATACAAAAATGCCTTTCATTTCTGGATATTGACTTTGTATCTGGCTGTTTGGCCAAATTCATTTATTAGGTCAAGCAGCTTTTTGGCCAAGTATACAGAATTTTCTATGTAGAGTATCATGTCATCTGCAAACAATGATAGTTTTGTTTCCTCCTTTCCAATTTGGATGCCTTTTATTTCCTTTTCTTGTCTAATTGCTGTGGCTAAGACTTCCAATACTATATTGAATAGAAGTGGTGAAAGTGGACATCCTTGTCTTACTCCTGATCTTAGTGGATAAGATTTTCATTTTTGCCCATTGAGTATGATGTTGGCTGTAGGTCTCTCACATACGACCTTTATTATGTTGAGGAATGCTCACTCTATTCCCACTTTGCTGAGTGTTTTTATCATAAATGGGTGCTGTACCTTATCAAATGCTTTTTCCACATCTATTGATATGATCATGTGATTTTTGTCTTTGCTTTTTTATGTGATGTATTACATTGACTGATTTGGAAATTATGAACCATCCTTGCATCCCTGGGATGAAACCCACTTGGTCATGGTGTATGATCTTTTTAATGTATTGTTGGATGGGGTTTGCCAATATTTTGTTGAGAATCAGCGTCTATGTTCATCAGTGATATGGACCTCAAGTTTTCTTTCTTTGTTATGTGTTTATCTGGTTTGGGGATTATGATGATACTGGCTTCATAAAAAGAATTTGAGAGTTTTTTATCATTTTGGATTTTTTTGAAAAGTCTGTGAAGGATAGGGGTTAGCTCTTCCTTAAATGCTTTGTTAAATTCTCCTGTGAATCCATCTGGTCCAGAGCTTTTGTGTGTCGGAAGTTTTTTGATTATTGCTTCTTTTTGATCTGCTGTTATTGGTCTGTTCAGGCTTTCTGCTTCCTCTTCATTGAGTTTAGGCAGATTATATTTTTCTAGAAAATTGTCCATTTCACCTAGGTTTTCAAATTTCTTGGCATACAGTTCTTCATAGTATTTTCTTACAATCCTTTGCATTTCTGTGGTGTCAGTTGTAATATCTCCTCCTTCATTTCTAATTGTGTTTATTTTCCTGTCTCTCTCTCTCTCTCCTCTCTCTCTCTCTCTCTCTCTCTCCCCCCCCCCCCCTCTCTCTCTCTTTGATGAGCCGGCTTAAAGGCTTGTCGATTTTGCTTATCTTTTCGCAGAACCAATTCCTGGATTCATTGATCTTTAGAATTGTGCTTTTGGTCTCTATGCCATTTAATTCTTCTGTGATCTTGGTTATTTCCTTCCTTTTACTTGCTCTGGGCTGTCTTTTTTGTTGGTCCTCAAGTTCTTGTACACATAGGGTTAGGTTGTTTGTTTGATGTGTTTCTATTTTTTTTTTAGGTAGTCTTCTATTGCTATGAACTTCCCTCTCTGGACTGCCTTCACTGTGTTCCGTAACTTCTTGGTCATTGTGAGTTATTTTCATTTGTTTCCAGAAACTTTTTGATTTCCTCCCTAATTTCATTCTTGACCCATTCATTGTTTAATAGCATGCTATTCAATCTTCATGATTTTGAGGATTTTGGGTTTCTCCCCTTGGGGTTGATTTCTAGTTTCAGTTCCTTGTGGTTGGAGAAAATGCTTCATATGATTTCAATTTTCTCCAAATTTTTGAGGCTTATTTTGTGTCCTATTATGTAGTCTTTTTTGAAAATGTTCTATGTGCATTTGAAAAGAATGTGTGTTTAGTGTCTTTGGAATGAAGGTCTCTCTATATATATCAATTAAGTCCATTTAATCTAGAATGTTGTTCAACGCCACAGTGTCTTTGTGGATTTTTTTGTTTGGAAGATCTGTCCATTTTTGACAGCAGGTGTTAAAATCCACTGCTATAAGTGTGTTCCTGTCAATATCTTTCTTGAAGTCCTCTACGATTTTCTTTATGTATTTAAGTGTTCCGATGTTGGGTGCACATATATTTACAACGTGTATGTCTTCTTGGTGAATTCTTCCCTTGAATGTTATGAAGTGACCTTCTGGATCTCTCTTTATGGCTTTGTTTTGAAGTCTATTTTGTCTGATATGAGTATTGCTACTTGGCTTTTTTTTTTCTCCTGCCCATTTGCATGGAAAATTTGTTTCCAGACTTTCACTTTGAGTCTGTATATGTCTTTTGTCTTGAGGTGGGTCTCTTCTAGGCAGCATATGTGTGGGTCATGCTTTCTTATCCATTCAGCTATTCTATACCTTTTGATTGGTACATTTAATCCATTTACAATTAAGGTTATTATTGATAGGTACTTTTTCATTGTTATTTTCATACCTGTGTTCTCTCTCTCTCTCTCTCTCTTTTCCTTCCTTTCCTTAAAACAGTCCCTTCAGCATCTCTTGCAGAACTGGTTTGGTAGAGGTATATTCTTTTAGACTACTTTTGTCTGGGAAGTTCCTTATTGGTCCTTCTATCTTGATTGAAGGCCTTGCTGGTTAAAGTAGTCTTGGTTGCAGGCTTTTGGTTCTCATTACTTGGAATATTTCTTGCCATTCTCTTCCGGCTTGGAGCATTTCCATTGAGAAATCATCTGCTAACATTATCTGGGCTCCCTTGTATGTTACTTCCTTTTTCTCCCTTGCTGCCTTTTAAGATTCTTTGTTTGTCTTAGAATTTTGTCATTTTAATTATGATGTGTCTTCAAGTAGTCCTCTTTGGGTTCCTCTTTATTGGGACTCTCTGTGTTTCCTGAATATGCGTGAACTTTTCTCTCATCAAATTAGGGAAGTTTTCCATCATTACTTTTTCAAACAGGGTTTCTATCCCTTGTTCTTCTTCTTCTCCTTCTGGTATCCCTATTATACGATATTATTACATTTCATATTGTCTTGCATTTCTCTTAATCCCTCTTCATTCTTTCTGAGCCTCTTTTCCATTTCTTGCTCTTTCTGGATGTTTTTTCTACTTTGTCCTCCAACTCGCTGATCCAATCTTGTGCTTCATCAATTCTGCTCTTCATTCCTTCTACTGTGTTCTTCAGTTCAGAAATTGTATTCTTCATTTCCTCTTGGCCCTTGTTGATAGTTTCTCTTTTCCTTTTCATGTTGATATAGTTTGTAGTGAGTTCATCGTAGCTTCCCTGTAGCTTCTGGTAGCTCATGGAGAGCTCATGACACTGCCTGACAACCTTTGTTTTGAACTGGAAATCTGATAGTTGAGTTGCCTGCATTTCATTTAGTGTTCTTTCTGTGGCTTCCTCCTTTCCTTTCATTTGGGAATTGTTTCTTTGTCTTCCCATTGTTTGTGTGGCTTTTCTTGTTAGCCTCAGCTTCTTAAATTGATCTATTCTGGCTCCCTGGGTTTATGGTATGACTTCTGTGGTAGAATACCTGTGAGATTCAGTGGTGCAGTCTTTTTTGGGTATCCTTGTGTTCACAGCTTTCATTCTCTCAGGTGTTGAAATGCCCCCTCTTTGGGACCAACTCTTTTTTTTTTTCACAGTTCCAGTGTTTTTTTCTTTTTTTTTTTATTTTGTCTCACTTTTGGGTATTTAAAAATAGAAAAGAGGAAGAAAAAGTGAAAAGAGAAGAAAGAAAAGAATGAGAAAAGGAAGGAAGAAGAGATAGAATTAGAAAGAAAGGAAGAATAAAACAAGAAAGAAGTTTCAAGAAGCAAAAGGATTTGAGGGGTAAAAAAGGATAAAAATAATTAACAAAATTAAAAAAAAAAACAAACAGAAAAACAAAACCAACAACTCTTGCTGTTTTCAATCTGCCAATCCAGTTTTTCTGGTCTTGCTGGCTGCAATGGCCATTGGGTGACGGTATCACTTTTCTCCCTGTTCAGCACTCAGTTTTATTTGTGCTACTCTCCTCATAGCTGTACTGGGGCCTCTCTGCATAGGGCTTCAGGTGCGTATTCTGAACGCACAGTTGCATATGATCTCGCAGTCATCTGTGGTAAGGCACGGGTGCCGATTGTCACATGGGCACTGATCAATCTTCATGTATCCGTCCTCGATGGCGCGCGTGTTCCGATCGACCATATCGCAGGTCCTCGGTCAATTTTATTATTTTTTATCTTTGAATTCCTTTTTCCTCTCTTTCCTTCCTTTTTGTTTTCTTCCTTCTTCCTTCCTTTCCAATTTTATCTCATCTACCTTCCTTCTTCTGCTTTTTTAAAAATACCCACATAAGACAAAAAACCTGGAACTGTGAAAAGACGAGTTGTGACCAAAGAGGGGACATCCCAACAGCTGTGACAGTGAAACAAATTTCACTTTGCTATTTCAGAGAACCTGCAAGATATTGCATATTTGTATTATTATTTTTCCACTATCTTGCATCTTTTATTTTAATAGTATTTTTGTATTCCTCTTCTTTCTGTATAATCTTCTTTGCTTGGCTGATTATATTGTATCATTTGACAGGTTTCCCCTGTTCTCTCTTTCATAGTGTGTTGCTAATTTACTGTCTTTCACTTCACTTGTGTTCCATTAGAACACTATTCAAGGTCTTATACTCCCTATTCTTGCTATCTAGATCTCATAGATCCTGTCATATGATGGTGGCTCTAATATTATTTTGAATATTAGCTGATTCATACAACTGTAAATAGTTCACAACACCCCTCCAGAATCTTAGCCCACTTCATGGTTTCCTAAACTCTATTACTGTAGTGGGTAACTTTGTTCTCTCACACAATTTACCTACTTACTAACCTTCACTCTCACCTTACCTCAGAATCTGACCTCCCACAACCTCACTGCTTTCTAGATCCAACTCACAATCCTTCCCTCACCAACAAAAGGATTATCTTCTTCCCATCCTTTCCAAAAAAATGGCTAGTTTGGTGGAAGATGATGGTTAACACTATACATAGCCAAAGGATCTCCTATCTCTTCCCTACCAGCTGCTATTGTAAATGTCATGGAATACTCTCATGTTGCCTTAATCCACTTTACTCTCCACCTCCAACTGATTGCAAAAAAGAGTAGGTGGAAGCAATGAAGACCAGGATAACCACTAGAAGAGGAAACTCAACAACAAAGGAATCACCAAAAGATAACAACAGAAGAAGGCGAAGGAGGGAGTGGAAACCACACAAATCTCAATCCAGGACCTATCTGGAAATACAACTAAATAGTGGAGAAACTACCAAGTACAAACAACTGAAAAAGAGCAAGAAAGAATACTCAAAAACTTATACACATGGAAGAACCAGCTTCAACACAACCTGTCCGAACCTGCACAACAGAATAAAAGACATGGTGAAAGGAGTGACCCTCAGTTAACAAGCTGGAGGGAATGACCCACCAAAGAAAGACCCAACAACAATAAAAACTAAAAGACAAATACAGACACAACTTAAATGACAGCCCATGACCACTAATCTTGGGAGATCAAGGAGATGGAACCACTGACTCTCACAGGTATTCCACTACACAAGTTCACACCATAAACCCAGGAAGCCAGAACAGATCAATTTAAGAAGCTAAGGCTAACAAGAAGAGTCTCGCAAATAATGGGAAGACAAAGAAACAATTCCAAAATGAAAGGAAAGAAGGAAGCCTCAGAAAGACTGATACATGAAATAGAGGAAACTCAATTATCAGATAATGAGTTCAAAGCAATGGTTGTCAGGAAGCTCAATGAGCTAACAATGAGCTACCTGAAATTACAGGGAAACCACTATGAACTCACTGCAAACTATACAAACATGGAAAAGGAAATAGAAACTATCAACAAGGGCCAAGAGAAAATGAAAAATACAATTTCTGAGCTGTAGAACATGATGCAAGGAATCAAAAGAAGAATCAAGGAAGCAGAAGATTGGATCAGCAAGATGCAGGACAAAGTAGAGAAAAACACCCAGAAAGACCAAGAAAAGGAAGAGAGGCTCAGAAAGAATGAAGAGGGATTAAGAGAAATGCAAGACAATATGAAAAGTAATAATATCCATATAATAGGGATACCAGAGGAGAAGAAGAAGAGCAAGGGATAGAAAACGTACTTGAAACAGTAATGATGGAAATATTCCCTAATATGATGAGATAAAATGTCATGCAAATTTAGCAAACACAGAGAGTCCGAATCAATAGGAACCCAAAGAGGCCCACTTCAAGACACATCATAATTAAAATGGCAAAATTCCAAGACAAAGAGAGAATCTTAAAGGCAGCAAGGGAGAAACAGAAAGCAACATACAAGGGAGCCCCAATAAGGTTAGTAACTGACTTCCCAATGGAAATGATCCAAGCCAGAAGAGAATAGCAAGAAATATTCCAAGTAATGAAAACCAGAGGTCAGCAACCAAGGCTAGTTTACCGAGCAAGGCTTTCAGTAAAGATAGAAGGCCAAATAAGGACTTTCACAGAAAAAAGTAATCTAAAAGATTACCCCTTTATGAAACCAGTTCTGAAAGAGATGCTAAAGGGACTGCTTTAAGGAAATAAAGAAAGGAGAGCGAGAGCGAGAGAGAGAGCGAGGGAGAGAGAGAGAGAGAGAGAGAGAGAGAGAGAGAGAGAGAGAGAGAGAGAGAGAAACAGCTACAAAAATGGCAATGAAAAAGTACCTATCTATAATAACCTTAAATGTATATGGATTAAATGCTTCAGTCTAAAGACACAGAGTAGCTGAATGGACAAGAAAGCATGAACCACACATATGCTGCCCACAAGACACCCACCTCAGGACAAAAGACATACACAGCCTAAAAGTGAAGGGCTGTGAACAAAATTTCCAAGCAAACAGACAGAAAAAAAATTCATGGTAGCAATACTCATATCAGACAAAATAGACTTCAGAAAATGGGCCATAAAGAGAGACCCAAAGAGTCACTTCATATTACTCAAGAGAAGAATCCACCAAAAAAGCATAAACATTGTTGTGTACATTGTAAAGGTATATGCACCCAACATAGGAGCACCAAAATACACAAAGAAAATCTTAGAGGACTTTAAGAAAGATATTTACAGGAATACAATTATAGTAGGAAATTTCAACACCCCACTGTCAAAATGGACAGATCTTCAAAACAAAATATCAAAAATGATATTGTGGCATTGAACAATACCCTAGATCAAATAGACTTAACTGATATATATAGAGCCCTTCATCCCAAAGAAGCTAAATACACATTTTTTCAAAAGCACATAGAACATTTTCAAAGATACACCACATAATAGGACACAAATCAAGCCTCAACAAATTCAAGAAAATTGAAATCATACCAAGCATTTTCTCTGATCACAAGGTACTGAAACTAGAAACCAACCCGAAGGTGAAAAACCAAAAACCCTCAAAATCATGGATATTGAATAGCATGCTTTTAAATAATGTATGGGTCAAGCATGAAATTAGGGAGGAAATCAAAAAGTTTCTGGAAACAAACTAAAGTGAACTCACAACAAAACAAAACTTATGGACAGAAAGAAGGCACTCCTAAAAGGGAAATTCATACCAATACAGGCTTACCAAAAAAGATACAAACATTTCAAATAAATGACCTAACCCTATGCCTACAAGAACTCAAGGAACAAAAACAAAGAAAGTCCAGAGCAAATAAAATGAAGGAAATAAGAAAGATCAGAGCATAATTAAATGACATCAAGACTAAAAGCACAATTCTAAGGATCAATGAATCCAGGAGCTGGTTCTTTTAAAAGATAAACAAAATCTACAAGCCTTTAAGTAGGCTCATCAAAAGAGAGAGAGAGAGAGGGAGAGAGAGAGCGAGCACCCAAATAAACACAATCAGAAATGAAAGAGGAGAGATTACAAATGACACCACAGAAATACAAAGGAGTATAAGAAATTATTATGAAGAACTGTATACCAAGAAATTTCAAAAACCTAGGTGAAATAGACAAGGTTCTAGAAAAATATAATCTTCCAAAACTGAATGAAGAAGAAGCAGAGAGCCTGAACAGACCAATAACAGCAGATGAAATTGAAGCAGTAACCAAAAACCTCCCGGCACACAAAACTCCTGGACCAGATGATTTCATGGGAGAATTCTACAAAGCATTTAAGGAAGAGCTTAATTCTTATCCTCCAGAGATTATTCCAAAAAATCCAAAGTGATGGAAGACTCCCAAACTCTTTTTATGAAGCCAGTATCATCCTAATCCAAAAACCAGATAAAGACAGAACAAAGAAAGAAAACTTCAGGTCCATATTGCTAATGAACATAGATGCTAAAATCCTTAACAAAATAGCAGCAAACCACATCCAATAATGCATTAAAAAGATCATACACCATGATCAAGTGGGATTCATCCCAGGGATGCAAGGATAGTTCAACATTCTCAACTCAGAAAATGTAATACACTTATAAATTAAAGCAAAAACAAAAATCACATGATCATATCAATAGATGCAGAAAAAAGCATTTGATAAGGTACAGCACCCATTTATTGTAAAAACAATCAGCAAAGTGGAAATAGAAGGAGCATTCCTCAATATAATAAAGGCAATATATGAGAGACCTACAGCCAACCTCATACTCAAGGGACAAAAATTTAAAATCTTTTCCACTAAGATCAGGAACAAGACAAGGTTGTCCACTTTCACCACTTCTATTCAGTATAGTATTGGAATATTTAGCCACAGTGATTAGACAAGAAAAGGAAATAAAAGGCATCCAAATCAGAAAGGAGGAAACAAAACTATCACTGCGTGCAGATGACATGATAGTGCACATAGAAAATCCTATAGACTCGGCCAAAAAAACTGCTCGACCTAATAAATGAACATAGCCAAACAGCTGGATGCAAAGTCAATATCCAGAAATCAAAGGCATTTTTCTATACCAACAATGAAACAGCAGAAGTAGACATCAAGAAGAAAATCCCATTCAATAGAGAAAAAAGAAAAATAAAATACCTAGGAATAAACCTAACCAAGGATGTAAAAGACCTGTATGCAGAAAACTACACAACACTGAAGAAAGAAATCAAGAAAGATACAAACAAATGCAAAAATATACAGGGTTCATGGATCAGAAGAATTAACATTATCAAAGTGTCTACACTACCCAAAGAAATTCACAGATTCAGTGCAGTATCTACTAAAGCACCAATGGCATATTTCACAGACATAGAATGAACATTTCAAAAATTTATATGGAACCACGAACAACCCCAAATAGTTGCTGCAGTTTTGAGAAAGAAGAGGAAAGTGGGAGGATTCACAATACCTCATACCAAACTGTATTACAAGGCCACTGTAATCAAAACAGCCTAGTACTGGCATAACAACAGGCACATGGACCAGTGGAACAAAACAGAGAGCCCAGAAACAAACCCAAGTCTCTACAGTCAATTAATATTCAACAAATGGGGCAGCAACATAAAATGGAGTAAAAATAGCCTCTTCAACATGTGGTATTCGGAGAACTGGACAGCTATGTGCAAAAAAATGAAACTTGAGTGCCAGTTTACACCATACACAAAAATAAATTCAAGGTGGATAAAAGATTTAAATATCTGCCATGACACCATTAAGGTCCTAGAGGATAACATAGGCAAGAAAATTTCAGATATTTTGTGCTGTAACATTTTTCTGATATGTCCCCTAATGTAAGGGATGTAAATGAAAGAATAAACAAATGGGATCTCATCAAAATAAAAACCTTCTGCATGGCTAAAAAAACAGTATTAAAATAAAAAGAGAACCAAGTGTATGGGAAATCATATTTGGCAATGATACCTCAGACAAGGGTTTAATCTCCAAAATATATAAAGAACTTACATGACTCCACTCTAAGACAAGCAACTCCATTAAAAAATGGGCAAAGGACTCCAACAGACACTTGTGCAAGGAGGACATACAGAGGATCCAGAGACACATGAAAAAATGCTCAGTATTGCTAGCTATCAGAGAGATGCAAATTAAAACCACAATGAGATATCACTTCACACTAGTCAGAATGGTCATAATAAACAAAGCAACAATCAACAAGTGTTGGAAAGGCTGTGGAGAAAAGGGGACCCTAGTGCATGATTGGTGGGGTTGCCGACTGGTAAAATCATTATGGAAAGCAGTATGGAATTTTCTCAGAAAACTAAAAATGAATCTACCTTTTGACACAGCAATTCCACTGCTAGGATTATATCCTAAGAACCCTGAAACACCAATCCAAAAGAATCTATGCACCTCAATGTTCATAGCAGCACAATTTACAATAGCCAAGTGTTGGAAGCAATCTAGGTGCCTATCAGTAAATGAGTGGATCAAATAACTATGGTACATTTACACAATGGAATTCTATGCAGCAGAAAGAATGAAGGAGCTCCTACTCTTTTGTGACAGCATGAATGGAATTGGAGAGTATTATGCTAAGCGAAATAAGCTAGGAGGTGAAAGACAAATGCCATGTGATCTCACCTTTAACAGGAACCTTATCAACAAAACAAACAAGCAAAATATAACCAAAGACACTGAAATTGAAAACCGGCTGACAGTCACCAGAGGGGCGGGGATTTCAGGGGGAAAAGGGGAAGGGTTTAGAGGAACAGGTATAAAGGACACATGGACAAAAATGGGGGGGGGGTGGAATTGGAAGGGAGTTGGGGAGGGCTGGAGCAGTGGGCTGGAATGGGAGTAAAAGACAGACAACCATACAAGAACAACATTTAAAATAAAATTTAAAAAAATAGTAGGATAAAATAGGTACAAATGATTTGTCAAGTAAGGAAGAAAGTATTTGACATAGCACGTTTAAGACTTTAGCAATTCCAGAAAGTGTCTTGAAGACATTCACATGTGCTTAGTTAACAGCCCCTATACCTCAATTATGCCAGTGTTGTAAGAGACATTCCCACATTTTCTAAAACTATTTCTCACAGAAAACTTCAAAAATATTCAAACTTAGCAAGGTATAATAAACCTCCATGTTCCAATACTCAGTTTCAACAACTATTAACTCACCACCACTTTTTTCATCTGTACCCTGTCTCTCCTGCTTACTTGTAAAATATCCAAGAAAGCATAATATTTCGTCCATTATTATTTCTAAAGATTCTTAGCTAAAAGATTCTTTTTGAAGACAAAAATCACAATACCATCACCATACCTGAAAAAGGTGTTTAACAGTGATTTAATTGTCTCTAGTACCTTATTAATGTTGAGAGGAGTTTTGTTTGTGTTTTGTTTCTTTAATTGAGATTCAAATAAGATCCATATATTGTTATTTGTTGACATGCTTCCCATCCTCTCCTTTTTCCCTTGAAATTTTTTAATTGTTTTTGTTGTCAGATAATGGATTACTCATCCTTTGGAGTTTTTCCTTAATCCATATTTCACTGTCTACATTCCCATGGCCTAATTTAATATGTTCTTTTATTCCTTGGGATCTTGTAAGACAGTAGTGAGACAATTGGTTTCAGGTTTAATATTCTGGCAAGAACACTTCTTACTGGTAATGTGAACTTTAATCTGGAGGAACATGCAATGTCTAATTTTCCCTTTTTTTTTTGATGATGTTAGCAGATAATGGTAATTATCTTTTAGGTTCACTTTTTCAATAAAGGTTGCAAAATGATGATACTTTAATTTTGTTATTTGTTTCCAATGTATTACATAGAATCCATCTCTAAAGAGTACCTCTAAAAGGATTTCATCAGTTGTTGGTTTACCTTGACCTACTTTTGGTATACAGAAAAGACAGGATAGTTGCTTTTTTTTTCCTATTTACCATTCCTCAACATAATGAAATGATTCCCTAAGTCTTCCAAAGGTTATCAATGTGATGTTCTTAGTACCATTAGAACTCATGGATTTAAATATATTTGATGGGTCACAATTCATTTATATTTCTGTCCTTACTAAAGCTCAAAAGGTAGATAATGGGAACCACTTCAAAATAGTTACTTTTGAACGTGAAGGAACAACTGTGGAGTTTTCTGTTCAGGGATATACCTGGAGTCTGCAACAGCCACCTTTCTTGAGAAGAATAAGCCCCTCCTAGGAGAAAAGTAGTTATCTTATCCTGTTGGATACTGCTCCCCTAACCCTCTGGAATCCTGCTCAATCCGCTCTGCTTTTTTTCCTTATTTTTTTGTTTAGTTATTTTTTTGTTTTGTTTTGTCTTTTGTTTCTTCTTTCTTTTCTGCCATCCTGCATCTCAACCCCTGTTGAGGAGGAAGCAACATATGCAGACTCAGGGGATGTCAGGATGGGTTATAGGGCACAGCCATACCATACACTTTACCAGGAATGAACTGGTACTTCCCCATCATGGGAGAGCCATAGAAACATTCTCCCAGTTTCTGGCAGACACAATGCCTGGGCTATGGAAACCCCACCCATTAGCCTAATAGGGGCCTTTTCCTGTTGAGTATAGACAAAAATTCCCAGACAAACTCAGACTAATGAAGTGGGGCCAGGGGAACATACCCACAATCTTCCCTGAAAGCACCTTTCATGGACTATCCAGGAATATCATCCCCTCTGATTCCATCAGAAGCCATCTCAGAAACAGGCAGGTCTGCAATGAGTCTGAAACTGATGGCAGGCCAGCAGGAGGAGACAGGCAGTGGTGAACCCTGCAGTGACTCAGGTTATTTGCCGACACACTGCTGGGCCTTTATAGAGCAGCTTGGCCCGATGTGGGCATAGTCAAGCCCAGATAAATCAGCCAAAAACTGTGGATCACTTATAGCTTCAAATGGGCTTTCAAGGACTAGACATGAACAGCACACCAACACTGGCTTACATCAGCCTCAGACAACATAAGAGCCATACCCAAAGAGAGAAGCCAGCAGACAACACTAAACTCTGCCGAGACAAATTCTACTTTGTTCTTTTCATTACTTCTCATAGCCGTTATATTATTATTTTTCTTTTTCTTCTACATTTACTGCTATATAGTTTCTTTTATATCTCTTATTTTAATGTTACCTTTGATTACCCCATTGTTCCCTTCCTCTTACCTTTTTTATTTTTGTTATTCTTTCTCTTTGTCCCTTTTCCTGTTTTCCTCTTTCAATTTATTATTCATATTAGGTCTCTTTGCTTTTCTCCTCCCAAAATTACTTTTCTGTCCTTTGATTTTCTCTTATTCTATTTTTTCCCACTTCCCCTAATATTCCATTTCTCTTTCCACTTTTATTATTTTAAGATATTTTATTGTTGATATTGCTGTTGTTACTGGGGCAGTTGACTGTTTTGGTTTTGTTTTCTGGGTTGTTTTGCTTTCTTCTGCAAGCATCTGTCCAACAGTATAAATGTAATGGTAGAGGTTGAGCCTCTCAGTCACGAAGCCAGAAGGAAGATCCCAAAAATAAACAATTCAACAACATTCAAAACCCAAACACAACAGGAGAGCCCACATAACAAAAGGGTATTTTTAGAGCAGCCAGATCAGAAGATCAAGGAGTCTGCACCACTGGGTACCTCAGGACTCCTACCGCAGAAGGCTACCCAACAAGACAGATAGTCAAGTGGGTCTATCTAACACATGGAAACAAACAACAACAACAACAACAACAACAAAAAACAGCTAAAATGGGGAGACACAGAAACAACCTCCAAATGAATGAAAAGAATGATGCTCCAGAATAAAAAGAGCTAAATGAAATTGAAGAAAACAAATTATCAGGCAGGGAATTCAAAGTAATGGTTATAATGATGCTCAAGGAACTTAATGAGAACTAAACCAGCATGAAGAAAAGACATAGAGACTATAAATAAGAACCACTTGGAAATGAAATGCAATATCTGAAATGAAGAATACACTAAAAGTAATTAAAAGTCAGCTAGATGAAGCAGATTATCAATTTCCAGCAATTTGGAAAACAAGGTAGAAAAAACACCCAGTCAGAGTGACAAATGGGAAAAAGACTTAAAAGGAATGAGTATAGACTAAGGAGAGCTTTAGGACAACATGAAATGTAAAAATATTCACATTATAGGGATACTAGAAAGAGAGGAAAGTGAACAAGGGAGAGAAAGTTTCTTTGAAGAGGAAAAGTATGACAGAAAAGTTCCCTAATTTGGAGGGGAGAGAGTCACACAGGTTCAGGAAGCACAGAGAGCCCCAATCATGATGAACCCAAAGAGGCCCACTATAAGACACCTCATAATTAAATGGCAAAGGTTAAAGACAAAGAGAGAATCTTAAAGGCAACAACAAAGAAACAGTCACTTACAAGGCAGCTCCAATAAGGCTGTCAGCTGGTTGCTCAATAGAAACACTGCAGACCAGAATGGACTGGCAACAAATTATATCATTATGAAAAGCAAGGGCCTATAACCAAGACTACTGTATCCAGTAAGTCTCTTATTTAAAATGGAAGGGGAAATAAAGAGCTTCGTAGAAAAAAATGCTAAAGAGTTCATTTTCACCAAACCAGCATTGTAAGAGATGTTAAAGGGACTACTTTAAGAAGATGAAGAAATATATAGAGAAATGAATACAGGTACAAAGGGAAAAATTGCAATGAAGAAGTACCTATCAATAACCTTAAATGTAAATTAATTAAATGCTCCAATCAAAAGGCACAGGGTAGCTGAATGGATATGAAAACATGAGCCACATATATGCAGTTTACAAGAGACCCACTTCTGAACAAAAGATTTACACAGACTGAAAGGAAAGGATAAAAAATACTCCATTTAAATAGAGATAAAGGAAAGCTAAGCTAGCAACACTTCTATCTGGCAAAAGAGACTTCAAAACAAAGACCATAACAAGAAACAAAAAAGGTCACTACTTAATATTTATGGGGTCAGTCCAACAAGAGGCTATAACCCTTGTGAACATACATGCCCCCAATATAGGAGCACCTAAATATATAAAGAAAATCTTGAAGAACTTTAAGAAGGACCTCAGCATCAATACAGTCATTGTAGGTGATTTTAACACCCCAGTGTCAACAATGGGTAGATCTTCCAAACAAAGAATCAATAAAGATATTGTGGCATTAAATGAAAAACTAGATCAAATGGATTTAATTGACATTTACAGAAGATTTTAACCCAAAGAAACAGAATATACATGCTTCTCAAATGCACATACAACAGTCTCAAAGACAGACCACATGTAGGACAAAAAAAAAAAGACTTAAAAATTTCGGGAAAAATGAACTTATATCAAGCATGTTCTCAAATCACAGTGGCTTAAAACTAGAAATCAGCCTGAATGAAAAAAGTCTCAAATTTTTTTTTTCAAATGCATGGAGGCTAAATAACATGACGCTATTAAATAATGAATGGGTTAACAATAAGATGAAGGAACAAATCAAAAAGAACTTGGAAAAAAATTAAAATGTACACACAAGACCCAAAACCTATGAGAAACAGTAAAACCAGTCCTGAGAGGGAAGACCAAAGCATTACAGGCCTACCTAAAGAGGACAGAAAAATCTCAAAGGAACAACCTAAACTTGTACATAAAAGAACTAGGAAAAGAACAAACAAAGCCAAGAGTGAATAGAGGAACTTAATAATCAATATCAGAGCAGAAATAACATAGAGACTAAAAAAGCAATTAAAAATATCAATGAATCCAGAAGCTGATTATTTGAAAAGATAAACAAAATTGACAAAGCTTTAACAAGACTCATTGAGAAAAAAACAGGAAGATGGCGGCATGGTAAGAGGATGCACATCCCTCTTCCCCCTTCACACAGGTGAAAAACTGGGCCAATTTATAGTGGAGTACAGCAAACAGACACCAGAAATACAGCATATTTGAAATCAGGAGTTCGAAAATTGCAGTGGACATCGAAAAACCAGACAGTAAGGAGAGTATTCCAGCAGTGCAGAGACCAGGGTAGGGACTGAGATCCCGGGCCTGTGCTGGCCATAAGACTCTAGGGAGGGAGCTGGGTCAACCACTCACTGATCAGCCAAACAATGTCTCAGCAGCACCGGGATAAACCTGGTTGCTTGAAATCTCACAGAGAGGAGTTAAGATCTCATAGCCCTGGGAGGACTGAGCATTGGAGCTCGCACTTCTGTCTACACCAACGAGCCATTGTAAAGAGCTACATGGGGACCCGTTATCACCAGTGTGCCACTGAGAGACCTGTGGTGCAGTCACTGGGCGCCCCTATGGTCTCTCCGCCCCGTGCACATGCTCAAGCCAGCAGGGAGCAGCGATACAGTGCCTCGGCGCCACTGTGCCATCAGAGACCTGAATGGGCTGCTGGGAGATCTTAGACAATGGTGTGCAACCTATGTGGGGGTTGATTCATGCTCGCAGGACAGTTGGCACCTGTGCATGGAAGGCTGAAAGATCATCAGTGCTTGTGCACACGTGACTGTGGTAGGAGCCTGCCTCCCCAGAAGACACACCTGAGGCACTGTGTGGAGAGGCCTGGGCTGGCTCTGAGGACAGTAGGCCAAAGAAAACTGAATGCTGAACAAGCAGAAAAACAATACGGTCACCCCTCAACCACTGCAGTCATCAAGGCCAGAAAAACCAGCTTGGAAAGATTGATAACAGCAAGAGTTGGCAGTTTTGGTGTATTTTCATTTTTTTTTTATTTTTATGTGTTTTTTTTCTTTTTCTCTTTTTTATTATTAATTTTTCATTATTTTGATCTTTTTTACCCCTCAACTCCTTTTTGCTTCTCATTACTTCTTTCTTGTTTTATACATTCCTTTCTTTCCATGCTTACCTCTTCTTCCTTTCTCTTTTTTCTTCATTTCATTCTGCTTTTCTTTATTCTCTTTTCATTTTTTAATTTCCTTTTCCTTCTTTTCTTTTTTTCCTTTCCTTCTCTTTTCTCTTTTTTAACACATATGAGTGAGACAAAAACAAAACAAAACAACCCTGGAACTGTGGAAAGACCAGAGTTGGTCCCAAAGAAGGGGCATTTCAACAGCTGAGACACTGGAAGCTGTGAACACCAGGATACCCAAAGGAGATAGCACCACTGAATCTCACAGGCATTCTACCACAGAAGTTCACACCATAAACCCAGGGAACCACAACAAATCAATTTAAGAAACTGAGCCTAACAAGAAGAGCATCACAAACAATGGGAAGATAAAGAAACAATCCCCAAATGAAAGAAAAGGAGGAAGCACCAGAAAAAAAATGTTGAATGAAATGGAGGCAGCTCAACTATCAGATTTTGAGTTCAAAGCAATGGTTGTCAGGAACCTCCAAGAGCTCTCAAAGAGCTACCAGAAACTATAGGGAAGCTATGATGAGCTTACTGCAAAATATATCAACATGAAAAAGGAAACAGAAACTATCAACAAGGGCCAAGAGGAAATGAAAAATAAAATTGCTGAACAGAAGAACACAGTGGAAGGAATGAAAAGCAGAATTTATGAAGCAGAAGATTGGGTCAGTGAGGTGGAGGACCAAGCAGAAAAAAGCACCCACAAAGAGCAAGAAAAGGAAAAGAGGCTCAGAAAAAATAAAGAGGGATTAAGAGAAATGCAAGACAATATGAAATGTAATAATATCCGTATAATATGGATACCAGAGGGAGAAGAAGAAAAGCAAGGGATAGAAAACCTATTTGAAAAATAATGAGGGAAAACTTCCCTGATTTGATGAGAGAAAAAGTCACACAAATCCAGGAATCACAGAGAGTCCCAATCAAGAGGAACCCAAAGAGGCCCACTTCAAGACACATCATAATTAAAATGGCAAAATTCCAAGACAAAGAGACAATCTTAAAGGCAGCAAGAGAGAAAAAGGAAATAACATGCAACGGAGCTCTGATTAAGTTAGCATCTGACTTCTCAATGGAAACACTCCAAGCCAGAAGAGAATGGCAAGAAATATTCCAAGTAATGAGAACCAAAGGCCTGCAACATAGACTACTTTACCCAGCAAGGCTTTCAATTAAGATAGAAGGCCAAAAAAAGAGCTTCCCAGACAAAAGAAGTCTAAAAGAATACACCTCAACCAAACCAGCTCTGCAAGAGATACTAAAGGGCCTGCTTTAAGGAAAGGAAGGAAAGAAGAAAGGAGGGAGAGGAACACAGATACAAAAATGGCAATGAATAAGTACCTATAAATAATAACCTTAAATGTAAATGGATTAAATGCTCCAATCAAAAGGCATAGAATAGCTGAATGGATAAGAAAGCATGACCCACACATATGCTGCCTACAAGAGACCCACCTCAGGAAAAAGACCTGCACAGACTCAAAGTGAAGGTCTGGAAACAAATTTTCCAAGCAAATGGACAGGAAAAAAAAGCCGGGGTAGCAATACTCATATCAGACAAAATAGACTTCAAAAGACGAGCCATAAAGAGAGATCTGGAAAGTCACTTCATAAAGCTCAAGGGAAGAATCCACCAGGAAGACATAAACATTCTAAATATATATGCACCCAATATAGGAGCACCTAAATACATAAAGAAAACCTTAGAGGACTTCAAGAAATATATTGACAGCAACACAATTATAGTAGGAGATTTTAACACACCACTGTCAAAAATGGACAGATCTTCTAAACAAAATATCAACAAAGGTATTGTGGCATTAAACGACACTCTAGATGAAATGGACTTAACTGATATATATAGAGTGCATCATCCCAAAGAAACTAAAAACACATTCTTTTCAAATGCACATGGAACATTCTCAAAGATCGACCACATGATAGGCCATAAAACTAACCTCATGAAATTCAAGAAAATTGAAATCATACCAAGCATTTTCTCTGACCACAAGGAACTGAAACTAGAAGCCAACCCAAGGGGAAAAACCCAAAATTCTCAAAATTATGGAGATTGAATAGCATGTTATTAAACAATGTCTAGGTCAAGAATGAAATTAGGTAGGAAATCAAAAAGTTTCTGGAAACAACTGAAAATGAACTCACAACGACCCAGAACTTATGGGATACAGCGAAGGCAGTCCTCAGAGGGAATTTTATAGTTATACAGGTCTACCTACAAAAAGATAGAAATATTTCAAAGAAACAACTTAACCCTACACCTACAAGAACTCAAGGAACAAAAACAAAGACAGCCCAGAGCATGTAGAAGGAAGGAAATAACCAAGATCACAGCAGAATTAAATGACATAGAGACTAAAAGCACAATTCTAAGGATCAGTGAATCCAGGAGCTGATTCATTGAGAAGATAAACAAAACTGACAAGCCTTTGAGCAGGCTTATTAAGAAAAAAAGAGAGAGGACCCATATAAACAGAATGAGAAATGAAAGAGGAGATTATAACTGATATTACAGAAACACAAAGGATTGTAAGAAATTACTACGAAGAACTGTATGCCAAGAAATTAGAAAACCTAGGTGAAATGGACAAGCTCCTAGAAAAATATAATCTTCCAAAACTCAAAGAAGCAACAGAAATGCTGAACAGAGCAATAAGTGCAGATAAAATTGAAGCAGTAAGAAAAAAAAAAAAAAACCTCCCCCGCACAAAAGCCTGGGACCAGATGGTTTCACAGGAGAATCTCACAAAGCATTTAAGGAAGAGCTAACCCCTGTCCTTCAAAGATTATTCCAAAAAATAATCCAAAATGATGGATGACTGCCAAACTCTTTTATGAAGCCAGCATCATCCTAATCCCAAAGCCAGGTAAAGACACAACAAAGCAAAAAAAACTTAAGGTCAATATTGCTGATGAACACAGACATTAAATTTCTCAACAGAATATTGGCAAACCAGATTCAAAAATACATTAAAAAGATCAGACACCATGACCAAGTGGGATTGCTCCCAGGGATGCCAGGATAGTACAATATTCAAAAATCAGTCAATGTGATACATCACATAAACAAAAGCAAAACAAAAACCACACGATCATATCAATAGATGTGCAAAATGCATTTGATAAGGTACAGCACACATTTATGATAAAAACACTCAGCAAAGTGGGAATAGAGGGAGCATTCCTCAACATAATAAAGGCCATATATGAGATATCCACAGCCAACATCATACTCAATGGGCATAAAATAAAATCTTTTCCACTAAGATCAGGAACAAGACAAGGTGGTCCACTTTCACCACTTCTATTCAATATAGAATTGGAAGCCACAGTGGCCAGACAAGAAATGGAAATAAAAGGCATCCAAATCAGAAAGGAGGAAACAAAGCTGTCATTGTTTGCAGATAACATGATAGTGTACATAGAAAATCCTATAGACTCAGCCAAAAAACTACTTGACCTTATAAATGAATTTGGCCAACATCCAGATACAAAGTCAATATCTAGATCAAGGGTGTTTTTGTATACCAACAATGAAACAGCAGAAGCGGAAATCGAGGGGAAAAAATCCCATTTGATATGGCAACAAGAAAAATGAAATACTTAGGAATAAACATAACCAAGGAGGTAAAAGACCTATACTCAGAAAACTACACAACACTGAAGAAAGAAATCAAGGAATACACAAACAAATGGAAACATATACCGTGTTCATGGATGAGAAGAATTAACATCACCAAAATGTCAATAGTAAACAAAGCAATGTATAGATTCAATGCAATACCCATTAAAATACCAATGACATATTTCACAGACATAGAATAAGAACTTCAAAAATTTATATGGAACCATAAATGACCCCAAATAGCTACTGCAATTTTGAGAGAGAAGAGCAAAGTAGGAGGGTTCACAATACCTGACTCCAAACTGTATTACAAGACCACTATAATCAAAACAGCCTGGTACTGGCATAAAGACAGGCTTATAAACCAATGGAACAGAATGGACAGCCCAGAAATAAACACAAATCTCCAAGGTCAATTAATATTTGACAAGGGGGCAGCAACATAAAATAGAATAAAGATAGCCTGTTCAGCAAATGATGTTGAGAGAACTGTACAGATACATGCAAAAAGATGAAACTGGAGTACCAACTTACACCACACACAAAACTAAATTCAAGGTGGATAAAAGATTTAAATATAAGCTGTGACACCATTAACGTCCTAGAGAAGAACATAGGCCAGAAAATCTCAGATATTACATGCAGCAACATTTTTACTGATACATCCCCTAGTGCAAGGGACATAAAGGAAAGCATAAACAAATGGGATCTCATCAAAATAAAAAGCTTCTGCACAGCTAAAAAAACAAAAAACAAAAAAAAAACAGTATTAAAATAAAGAGAACCAACCATTTGGGAAAACATATTTGCCAATGATATCTCAGGCAATGGTTTAATCTCCAAAATACATAAAGAACTCACATGACTCCACTCTAAGAAGACAAGCAACCCAATTAAAAAATGGGCAAAGGACTTGCAGAGACGCTTCTACAAGGACATACAGAGAATCCAGAGACACATGAAAAGATGCTCAGTATTGCTAGCTATCAGAGAGATGCAAATTAAAACCAGGATGAGATACCATTTCATACCAGTCAGAATGACATCATAAACAAGCAAACAACAAGTGTTCAAAAGGTTGTGGAGAAAAGGGAACTCTCGTGCACTCTTGTTGGTGGGATTGCAGACTGGTACAATCACTATGGAAAATGGTATGGAATTTTCTAAGAAAACTAAGAATGGATCTGCCTTTTGACCCAACAATTTCACTGCTAGGATTATATCCTAAGAACCCTGAAACACCATTCCAAAAGAACCTATGCACCCCTACATTCATAGCAGCACAATTTACAATAGCCAAGTGTTGGAAGCAACCTAGGTGCCCATCAGTAAATGAATGGATCAAGAAACTATGGTACATTTACACAATGGAATTCCATGCAGCAGAAAGAGAAAAGTAGCTCCTACCATTTGTGACAGCATGGATGAAACTGGAGAGCATTATGCTAAGCGAAATAAGCCAGGTGGTTAAAGACAAATAGTATATGATCTCACCATTAACAGGAATCTAAACAGCAAAACAAACAAAGAAACAAACAAACAAGCAAAATATAGCCAAAGACACTGAAATACAGAACAGGCTCACAGTGATCAGAAGGGAGAGAAGAGGAAATTTCAGGGGGAAAGGGGAAGGGTTTACAGGAACAAGTATAAAGGACACATGGACCAAAACAAGGGGGTGGAAATGGGAGGGATTTGGGGAGGGGGTTGGCTGGGTTTGGAGTAAAAGGCAGAAAACTGTACTTGAACAACAAGTAAAATTGAAAAAAGAAGAAAAAACAAACCAGAAAACTAGTACATCTACACAGTGGAATACTATGTTGCAGAAAGAATGAATTCCTACCTTTTCCAACATCATGGATGAAAATGAAAAATCTTATGCTAAGTGAAATAAGCCAGCTGGTGAAAGAGAAATACGATATGATCTCGCTTATAAAAGTAATCTAAAGAACAAAATAAACCATCAAGCAAATCAGAACCAGAGGCATTGGAACATGGAACATACTGATGGCGGCCGGAGGGGAGTTGAGGGTGGAGGTGGGAGTGTCAAAGAAGGTGAAAGAATTTGTCAAAGAACATATATGAAGTATCCTTGGACATGGACAATGGTGAAGGGACTGATTAGGGAAGTGGGGGTAGGCTGTGTGGAGTGGGGCAAAGTGAGAGAAATAAGACAACTGTAGTAGCATAAACAAAATATTAAACAGTAATAAACAGAAAAAAACTGTTCCTTTTTAAAAACTATTTATTTTTAGAGAGACAATAAGGGAGAGAGAAAGAGAGGGAAACATCAGTGTGTGGTTGCCTCTTTTGAGCCCCCAGCAACCCAGGCTTGTGTCCTGACTGGGAATTGATCCAGCAACCCTTAAAACCAACCCTGTGAACCAACCCTGTTTCATAGGCCGGCACTCAATCCATTGAGCCACAGCAGCCAGTGCAAAACTCTTTCTTTTGAGTATAACCTATTAGCCTTACAGTTTTCTTGAGCCTTCTTTGCTTTCTGGTATGACATAACGTATCAGGCAAATCTTTTACATTTTTTATCACAATCAGTCATTTCTTCAAGGTCCTGATCCTTTTTATTGGAAAATAAAATTTAAAAAACACAATCTGGCGATTGTCGGTGTGATCAGGGAGCCTATGGGAGGTGATCAACTGATGTTTCTTGCTCTCATAATTGTTTCTCTCTCCCTCCATCCTCTTTCCTTCTGGAAACAATGAACAAGTGTTCTCAGGTGAAGATAAAAAAAGAGCAATCTGAATCTTATATGTACTCATTATCACAGGATTGATTATTTCTTTATTTGTTTGCGTTAAAAAGGAGGTAAAATTTTTCAACATGTTGGATATTTTTGAGGTAAAATTATTTTTAATTTAATACTACTGTATTTTTATTTAACCCCCATCATCTTACATTTGTATTTTCTTTTTCCCATGCCTAAAAGTCCAGCACTTACTAACACACTCAGAATATGTTGTTAAACTTGGGTTTATATCATTCTGATAGTTAAATATTGGTATTATCTAATGTACTTTTAACTTGTATATCTCTTACTGTGCATGAGATTATGTATCTCTTCATATGGCCAAACATAGTTGCTTTCTGTGCATTATCTCTGTATGATTTTCATGTAGTGTTTTCTTTTACTTTTCTGTTTTTAGAAGTTGATTTATGTAAGAGATAACCCTTTATCCCTGCAATGTAAATTGCACTGCAGGAATACTTTTTGTCTTTCTTACGTTAGCTTTTTTTTCTGCCATGCAAAATTTATTTGTATTTGTTATCAAGTATATCAATCTTTTTTGTTATTATTTCTGATTTTTTAGTCATAGGATAGTATTATCTACTGTATTTTCTCTAGAACTTCTAGGGTATAACTTTTTACATTTAAATCTCTGATATACTTGAAGTCTATTTTTGCATAAGGCCTTCTAGTTTTGCCATAACACCTTTTAAAAGTCCATCTCTTTTCTCTGTGATTTGCATATATAATTGAATCTACTTCTGTATTTTCTATTTTAATTCTGGGGTGAGACTCCTGTACACAAACCACTCTCTTTTCATCATATAAGCTTTATACTGTGTTTTATTATCTGCTCCATTCTCTATTTTTATTCTTTTATTGGCTAGTCTTGCTTGTTTGTTATTCTAAATAAATCTTTTAATCAACTTGTAAAATTGGTTATAAAAAATAAAAATTTGTCAGTATTAAAATTATAAACTTAAGGAGAACTAACAATTTTGTAATGTTGAATCATCTTATCTAAGAATACACAATGCCTTTCCATTTTTCAAGCTTACTCCTGTATTTTGGGGGAAATGTCTATAGTTTTCTTCATATAGTTTTAAAAAATATTTTTAAATACACACCTAGGTATTTTCTTTTACTCCATTTTATATTATTCCATATTATTTTATTGTCTATTTTAAGAGAGGTCTTCCTTCCATTATATTTATTAAACAGTTTTTACTTTGCTGTGTAAAGGCTGCTTATCTTTTGTATGCTGATTCGATAAGATGACACTATGAAATTCTTTATTATTATGGTAGTTTTTAAACTGATACATTTGAGATTTCCAGACATCCAATCAAAGGTAATATATAAATAAAGATAACTTTGCCTTTACTTTACAGTTCCTTTCTGTTAATGGCCTTCTTTCCTCCAATTGTTTTGGCTGGTACCTCTTGTTTCTTCATGCTTCTCTTTGTTGTGACAGTTTTTCAGACATTTCTTATTTTTGATGACCTTGCAAGATTAGAGTACTGGTCAGGTACTTTGTAGTGTGCTTCACTGTTGGAATTTATGGGTGGTTTTTCTCAAGATAAGCCTGCGGCTATGATATTTTAGGAGAAAGATCACAAACATAAGATGCCATCTTCATTGCTCCATATCAAGGGCAAAAGAAATAGACTTCCAGGAAGTCCAGGAAGTTCAGAGAGTCTTAGAGAAATTGTACCCAAGGAGAAACATATCAGGGTACATCATCATTAAGTTACCCAAGATTAAAGATAAAGAGAGAATCTTAAAAGCAGCAAAAGGAAAGGAGAGAGTTATCTATAAAGAAATGCCCATAAGATTATCAGATGATTTCTGAAAAGAAACCATACAAGCAAGAAGGGGCTGGAAAGAAGTATTTCAAATCATGAAAGGCAAGTACCTACATCCAAGATTACTCTATCTAGCAAAGCTGTCATTTAGAATGGAAGGGCAGATAAAGTGCTTCCAGATAAAGTAAAGTTAAAGAAGTTCATCATTACCAAGCCCTTATTATATGAAATGATAAAGGGACTTATCTAAGAAATAGAAGATCAAAAACTATGAACAGTAAAATGACAACAAACTCACAATTATCAACAACTGAACCTAAAAAAAAATAAAATAAAAACTAAGCAAATTAGAACAGGAATAGGAAGAGAAATGAAGATCATGTGGAGGTTTTTTGGTGATGAAGGAGAGGGGAAGAAAGGGGAGTTGAAATACAGGGAATAAGAAGCATAACTGGTAAGCATAAAATAGATGGGGAGAAGTTAAGTATAATATAGGAAACAGAGAAGCCAAAGAACTTAAATGCACAACCCATGGACATGAACTAAGCAGGGAGGAATGGTGGAGGGCAGTGGGGTGCAGGGTGGAAAGAGGATCAAGGGGAGAAGAATTGGGGAAACTGTAATAGCATAATCAATAAAATATACTTTAAAACAAGGGTACATACTGCCACCATGACTTATGACTGTCAATGTTGGCATTAATCATGTGACATAGAATTTTTCAGGTTTCTCCACTGTAAAATTTCTCTTCCTTCCCCTTATTACCTCAATTTCCATACTGTACATTCTGTAAGGAAGTCAATATGTACAGTTCATCTTTAAGGAATAAGAGTTATGTTCCCTTTCCTTGGTGGGAGTGGGGCAAAAAATATCTACATAAATTACTTGTAATTCTTCTCTATAGGGCCAAAGGGCTCTTTAACTTGAGCTCTTATGACACTATGAATTCACTTTAGGAATCCTACCACCTACACAAGTACTCTTTTTGGTTTTAAATAATTTGAGCCCTGGCTGGTCTGGCTCAGTGGATTGAGTGCTGAATTGTGAACCAAAGTGTTGCTGGTTCGATTCCCAGTCAAGGCACATGCCTGGGTTGCAGGGCAGGTCCCCATTAGGAGCCACAGGAGAGACAACCATACAATGATGTTTCTCTCCCTCTCTTTTGCCTTCCCTTCCCCTCTCTCTAAAAATAAATAAATAAAAATCCTAAAACAAAATAAGTAAATAATTTGAAATATTTTCCAACTCTTCTGAGTAATTATGAGAACAAATGTAGATTTCATATTTCACCAATTACCCTAAATTTCAGATAAAATGTTAAAAAGTCAAAAATGGTTAATTAACAACATTGAAGTACCATCCTTTCTATTAGTGATTTCCTGGGAGAAGCCCCCAAAAGGGATAAGATTCTTGGAAAAATAATTCTGTAACATTCTTGTTTGCTACTGCAAGGCAATATAAGGCATCCAAAGACATAAAAAAAATAGAAAGAAATCACCACCTGGTATTTTCTTTTGTTTTTGTTTTAGGAACAAAACTTCAACTATAATAACTCCACAAAATTCCAGCACTTAGTAAACATAGTAAGATACTAATTTGGAGGCATAAACCTAGTACTTAACCATAAAGACACAGCCTGTACAATAACTTGATGTACTGTAAATATCTATCCTTTCTCACACCAGTGCTGCCAGATGAGGGCTCTCCATTGAGAGCAAAATAAATGATGTCAAAGGTCGAGAGTCCAATCATGACTTCCCAAAGGAGAAGATAGGATCTTGCAAGGTTTGGAGTTTCCACCTGTCTGTTTCATGCCAAAATGACACCAGACAAGAGGGAGTGTGAATAAGTAGAAAAATGTTATTTTCAGAAAAATGATGATTTTAGACCTGAAAATTAAGTATTCCCATTCCCCTGTAGAAAAAGCTAAAGATAAAATAATTCTTTATGGTCTGAAAGGTGCATTCATACATAAATCATTCACTATCAGGCATAGATAGCTGAATAAAATCAGTATATAGAAGATAATTATTATGCTTTCCTTCACCTATTTTTAAAGTACTTATTGTCCTCTCTTCTAACATGAATATAGAAAGAAATTGTCAAAGAAAAGATTGAATACTTTTGCCAAAAATGAAAAATTTATAGTACATTTAACAATACTTGTGTGTGCACAGATGAGTATGTATTGATAATAAGAAGGTCTTTGTTGTCCATTGCAAGGTAAGTTCAGGTATAATAGTAATGTATTATAATTATAATAGTATATTCATTTGTTAGCACTTTACAATTAGAAGGATATTTTGACATTTATTATATGTATATTTTAATCTTATGCATCATAAAACAATGTTACTATTACCCCCATTTACAGATGAAGAGAGACAGACTGTATGGGGTTAAAGGACTTACTCAAGGTTTCAGAGTTGGAAGCCCAGTTCTTTGAATTTTAGACCCTGGAACCTTTCCACTGCACCATCTTGCTTTTTATTCTTCGTATATAATCTGAGATTGCACCAGTAAAAAAGTTTGGTATTCCTTTTGCTGAGATTCTGAACCAGGTTCATTAAACGATGAGTAAATATATATAAATATATGTATATCTACATATATATAATCTATATATCTATATATATGTATGCACACAATCATTGCATTTTTTCTATATCAGCCAAAATTTTGACAATCTTTACATTCAGTAGCTTATATGAGGTAAATAAGAGTTTTTATTTACTTTCAAGCATAAAAAAGAAATTATTGAAAATGCCTTTTTAAAGACTCACTATGTTCCAAGCCCCATAAAGTGTTATGATTTGGGGGCAGGGGATCTTCTCCTCCATTACTTCTACCAATGAACCTAAGTTACCTCCTTCTGACTAAGGAACAAAAAAATTGAAAGTAGAGGCCACTTATCTGAAGATGTACCTGGCATCCATGTTTAGTCTGACACATTTAAAGTGATGCCAAGAAATATCAGAGTAGAGAAACATTATTTATTAGGGCATGTCAAAAGCCCTCAATTCACAAACTTGTTATTGAAAATATATAGAAGTCAGGAATGTTTGTAACATGCAAAATGAATTACAATAATTTTCCAGGTAATTTAAGTGTAAAATCCTCCTCCCCCTCATTTTGCAAGGGATTTTGGTCCAAATTAGCCAGGTGTTTGCCTCCACTTTACATTGACTTTGGAAACTGAATAGCCCTTACTTTTATAAGCAATGATAGATGTCAACACGGAGTTTAGAACCACATTTCTGACTAAAGCAGTACAAGCTTACCTGACATAAATGCTTAAAGTAATTTTCTCTCTGGAAAAAAAAAAAAACAATCTGTCAGTCTCTCCAGCTTTCTAACCCAGTAGTCAGAGAAATTCAAGGTGAAAAAATGCCTTATTAGGTCATTTTGTTCATAACTTCAAAGCATAAGTACACTTCCTATAGCATACTCCACAAATTTTCCCTGAGATTATATTATGCTAGCATAATGTGGACTCTGGTCCGTGGGGTCTGCCACATTGTGGATGAGGCATGAAAAATTCATATGGACTATCAAGTCCTGTGGAGGAAAAGGGATGGCATGGCTTCTCTCTCAAGAGGAGAAAAAGCCTCCACCCTTACCTTGACTGCCCTTTATTTCTCTTCTGGGCACATTACATGATTACATTTACCCTGCACAGGTTCATTTTAGGTGGTTACCTTTCACAGAAAACAAAGGAGATGATGCCACTAATCACATCACAGAAGAAGAATATTTGCAAACACAAAGGGAAAAATGATTGAACTGGTTACATTCATTCTTGGAAGGTTTAGCATGGATTTTAGGAAGTTACAGTAAGCACCTGCTGTCTCAATTCAGGGTGAGGGAGTTTTAGCAAAAGCAAGTCTCATAGCAGTCTAGGTACAATGCAGGCATGATTTCCCATGGGAGAACCTATCCACAGGTGTGGGTCCTGTCTAGGCCCACACCACGCAGAACAGTCTCCTATACTAGCACAGAGATCCTACCTCATCCTTGGGCACTCTGTTTCACAGTTTAATGTATCTCACTGTATTTGCTGAGTACCATTGACATTTGTCTTTACTTTTCATCATGATTTTTTGTTCTACCCTCCTAAGCATCTTTAGTATGATGTATATTTGTTCATTGTCCTCAGCTTGATAACAACAGCTAACAATTAATGGGCATTGGCTCTGACCCTAGCATTTTCAAAGTGCTTTAAATATATTAATGACTTTAATTCTCACAACTACCCTACTGGGTAGCTAGGTACAATTATTATTTCCATTTTGCAGATATTGAAGTTGAGGCACAAGATGATTAATACTTAATAGTATGAGGCAGAGTCCTAGGAGCCCTACAACTTAGCTCCAGATCATGTGCTATAACCAACCACTGCTCTGCACAGGTTCCATAGTCTATTTCACTTATCTGAACACCAAAGGTGTCATTTTTACTCACAAATGAATGCCTCTACCATTTTATATTGAAGGAAATGTGAAGCTCATCCTTCAGTTCATTTTATTGCATAATGATTAAAAGACTGGTATTATCAACAGAATCTTCTTTGTCCAAGCATGAGTTTAAAATCTGGCCTTCTGAGCATACTTTTAAGAAGGACTCTCTTAAAAAAATAATAACAAAACAACAGTATTTTTTTTATTTATTGAAACTTCTTAAGAAAACTGCCTGTAGACACTTGGCCACCATGATTATTTCCTCAAAGCTTGTGAAGGCTGACAGGTATCTTTACTTTTCCCATTAAGTCATATTTTTAAGAACTTTATTCCAAGTTATGGTTCTTGTTGTCTCTTACCCCAAGTTTTCCACATTAGTAACAATAATAACTAGCATCAGTTCAAACCTAGTATGTTCCAGGCACTCTTCCAACTGCTTTACAGGAATTATAAACTCTGCAACTCTTTGCACCCTATACAATAAGTATTATTACTACAATAATATGCATTTTATATATATGAAAACTGAGACCCAGAGGGTTAAACAACTTGCCAAAAATCATACATCTAGTAATAAACAGGTCACTATCATCTATATTGATCCTTGGGACTCCACCAGCATACTCCTAGCACTCCTCTTTATTTCCTGTGTCGGAACTGGTAGTACTCACCAAATGTTCCATATGCTCTTCTATGCTTCCCAGGTGTCTTGCAGTTCAGAAGGGTCATGTGACTAGTTATAATCAATAAAATATTAAAAAAGAAATGTGTGAAAATTAGTGCCATTTTATTTATGTATCCATGTGTTGAAATGGTGGTATAATATCATGGAGAGAGTCTTGACTCTAGAGCCTCTGTCTGGAAAATAGCTCTCAAATGTTGCTTGACCTACATTGGACTTTATGTGGCATGGAATGATCCTTTATTGTATGAAGTCATAACATTGAGACACTTATCAATGTGATATAATAGGTAACATAATATTACTGTAGTACATTGATCCTCCTCTTATTCCTATTTCTTTGCTGGCTATAATCTTATATTTGGAATTTTGATTCTCAGACTATAACTTTATTGGAAAGGAAGAGATTTTTAAAAGTTCTAATTCTACCAGAAAGTGGTAGGGCCATTGATTTAATGAAAGTGAAAGGAATCTTTTAAAATATTGGTCCTATATATAAATAGTAATATTTCTAGGAATAAATAATTTCTAATTTCTATTAATGCTATTTAAAAAAATGATGTCTTGTTTTATTTTAACATTTCTATAGCAAACAAGAGTTGATACAGATTTCTTTAAACACCTTATTGGAATAAATGTAGAAACAGTCTTCTAGGTGGACATGAAATGAATAATTTTACATGAATTTCAGCTATATATGTGAAACAATAGGTTGCAAATACAACATTATAACTTTTAAAGTATTTTTACTGATTATGCTATTTCAGTTTTCCCAATTTTTTCTCCTTTATATCCACTCTGCCCTTCCCCACCAACCCTCTTGCATCCCCCCAATTAGTTCATGCCCATGGGTTGTACATATAAGTTCTTTGAGTTCTCTGTTTCCTATACCATTTTTATCTCCTCCCTCATCTATTTTATGCCTGTTAATTATGCTTCTTCTTCCCTGTACCTTTTCCTCCCATTCCTCCCTTCCCCCTCCCCAATGAAATCCCTGTACATGATGTCCATGTCTCTGATTCTTCTCTGGTTCTATTGTTTGCTTAGTTTTTGTTTTCATTGTCTTTCTTTTCTTTTAGGTTCATTTGTTGATAGTTGTGAGTTTGTTGTCATTTTATTGCTCATATTTTTTATTTTATTTTTCTTAGATAAGTCCCTTTGACATTTCATATAATAAGGGCTTGGTGATGATGAAATCCTTTAACTTGAACTTATCTGGAAAGCACTTGATCTGCCCTTCCATTCTAAATGAAAGCTTTGCTGGATAGAGTGATCTTGGATATAGGTCCTTGCCTTTAATGGTTTTGAATACTTCTTTTCAGCTCCTTCTTGCCTACAAGGTTTCTTTTGAGAAATCAGCTGATAGCCTTATGGGAACTCCTTTATAGGTAACTGTCTCCTTTTCTGTTGCTGCTTTTAAGATTCTCTCCTTATCTTTAATCTTGGGTAACTTAATGATTATGTACTTGGTATGTTCGTCTTTGGGTCCAACTCCTTTGGGACTCTCTGGGCTTCCTGGACTTCCTGGAAGTCTATTTTCTTCACCAGATTTGAGAAGTTTTCCTTCATTATTTGTTAAAATAAGTTTTTTTTTAATTTCTTACTGTTGTGGCACCCCTATGATTCAGATGTAGGAATGTTTCAGGTTGTCCCAGAGCTTTGTAAGACTCTCTTCACTTTTTTGAATTCTTGTTTCTTCATTCTGTTGTGGTTGGATGTTTATTTTTCCCTTGTTTTCCAAACCTTTGCTTTGAGTCCTGGTTTCCCTGCTGTCACTGTTGGTTCGCTGACTATTTTGCTTTATTTCTTTTTGCATATCTTTCATTTGTTCTTTCATTTTTCAACCAAGCTCAATCAATTCTGTGAACATTTTGATTACCAGGGCTTTAAATTCTCCATTAGATAGTTTGGCTATCTCCTCACCACTTAGCTCTCTTTCTGAAGTTTTGCTCTGTTCTTTCATTCAGGCCATATTTCTTTGTCTTGGCACACCTGTTAGGTTGTAAGGGTGCAGGGCCTTAGGTATTCACCAGGGCAGGGCAAATGTCTTTGCTGAGCTTCAGCACTGCCTGTGGGGGAGGGGCCAGAGAGGGAACAATGCAGCTCAACTGCTCATTTCTATCCCACTTTCTAATGAACTCTCATGTGAAACTGGAAGTTTTTCCCACCACAGCAACCGCCATAGTTCACAGTCAAACCTGAGTCTTAGTTTTGCCTGCAGCCAGCCCCACCCCAAGGGTCCACTACCTCATTGCATTTTTTCTCTGTTGTCCCCACCCAAGTAGCCTTGCTGTGAGTTCTTACCAGTCTGGTTGTTCTGGTGGGTTTTTTCTTTAATTCCTTGGTTGTTGGAGTTCCATGCAGTTTGATTTTCTGGCACTTCTCATTGTTTATTGATTTTAGATTGATTGTTATCTTCCTTTTGGTTGTGCAAGGAGGCAAAGTGTTTCTACCTATGCCTCCATCTTGACCAGAACTCAACAATATTATAATTTTTGTAACTACAATACAACTTAAAATTCAGTATCCTAGAATTAAAAACTAAAAGCACTGATCAATATTAAATAACTTTAGTGTTTCTTTCTAAGATAAGAAATTTGCATTTTTCATTATAAAATTTATTCTTTATGATGTAAAATTATAGTTTATAAAATAGTAGTGGTGTTTATTACCTCTTTTATGACTTGGATAAATGACCAAGACCTCATAAGTAATAAGTACAGAGAATTGATGATGGTTAATTTTTCATCAATCACTTATTCCTCTGACTAGGAGGGGAAGAGAAAATAAGTCAAATACTAAGAAGTCAGTGATAGTTTATGTACTGTCATAACAGTTTAATGCTATTTTATTAACCAATTCATTAAGATCGCTAATAAATTAACATTTCATGTTCAAGACTCCAATTCCTTATTCAACAAGTCATGTTTTAAACACTCATCATAGGCACTGAATTCAAAACAGGAAGAACAATCAAGGAAGAAAGAAAACATGAAGTGGAGTTTTGTTTAACTGAATTACAGAGTATAAAAATTCTATAAACCAAAAGGGAGACGTTTTTTCAGGCAGGGTAAGGAATTTGGACCCTTTTCCATAATTAGTGAGGACTGCTGAAGGTTTTGAGCAGGAATGTGTAAAAGTTATGCTTCAAAAAAATCCTAACCTGACAGTTAAGCATAAACACCTAAATTAGATAGGGAAACAGGAAGGCTCAGGTCCCAATAGAGAAATTATTAGTAGTCTGAGATCAGGGATAAAGGAGTAGAGATAAGAGGGAAGGTTTGTACTGATATTACAGAAGAAAAAATCAACAAGATTTTGATGTACATTCATATGTGAGCAACATAGTGGAAAGAAAGGAGCAGACATCCCTTTAAGATTTAGAAGCTGGAAGACATACAGGATGTTGATTCCACAAATACACAAACAAACACAAGAAAAGAAGCAAGTTTCAAGGAAAAATGCTGTGTATTCAGCTTTATCATCCTATCGGGCACTCAATGTACATTTTAGCATTGCAATTCACTAGAAAGCTGGAAGGCTTCTTTTAGAAATGGTTGCATTGTGTACTGGGAAAAATTTTTATGTTGTTTTTCTCTCTTTCTAAAATTCACTCTCCTGCTCTATTAAGCTCTCTTACCAGTCAGGGCCTAGCTCCAGTGGAAGTCCTCCCAGAGCCAATACTAACCACCTCACATCCTTTCCCCCAAGGCACTCCTGTCAGTATCCTCCTACAGGCACCTAGCCATACACATGCCTTGCACCTGGACTATAAGTCTCTAGAAGACAGAAAAACATATGCTTCCCTGAATGCTTTAATTTCATCATGATTATATCATGATCATAACCATATATAAAGACAATGAAAATGTTGCTATGATGGGGGAAGGGCTTGATTGTTATTCATATGTTTGCCTGTTAAAATATGTACCCAATATTTGACAAATATTAAAATTTAAGCACTGTTAGTATGTCTCTATCATATGTAATTTGATCCAAATATTAAAAAATACCATGTGAGGTAGTAGAAAATATTGATGAAAAATAGGTCATCTCTCCCAAAAGATCGATGCAAAAGAGGTTGTCTCTCCCTTGGGTTTTTTTTGTTTTTTTTTTTTTTTTGTATCTCCCTTGTTGACCATTAACCCCACTCAAGTATTTCAAGAGTTGAGGATAAGGAATGGCTATCAAAGATAGGTTTAACAGATGGCAAAATGAACACAACTTTCCTTGAAGTCTCAGCAGTACTAGGGAGAAAGTTGCTACTTCCCATATCCAAATCCTTGGTCCCTTCCTTCTGAACTCTCTAAAATGCTTGCATCTCCTAAGAGATCATATGAAGGATATTTCAAGCTATCTGATACTTTGGGTAGATAAATTTATCTTCTCTGAGTAACTATTAAGAGCAAAGTTGCTTTTGAATCCAATGTCAATTTTTCTGAGACAGGATTGATTCACCACTTGTTCCCCAAACCATCTAAAATCAGACTCAGAGGCCACTTCTAAATCCACTCAGAAGAGCCAAAGGATTAAGAGATGATCAAGAAGCATAATACAATATTTCAAATTACTCTATTTCCAATCAAAATGCAGCATTTATTATTTAAATTTATTTTTCCCTTCCTGTCCTCCTCCCCCCAATCCATATATATATATATTTTTAAGAAAGAAAAATAAATCTATGTCTAATTTAATCACACAGTAAGCATGAAAATGAACTCAATAAATAAAATTGCCAAAAAAGTAAAATGATGGGATTCTCTTTTTGCCAAGTTTTCTGTCTAAAATTAGATTGCCTTTCAGGATTTACTGCCATTATTAAGTGAATGTCATTCTGATAATAAAGCAGTGCTTCTAGGATGTGGAGTCCTACAGAGTGCAGGCTAAAGCACTCAGTGATGTAAGAGTTTGATGGACTCCAGGGACCTCACTATCTCAATGTTATAGTCTGTTTTGTTCACTAGATGAAGACACTGCCAGATATACAGTTCAAGACCAGCACTTGGAGAAGGATGAGTGTGAGGATATAAAGTACCTTGTTTCTGCCATGCTAACATGATGAATTACAGTGTATTACAAAAGTGTTGACACATGTGGGAATAAGCTCCTGACAGTCTTGCTAGTAATTAAGGCAGATTGTATGGAAAGTCACTACAAAACATTGCATTCTGGTTTTTTGCTCAAGGTCTTCTGCCAAGTGGTGTTATTCATAAGCTTGATGAAAAATACTTGTATCTACAAAATCTTTATATTTCACTGTATGATGAAGGCAGGAAGGAAGAGAGGTTGGGTTTTATGAAAACTTAAAATGCTCCTGAAGCTAGATAGATACAGCAATGGTTTTCCTGCTGCTATAGATTTTAAAGACAAATGACCTAAAATGGACAGGGATATAACAGAACCTAGGGTATGCTTGGAAAAGACGAAAGTTTCTGCTCTCCATTCTTTTTCCTGACCATTTATTCCTATTGCCTCCACCTTTAAAGTTTAATGGAAAAACTAAGAACTGCATAATAAAGCAGCGTTTTGTGTCACATTCGTAAGACCATCTGACTCCTCATTCTTGACTACTGCCAAGAAACTGGGCTTCCTACTTGTAATATTACCAAGGGGATCTACAACTGACAAGCCCAAAGCCTATAGCCAGGCTTAAGATTAGAGCCAGCAGCCTTCACCAAGGCCCTTTGCACTAGGCTTCCAACTATCTATACAGTCTCATTCTCCAGACCAACACAGACCTCAGGGCCCAGTTTCCAGGCAGGCATAGTTAGCAAAAACATAGCTTAATTACCTCTCTTACTGCCCAACAAAATTTAGGACATTTATGATTGCAAGAGCCATATTGTATGTAGTTTGGCATTTTTTAATTTATTTTCCTAATGAATTGTTTTATTGGGTGATAAGAAATAGAATTCACATCCAGGCCAGGTGTAATGAAAATCTTGAAACTACACATCACTAAACCTCTAGTTCTCCAGATAGTCCATGTAAACAATTGCTTCATACTGAGTAATTTTCACAAGAGCTCTTATCCCAAATTGCATATCAGTAAAGGACAGATCTTCAGACTGAACATGTGGCAAACACAGTGGTGAAGTGCAAGCTCTGCTCTCTGCTCAAAGAGCCAAAACACAGACAAGATGGAGCAGGCTTTCACTTGCTCAGCTTATTTCTACCAGAGGAACACCTGGCTTCTACTTCCCTGGCTGCTGAAATGAGCCAAAATGTTATAAATCTCTAACACATAGGCAGTGAGCCTCTGACAATGGTCTGTACCTGGCTGCATGTTAGAATCACCTAGGGAACTCTAAAAATATATGCCAGTGTCCGGGGGATCATACTTCCCAGATGATTTTAACATACAGGCACAATGGAGGGCCACCATCCTGGGGGACTGTTCAAGTCCTATTGACAGCACTAACACTTAATTCCATAAAAGGACCTGTTCAATGCAATGTAAACATTTGTCACAAACTGTGTACATTTTGTTCAGAAGACCTGTCGCTCACTCTATTCACATCTACTTTCTTACTTCAAGAAACGATGATTAATTAATTTTAAATTATGACACAATATAGACAAAATTAGAAAACTATTTTATGCTCAATATTTAAAATTTGAAAATTTAAAAAATAAAGTATGAAGAAAAATATAAAATCCAAAACCCCACCAATGAAACATAAATGACTTTATTAATTTGAGGTCTTTATTTCCAGTTTTTTCTACAAATAATACCATACATATGCATTTTGTTTTAAAAAATGGGATCATACATAATTAGACAGGAATAGCTTATTTATATCATTGGAATTATTTGTTCCTTGAAAGTTTGAAAGAACTTACTGTAGAACTCTATGGCTCTAAATTTTGGGGGGGATATAAATCTTTTAAAAATATTTTATTTATCTATTTTTAGAGACAGGAGAAGGAAAGGAGAAAGAGAGGGAGAGAAACCAATGTGTGGTTGCCTCTCACGTGCCCCCTCACTGGGGACCTGTTCTGCAACCCAGGCATATGCCCTCACTGGGAATTGAATCAGTGAACCTTTAGTTTGCAGGCATGTGTTCAATCCACTGAGCTACACCAGCCAGGGCTGGATATAAATCTTTGACATTAATTTTTTTCATGATATTTGTTTGTATAATATATGTTTCCTCTTAGAGTCAATCTTGATTAATTCATAATTTTCCAAGAAAAGTATATATTTATTTCCATGTTATTGGCACAGAGTTTAAATATTATTTCCTTTTGTTCCTTGTTATGTTATCCTCAACAAGGGTGAGGCTGGTGTTGCTGGTCGAAATAGTAGGTCATAATCTTCTGGTGGGCATTTTTAGAGTGCATGCTCTATTAATATTCCCAGCACTCCTGCCCTACCCCACCCTTCCTTCTGCAGCCATTGTTAAGAACCATTGAAGTGAAATGAGGCAACTCATGTCACTTTATACACATGAATGTCATGAAGTTATTTAAAAATGCTGAGAACCATACAGTTGGTGGTGAAAGACAAATACCATATGATCTCACCTATAAGTGGAACCTAATCAACAAAACAAACAAGCAAGCAAAATAGAACCAGATACATTGAAATTAAGAACAAACTGACAGTAACCCAAGGAGAGTTGGGAGGGGATAATGGGGGGAAAAGTGTTGTCAGGAACATGTATAAAGGACACATGGACAAAGTCAAAGGGGGGTAGGATCAAGGGTGGGAAGTGGGGATAGCTTGGGTGGGGGCTTGTGGCAGGGGAAATGGAGACAACTGTACTTGAACAAAAATTTTTAAAAAGTGAAGAAAAAATGCTGAGAACCACCATATGGCACTCCTATCCAAAATCTCCTCTTAGTGCAAGAGCTGTCATCTTGTTTGCCCAATAAGAAACACAACTTGAAGTAACACACTGTATTTATGTGGTTACTTGGAGATAATGCTACTTACATTCAGTGTGTAGCAGACCATCCAAACTCATAAATTTTGCCCAACTTCCTGCTATAAACAATTGAGCTTCACAATTAGATCCAATTACTTTTCATTTCCAAGAACTCAATCACCTCTAAGGTAAGATATTCATTACATCTAAATTTTTAATTTTCTTTTCTTGGTAATTTATAACCCTTCTTCACATCAGCCCTGAGGAAGACATGGAGAGCATACATACCTATAAAAAGGCTTAGGCATATTTTTGAATAGCTCAGTGAAGACGTATGCTCAATACAGAGTGGTAATCCAAAAAATAAAAAAGGGGATATGGTTGGGGGTGGAGAGATCAAGCAAAAAGGACTCATGGACATGGACAAGAGTGTGGTTATTGTGGGGAAGGGGAATATAAGGGGATAAATGGTCATGGAAAAATGCATAAAATGAAACAAGCAATAGAAGTAGAGGGATTTGGAAAAATATGAGCTATGTTATTATTCTATTTCATAAATCATCCATGATTTATTTTTATCACTTAGGATCATCTTCTCACAAAAGGGGAAAAAAATTCTACAAAAGAGCAATAAAAAGGAAGCAAGGTAGGGTGAAGATTTTCATGTACAAAGGGATTGGAAACCCTAAAACTTTGTTTTTGGAAAAGAAGACAAATGCTTCTGAGTAATTAAACAAATGTTAAATACTGTACATAAGTGTAAGAAAATGAATTAAAACAAATGAATGAATAATTGTCATGCTATGCAAAGTAACCAATCCGCTTTAATAAAAACCTATGTAGCCATGGTTATAACAATAATTCAAAATTTACTTACTGACCTTGATTACTAGAACATTTACTTAAATTGAATAATTTACTGATTTTTGGTACAAAATCATATAAGATTCCAAGTTCTAAAAGACTAGCAAAACAAATTGCTTTCTGCTTTTTTTCTGTACTAGAAAAACTATCAAACTCTACTTTAAATGTTATCAACCATATTTTAATAAATTATACAAAAAAATAATTCAAGTAGTTTCAAGTGAAATATGGTCCTACATAAACAAATGTAATTTTCCTGGAAGACTCAGTTCAGTACATGAAATGAAATCTTAAAATCATATAATAAAAAGGAAGCTTTGTTAAAACAATACTCTCTGGAAACACTTAATAAGGATGATTAACTCCTTAGCTGTATCAAAAGAAGGATGAAACCTTTGGCACATTTATGAAAGTAAGATGAATGGCCTCACATAAATGGAGTAAATATGGCATGACATACAATATAATATACCTTCCTTTATGTTTACATTCCACTTGGCCTGTAAATAAGTTGAGAGCAAAACTACATGTGTTACAGACATGATGATTTAAAAATTAGAACTAAGTCTTCAATGGAAATACAACAGCAGCAGACAGCTGCCTTTACCTTGATGATTAAAAACCAAGCTCTAAACTTCTTCGGGGAAAACATAATGAGAAGTTAGGCTCATCATTTACCTCAGTAAACCTATAAAGAGCCAGAGGACCAAGAAAATGCCTAATTTTGCCCTGACTGGTGTGGCTCAGTTGGTTGGGCATTGTCCCACAAAGCGAAAGGTTGGCAATTTAATTCCTAATCAACGCACATGCCTAGGTTACAGAGACCCATCAGAGCAACAGATCAATGTTTCTTTCACACATTGATGTTTCTCTCTCATTCTCTCTCTCTTCTTCTCTCTAAAAATAAATAAAACTTTAAAAAAAGAAAGAAAACACTCAGTTTCAATGAATAATGCTTATGGAAGTGTCATCTATGCCCCACTAATCTAGGTCTTCTAAAGTCCTAGCACAATTCAGACAGAAATTATTTTTCATATGTCCATGTAATATTCTCTTAGTCCCTAGATTGCATACCTAGAAACTAACTGATAGTATAATAAACAAGAGCATATGGTGGTACAATGGTTAGCACACAGGCTTTGGCATTAAATGAAGCTAGTATGAGTCTCAACCATGTCACTTGTGCACATGGAACTTTGGATGGGTTGCTCAACTTCTCTGAGTTTCAACTTCCATCTGTAAAGTGAAAATAACAACAGGCTTACCCCATTGGCCTTCTGGGAATTGAAAGGCAAAAAGCAAAGAGCTCAGCACAGTGCCTCATAAATGGCAAGATTTCAAACACATTGGCTGTTATTGTAAAAAACTATAGCTACTATCTGCATTATCTGAAAATACAGACTCAAACAAATTGTACAAACCTTCTTGAAAAGAAATTTAAAAATGTCTTTCAAAAAGTGTTAAAAATGTTCATATAATTTCTGAAAGAAATTTCACTTTTAGAAATTTAGCCTAGAGAAACAAATGGAGAAACATACATAAAAATGTTCACTGCACAATTCTTTTAATTTGAACTTTTAATTTTCAGTTAATTATAGATTTACATGCAGTTGTATGAAATAATACAGAGATGCTGTTTATGCTTTACCTAATTTTCCCTAATGATAACATCTTACAAAAAAATTGTGATGCAATATCACAACCAGGATATTCACATAGACACAATCAAAATGCTGAACATTTCCCTTACTACAAAGATCCAGCACATTGCCCTTTTCTAAACACACCTGTTGGGGACAGCTCCATGTGGTTCTGGAGATTGTAGCCCCATGAGAACAAGCTCTGACAGAGGCTGGTAAGTCTCCATGGAAAACCAGGTCATAAAACAGGTGGCAGGCATGACTCAATTTTAACACCAAGGGTCCCATGGGAATCAGGCCTAAAATGTACATTTGTGTCCTTTGAAGCTGGCTCTGCTCAGCGATAAGCCCTGTCGGTATGACCCAGATGTTTGAGTTCAAGGCATAAGGAGTGAAACTCCCTACTTCATGAGTATGCTTTTACAGCCATCTGGCACCTGCATAGGGTCTCACAGACCCCACCCTGAAAAGATTTGTGTTCTTCCACTGTTATCCATAGATAATTTTAGTTTTTTATGACTATATCCTTGTTGGCCATTGATTGATAAGCTATGCACATGTGCTCTATCCCTCTGCATTTCCCAACCCTAATAAAAGCTGTGTCAGAGAGGGCATTCCCCCTTTTCCCACTGGAGCAACATGATTTCGTCTGGGATGACTCTTTATCCTCATGTGCCATAGCCTGGGGAACCTGACTAGCCAAAGTTCCCCTCACACACCCACTTCCTTTCTATTCTCCCCCACCTCCTCCTTAAATCCTGACAATTACTAATGTGTTCTCCATTTCTCCAGTGTTATTTCAACAAGGTTACATTAAACAAATCATACAATATAAAACCTATAAGATTGATTTTTTTACATTCAACATAATTCCCTGGAAGTTGCAAGTCTCAATATTTCATTCTTTGTTATTTCTGAATAGGGGTAGTTCCTGATATAGGGGTACCATGGTTGCTTAACCATGCACTCATTGAAAAATATCAAGGTTGTTTCAAGTGTTGGACTCTTATGAATAAAGCTGCTATGAACATTTGCATATAGGTTTTTTGTGAGCATAAGTATTTATTTTGTTGAATTACATGATAGTTATTTAATTATTTTTGTAGGAAGCTGCCAAAATATTTTCTGGACTGCCTGTACTATTTTATCTTCCAACTAGCAATGCACTAATCCATTGCACTATTTTAAATACAAAAGCAGTAAACCGCCTCAATTTCTAGTGGCACAAATAAACAATATAACAGCCTTAAGATGGGCTATTATTAAGTATTCAAAATTGTATTTTAATATATTTTGGGGAAGAAAATAGCATTTAATGTTTAAAAATTCAAATATAAACAGGAATGAATATAACCATATCAATATGTATTGTATATATTATACACACATTCATATACAGAGAGAGAAAGATAGAGAAAGAAATAAAAAAATTATCAAACTATGACTCTGAGAAACATAAATTAAAAATTTACATTTTTAAAAATTATTTTTCCCAATTTTATATATTTTTACTAAAATGTCTGTTAGAGCAAGGGACATAAAGGAAAGAATATACAAATGATACTGTACCAAATTATGAAGCTTCTGCATGGCTAAAGAAAACATCAGCAAAATGAAAAGGGAACCAACTATATGGGAAATCATATTTGCCAATGATAACTCAGAAAAGAGTTTGATCTCCAAAATATATAAAGAACTCACATGACTCCACTCCAAAAGGAGAAATAATCCCATTAAAAATGGGCAAAGGACCCTTCATGACAGCATGGTTGGAACTGGAGAGTATTATGCTAAATGAAATAAGCCATGTGGTAAGAGACAAATACCATATGATCTCACCTATGAGTGGAACCTACACAACAAAACGAAGAAGTGAGCAAAATAGAACCAGAGACATGGAAATAAAAAAACATATTGACAGTGACCAGAGGGGATGGATGAGGGGGATAATGGGGAAAAGTAGAGGAAGGGTCAAGTCAAAGAACATGTACAAAAGGCCCTTGGACAAAGACAATAAGGGGGAGGATTGAGAGTGGAAGGTGGTGGGTCGGTAAGGCAGGGGAGGGAAAATGGAGGCAACTGTAATTGAACAACTAAAAAACTTTTAAAAATTCATATTTTAATACTTAATTTTCTCAATTTTATATATTGATCACGTGCTACTGTAGTATATTAAAATGTTTTTAATCATTTAAAATGATCTTTTCACCAAATCAATACCACATTTTTTTACATTGATACATAAGGAAGTATCAGTATTTATTCAACCTGTGCTTATTTATATTCTTTCCAGCTTTGTGCCACTCTAAACAATGCTATGAATCCTTACATATGTAATTTCTGTATATATATATATATATGAATCCTTAAATATATAATTTTACAGCATAACTTCATTCTGTAGGAGAGATCTTAATGGCTGAAGTGGAGGTCAAAGAATTCTATGAAGTTTTACTCTAATTTGCCAGATCGATTTCCCAAAAGAGGACATGTCACATTCCAAAAGCAATGTATGACACCTATTTCCCCACACTCTTTTTATTTCTAGGTGTTACAAATCTTCTATATTTTTGCCAATATGTAAAAATGACAATATGTGGTTGGTCTGATTTGATGTCCTTCTCAGTATTTGGTGTTTGCATCTTTTCATGTTTATTGTCCATCTTATTTTCTCTTTTATCTACAACCTGTTGATATCCTTTGAACAGTTTAAAACTGAGTTACTTAATTTTTCCTTATCAAAATGTATTTTTTCTAATATAATAAAGACATTCACCCCTTGACTGTTATATGTATTACAAACATTTTCTCCTTGTATAATTTGTTTTGTTTATTGTTTCTTTTTCCAAGCCTTTATTTTTACATAGTCAAATTTGTCAAAATTTTGATGCCTGGTTTTCTTATTAGAAGTCTGCCTCATTACATACACAGACCATGTTATACACAGGGTATCCTAAGCTGTCTTCTAATATTTTTAATATTTTATATTTAATTTATTAAGTGTAATTTTGTTTTTATAAAATGATATTTATATATGATACAGAGTAGGCATCTATATAGAAAGAAGGGAAAAGAATAATTTCCTTACCAACTTAATAAGTGAAATTCTGCTATGGATTTGGAATGATTCCTGGACTTTCCATTATGATTTATTTATTTATCTATTTTTGTGCTGCTGCCACACAATTATGATTAAATAGCTTTATGATATATTTTAATATCTGATAAGGCAATTTTCAAAATTGACTTAGTGTTTTAACTGTACTTATTTTATTAAATGAACATTGAAATCAGAAATATCCATGACATATTGAATAAAATATGTTGAGCTGCTGAATGGTATGCATAGTATGATCTTATGATCTAAATAATAGAAAACACTAGGGGTGGGAGAATAGGAGTGGGAATGTGGTGCACATATGTGTGTTTGCATAACCTTGTGCAAAACAATAAGAATAAAGTTCAGAAGAGAATACAAACCAAGCTGTCAGCATTGGTTACCCCAGAAGAATGAAATTAGGAGATGTGGAGATTGGCCTTCTCATCCCATCCTCACCCAACTGTTGGGGGGTGGGGGGACTTGTGGATTGGTTTGTTACAAGAATGCTAGTTGAAGGATAGGAAGAAGCTGGACCAACTTGCTCATGCACCCAACTGCTTCCCCTAGCTGATCTTCCAAGGAATAGAGTGAGCAGCCAACAGAATTCAAGCTGTGTGAAGTTTGGAAACCAAAGGTTGCAGAGGCTATTTAAAAACAGATGGAAAGGAGATTTTTAGGCTGATGGGAGGGTCCCAGGACCATGAGCTGGAGACTGTGGCTTCTGTAGAAACTTTAGAAGAGAGCCCGGTCAGTGAATGTAGCTTAGCAGTTCTTTCCCCTCCCTGAGTGGTGAATTCATAGATCTCCACATGAAGGGACCTGGACACTTAAAGTCACTGCAGGGATAAAGACTCAGTAAGAGACACACAGCTGGTAGCATCCCCAGCTGGGACTGTGGTCCCACTGGCTGGGAAAGTGCTAGAGAAATTGGGGAGGCAGGCAGCACCTGGAGATGGGAGAAGAGATGGGCTACAACTGGTTGTGACCCAAAGTGTCTCTGGACTGGTCATAGAATCAGTCTGTGTGGAAAGTGGGGCACTTATTAGGAACGGACTGCTGCAAACAAGAGGAATTCACTCAAAAAAAGTGTCTCAGACTCACACGACTCCACTTTAAGAAGACAAGCAACCCAATTAAAAAATGGAAAAAGGACTTGAACAGACACATCTCCGAGGACGACATACAGAGGGTCCAGAGACACATGAAAGGATGTTCAGTATCACTAGCCATCAGAGAGATGCAAATTAAAATAACAATGAGATTCCACTTCACATCAGTCAGAATGGTCATCATAAACAGATTACAGACTGGTACAACCATTATGGAAAACAGTATGGAATTTCCTAAGAAAACTAAAAATGTGTCTACCTTTTGACCCAGCAATTCCACTGCTAGGATTATATCCTAAGAACCCTGAAACTCCAATCCAAAAGAATATATTATTCATAGCAGCACAATTTACATTTGCCAAATGCTAGAAGCAACCCAAGTGTCCATCAGTAAATGAATGCATCAAAAAACTATGGTAAACTAAACAATGGAATTCTACATAGCAGAAAGAAAGAAGGACCCCCTACCCTTTGCTACAGCATGGATGGAACTGGAAAGCATTTTGCTAAGTGAAATAAGCCAGGTGATGAAAGACAAATACCATATGATCTCACCATAAACAGGAACCTAATCAACAAAATGAACAAGCAAGCAAAGTATAGCCATATACATTGAAATTGAGAACAGGCTGACAGTGATCAGAAGGGAGAGGGGAGGTTATAAAGGGGGAAAAAAGGTGAAGGGTTTACAGGAACAATTATAAAGGACATATGGCCAACAAGGGGAGTAGAAATGAGGGAGAGAGATGGGGAGGGCTGGGGTGGTGGGGAAGGGTGGAGGGAAAAGGCAGAAAACTATACTTGAAAAACAAAAAAAAAAGTGTCTCAGCCTCTGTGTAAGGACCCCTTGCATTAAGTGCCTGGGTCAGCAAAGAGGGAGGAGAGGGGAGCAATTTACTCTCACTGAGGGCACCTCAGGGGTTAATCATAGGGGAGCAGCAGGGGCTCAGAGAGGTAGCAGCACCCAGAGAGACTCATTTCAGTGGGGAAATAAATTGCCCTGAAGGGATTTTGCTGGCACACAGCACCCTGGCCTACAAAGAGGGAGAAGGAGGGGGCAATTTGCTCCCACTCATATACCTCATGGCCTAATCAAAGGGTTGCATGATGAGGTAGATTATAGGAGATGACCTTGTGCATGAGTGCAGAGTGGACAGCATGGGCTGCACAGCACTATTAGGACAAGGGGTGGAAACTTGGTATCTGTGAATATTGTAGCCCAGACCGACTCCCCATCTTCTCAGAACCACTAGAAAGGAAGAAAGCAGAATCCAGCCCCACTCTGTTTGAAGCATCCAAGAAGACTAGCAAAACAGGCTTGCAGGTTTAAAGTCAGCAGAAGGCTTTTTTTCCCCAGTATAAGACAATAAGACCTGGAGCTGTGAGAAGACCAAAGAAAGATCCAGAAAGAAGTCAGGAAGCTAACACCAACAGTTGAGACAAATTTCACTTTGCTAATCTTCAGAACTTGCATTTTTTGTTATTTTAATTTTTTTATTTCTCTTTTTTTCCATTTATTTCTTTTTTGTTTGTTTCATTACATTGTTTGATTGGCTTTATTCTCCCTTTCATATTGCATTTTGATTTTTCTTTGTTAATTTCAATTTTTATTACAATGACACACTAATCTTGGTCTTTTACTTCTAATTCTTTTTGTTCAGATTCTACATTCCTTATCATGTTACTGTTATTCCAAATCCCACAGAAAACCCTCCCTAGTCTTAATCCATTTCTCCATTTTCTTGAGCTTTATTATTATTGTAGTTAACTTCACTATCTCACACACTACCCCAAGTTTCTATCCCTTACTCTCACTATATCTCACCATCTAATTTTTCATAAGCACTTTGCTTTCTAAAGTCAGCTCACATTTTTTCTCTTCTGATAAGAATCTTATTTCTTTTTCACCTTTTATATAAAATGGTTAGTTGGGTGAAATGGCAGGGTTATCGTTGTACTTCACCAAAAGACCCCCTAACTGTTCTCTACTTGTTAGTACTTTAAATCCCATAGAATACTCTCCCATTGCCTTACTCCATTTTGCCTTTGCCCTGCCTTTGATCATATACAAGACAAGGTGGGAGTTGTGAATAACAGTAAACCCTCCGGAGAGGAGAACCCACCAACAAAGGAGCAACCACCAGGTAAAGCACATGAACAATAGCGGAGCCCACACAAACAATAATGGGTAACCCTGGATCATCCATATAAGGAGATCAAAGAGACTGAACTACTGAGTCCCACAGAAATTCAACCTACAAAGACAGCTGCCAAAGCAGAGCATTGGGAGTCACAGAAACAAAGAATCACCTATAATAGGGAGACAAAGAAAGAACTGCAATCAAAAGGAATGGAAGACTCCCCAGTGAAAGAGCTAAATGAAATGGAGGCAAGCAAACTATCAGATATAGAATTCAAAAGAATGGTTATAAGGATGCTCAAGGAACCCACAAGTACAAGAAACTGAGTGGGAACTACAACAGTATAAAAAAGGAAATAGAAACTATAAACAAAAACCAGGAAGAAATGAAGAATACAATTTGTGAAATAAAAAATACACTAGGATGAGTTACAAGCACACTGGATGAAGCTGAGGACCATATTAGTGACCTGGAAGACAAGGTAGAAAGAAACACCCATATAGAGCAGCTGAATGAAAAAAAGACTCAAAAAATGTGAAGATAGCTTAAGTAAACTACAAGGCAACAGGAAACAACATTTGAATATTAGGAATACCAGAAGAAGGAAAGGAGCAAGGGATACAAAGCCTGTTTGAAAAAATAATACCAGATAAATGTCCCAAACATGGAGAGGCAAAACTTCAGGAAACACAGAGGGTCACAATCGAGATGAACCCAAAGAGACCTGTTCCAAGACATATAATTAAAATGGGAAGTGTTAAAGACAAAGAGAATCTCAAAAGTAGCAAGGGAGAAACATACAAAGGAACTCTGATAAGGCTAGCAGCTTATTTCTCAACTGAAACAATACAAACCAGAAGGGAATGACAAGAAATATTCCAAGTAATGAAAAGCAAAGGCCTGTAACAAAAACTAATCTACCCAGTGAAGTTCTCAGTTAAAATGAAAGGTGGAATAAGGAGTTTCCCAGACAAAAGTAGACTGAAAGAACACACCTCTAACAAACCAGCAATGCAACATATGCTAAAGGGACTACTTTTTAGCATAAGGGAGAAGAGGAAGAAATAGAGCTAGAGAGAGAGAAACACAGGTACAAAGGGGAAGGGGGATAAATAAGTACCTATGAATAAGAACCTTAAGTGTTAATGGTTTAAATGATCCAATAAAAGATATAGGGTAGCTGATAGATAAGAAAACATGATCCACATGTACACTGCCTCCAAAAGACTCACCTCAGCAAAAAACCTACACAGTCTGAAAGTGATGGTTGGGAAAAACATGTTCCAAACAAATGGGAAGAAAGAAAGCTGCTGTAGCAATACTTATATCAAACAAAATAGACTTCACAACAAAGGTCATAAAAAGAGAAACAGAAGGACATTTCATAATACTCAAGGCAAGAATTTATCAAAAGTCATAAACATTATAAATATACATGCACCCAACATAGGACCACCTAAATATATTAAGAAAATCTTGGAGAACTTCAAGAAAGATATAGATAGCAACACACTTATACTAGGGGATTATAACATCCCACTGTCAACAAAGGGTAGATCTTCCAAACAAAATATCAACAAAGATATTATGTCATTAAACAATGCCCTAGATCAAACTGACCTAACTTATGTATATATATAGAACATTTCATCCCGAAGAAACAAAATGCACCTTCTTTTCAAATGCTCATGGAAAATTTTCAAAGATAGACCACATGATAGGACAAAAAACAAACCCCAACAAATTTGAGAAAACTGAAATCATATCAAGCATTTCCTCAGACCAAAAGGGCCTGAAACTAGAAACCAACCTTGAGGGAAAAAATCAAAAACACTCAAACTCATAGAGATTGAATATCATGCTATCAAACAATGAATGGGTTAATAATGAGATCGAGGAAGAAATCAAAAGTTTCTGGAAACAAATGGAAATAAATACACAACAGTTCAAAACCCATGGGACAGAGCAAAGGCAGTCCTTAGAGAGAACTTTATAGAGATACAGGCCTACATAAATAAAAGATAGAAACATTTAAAATAAATAACCTAACACTACATCTACAATAAAGGGTGGAAAAACAATAAACAAAGCCCAGAGTGAGTAGAAGCAAGGATAAAAACAAGACCAGAGAAGAATTAGATGACATAGAGACTAAAAGAACAAGTCAAAGGATCAATAAATCTAGGAACAGGTAATTTGAAAAGATCAACAAAATTGACAAGCCTTTAAGCAGACTCACCAAGAAAAAAAAAAAAGAGAAAGGACCCAAATAAATAAAATCAGAAATGAAAAAGGAGAGATTACAGCTAATACCACAGATATACAAAGGATTTTAAGAAATTACTACAAACAACTATATGCCAAGAAATTTGAAAATGTGAGTGGAATGGACAAATTTCTGGAAAAGTATAATCTTCCAGAACTGAACAAAGAAGTAGAAAGCCTGAACACACCAATAACAGTAGGTTAAATCAAAGAAGTATTAACAAAACCACTGGCACACAGAAACCATGGAGTGGACAGTTTCACAGGAAAATTTTACAAAACATTTAAAGAAGGACTAACCCCATCCTTCTTAGACCATTTCAAAGAACCCAAGAATGGGGAAGTTTCCTAAACTCTTTTCATGAGGCCAGAATCATCCTAATCTTAAAAACAGATAATGACAAAACAAAGAAAGAGAACTATAGGCCAAAATTGCTGATGAACATAGGTGCTAAAATACTCAACAAAATATTGGTAAACCACAAACAGGAATACATTAAAAAGATAATACACTATGATCAAGTGGGATTCATCCCAGGGATGCAAGGATGGTACAATATTTGCAAATCAATAAACATAATATATCACATAAACAAAAGAAAAGAAAAAATCACATGATCATATCAATAAATGTGGAAAAAGCATTTGATATGTACAGCACTGACTGATTTATGTAAAAACATTCTGTGAAGTGGGAGTAGAGGGAGCACACCACAAAATAATAAAGGCCATATATGAGAGACCTATAGCCAACATCAGACTCAACAGGCAAAATCTAAAATCTTTCCCACTAAGACCAGGAACAAGTCAAGGGTGTTCACTTTCACCCCTTCAATTCAACAGAGTATGGAAGTTTTAGCCAGAATGATCAGACAAGAAAAAGAAAAAAATGGCATCTAAATTGGAAACAAAGAAATAAAACTGTCATTGTTTGCAGATAACATGACAATGTACATAGAAAACCCTGGAGACTCCAACAAAAAAACTACTCAACCTAATAAATACTTTTGGCAAGCAGTGGGATATAAATCCAATATTTAAAAATCAAAGACATTTTCATACACTAACAAGGAAATAGCAGAAACAGAAATCAGGAAAAAAAATTTACTATAGAAACAGGAAAAATAACATACCAATCAGTAATCCTAACCAAGCAGGTAAAAGAACAGTACTCAGAAAACTACACAACTCTAAAGAAAGAAATTAAGGAAGACACAAATCAATGGAAGTATATATTGTGTTCATGGATGCAAAGAATTGACATCATCAAAATGTCCATACTGCCCAAAGCTATTTATATATTCAATGCAATACCTATTAAAATACCTTTGATGTATTTCACAGATATAGAACAAACATTTCAAAAATTTATATGGAACCATAAATGACCCCAAATGACCTCAGTAATTTTGATAAAGAAGAAAAAAGTAGTAGGGATCACAATACCTGACATCAAACTATATTACAAGGTCACAGTAATCAAAACAGTATAGTACAGGCAAGAGAACAGATACATAGTCCAAAGGAACAGAGAAGAGAGCCCAGAAATAAAACCAAGTCTCTATGGTCAATTAATATTCAACAAAGAGGGCAGAAGCATAAAATGGAATAATAGCTTTCTTCCACAAATGGTGTTCGGAGACCTGGACAGTTACATGCAAAAAAATACAAAACTCAATCACCAACTTACAACATATACAAAAATAAACTCAAGATGGATAAAAAAATTTAAATATAATTCATGGCACCATAAAGATACTAGAGGAGAATATAGGAAGGAAAATACCAGGTATTCCACATAGCAATATTTTCAACAATGTGTTCACTAGAGCAAGGGACATAAAGGAGAGAATAAACATATGGCACTTCATCAAAATAAAAAGCTTCTGCACAGCTAAGAAAGCATCAGCAAATGAATATGTAACCAAGTGTATGGGAAAATATGTTTGCCATTTATTACTCGGACAAGGGTTTGATCTCCAAAATATATGAAGAAATCACAGGACTCCACTCTAAGAAGACAAACAATCCAATTAAAAAATGGGCAAAGGACCTGAGCAGATACTTCTCCAAGGAGGACATACAGAGACCCCAGAGACACATGAAATGATGATTAGCATCACTAACCATCAGAGAGATACACATTAAAACACAATAAGATACCACTTCACAACTTCACACTGTTCAGAATGGCCATCAAAAACAAATCAATAAACAAGTTCTGGTGAGGCTGTGGAAAAACGGGAACCCTAGGACACTGTTGCGGGGAATGCAGACTGCTGCAGCCAGTGTGAAAAACAGTACGGAATTTCCTTGAAAACCTAAAAATGGAACTGCCTTATGACCTGCCAGTTCCACTGCTGGGATTGTAACCTAAGAATTCTGAAACACCAATTCTAAGCAACCTATGTACCCCAATGTTCATAGCAGCACAATTTACAAAAGCCAAGTGCTGGAAGCAGCCTAGGTGTCCATCAGTAAATGAGTGGATCAAAAAACTGTGGTCCATTTACACAATAGAATTCTATACAGCAGAAAGAAAGAAGGAGCTCCTACACTTCAAGAGAGCATGGGTGGATCTGGGAAGCATTATGCTAAGTAAAATAAGCCAGTCAGTGAAAGACAAATACCATAGGATCTAACCTATAAGTGGAAACTAATCAACAAAATATAGGATCAAGCAAAATATAACCAGGGTCATTTACATAAAGAACAAACTTACAGTAGCCAGAGGGGATGTAGGAGAGGGATAATGGGAGGAAAAGAGGGAAAGGTCATCAAGGAACATGTTTAAAGGACACATGGACAAAGCCAAAGGGGATAAGATCAAGAATGGAAGGTGAGGAGACATGGTACAGAGGGACTTGGTGGTTGAAAATGGAGATAGCTGTACATGAATAACAATAAAAAAAAATTAAAATGCTAGCTTGAAAAAATTCAATTGAATATTTTAAATAAACAAAACATAATTACACTATTAGTACTTGAATAGACCTAGAATTTATTTCTTCCAACACCTACCCAAACAAGCATTTCCTTGGCAATGTGTCTGCCAAATGATTTCCTAGATTATTTGAACATATCCAGAGATAGGGAGTTCTCTTATTTTTACTTGGCTGTGGGCTGTATGGTTGGGAAGTTCTAGTTGTTGGAAGGCTCTTTCTTATTTTTGTATGCAAATCTCTAATATCCACTCAGGTCCTGACTCTGTCTTTCAGAGCAACACAATATAAAGAGGACTTTTTGTCCAATAAGCATTTAACAGTGTGCCCCATTATGAGTTAGTTCAATCCTTAAGCTGCATTATTATTACTATTATACACATTTTAGAGCATATTATTTGTAATTAAGCATTTTACATGGATTTACTTATTTACTTCACACAGTAACTCAACGATGTGGCTATTGTTACTATCTTCATTTTAGAGGTGAGGAAAGTAAACTGGAGAGGTTAACTAATATTTCTAAAATCATTTAGGTAGTAAGTGATAGAACAAGGACCCAAATCTGGCTGGATCCAAAGACTATATTCTAACTACTGTACTGCATTCCACTACCTCTCTATTATAGGAATACTATGGATAAAGAAGTTGCTTTGAGGATAGTAGTCTGGTTCCACAGCTATGTGCAGGTGTTAAGAATCAGGAGAAATATCTCAGCCGTAGAGTTAGCCCCCAGGAAGTCAGGGGCCCCAGACCCACACTGAGCTCCTTGACCTAGAGCTCAAGTTCCAGGAAGAAGAGTTCCCACAACATCTGGCTGTGAAATCAGTGAGGATTTCATCTAGGAGAGACAGAGGGCATTATAAACCCAGGCATCCTCTTAAAGGATCCATGAATACATTAACTTACATTCATTTAAGCTCCAGCAAAGGGACAGAAACTGGAAAAGTACCAGGGATATATAGGGAAGAACTGAAATTTCTAGCTTCAGAGTGAGGGCTGGAGGAACAGCTATCTCTAGGACAGAAGTGCCAGCAAACACCACTGTTGCTTTGTTCAGCTCTCCTTTCACCTAGCCTATAGGTGTATGCAGGTCACAATCTGAGTCTCCATCAACCTGGCTAACACTGCTTGCCCCATCCTGGTGATTCCTGAGACCACATTCTACTGGATTTGTACACTGGCCCAAATGTCTCAGTGGCTGTTAATCTCAAAGGGCTGAACTTGGCCCACTCTCTGAATTTTCCTAAAATCTCCCAAAGGTCTGGAAACACCAAACAAGGAGAAGTTTGCCTTGGTGTGCCCTGTACCTCTTTCTAAGCCATCCTAAGACTAGCAGTAGTAGAGCCAGCCTAAGTTCAAAGCACAATCCCACCTAAGTAATTCCAAGATCAGTAGCTACCAAGTACATATCATGTTGTAGCACTTACCAGAAGACACTCAGCCAGGAACAGGCAGCAGTTGACCTCAGCTGACCTGAACCTGCACTGGAGCCCCTTATAAGAGGCCCCAAACCAACACACCAAGTAGCCAGCTTAAGACCACACTAGAGCATCACCTAATTACCTCCACAAGTGACACACACAAAGAATAGACTCAGAGGGCACTAGAATCCTGCTAAAACAAGTCCATGATATCAACCCCTCCTACCATAATAACTGATCCATTATAGTCACAGGAAGTCCTCAAAGCCAATCAGCCTGAGGGTCCCAAATAAAAGAACAGAACAAAACTCTAGAAAAATATCTAAATGAAATGGAGCAAAAAATCTATCAGATACAGAGTTCAAAACACTGATTATAAGAATGTTTGATGAACTTTGGGGAAGAATGGATGTATTCAGTGAGAACATACAAGAGAGATAGAAGCCATAAAAATAACTAGTCATAAATGAAGAAAACAATAACTGGAATGAAGAACACATGAGAAAAATTAACAGCAGATTAGTTGTAGAAAAACAGTCAAAAATGGGGATAGTTTAGGTGGCTTCTGTGACATCCTCAAGTGTGAGAACACTTGCATCACAGGTGTACTGAAAGGATAAGAAATAATGACTGAAAACTTCCCTAACCTGGTAAAGAAAATAGACATATAAGTTTAGAAAACTCAGAGTCCCAAACAAGATGAAACCAAAGAAGCCCACACCAAGGTACATCTAGTTAAAATGCCAAATATTAAAGACAAAAAGAGACTCTTAAAAGCAGTAAGAGAAAAACAGTCAATTACTTACAATGAACTCCCATAAGAATGTCAGCTGATTTATGTGCAGAACTTTGAAGGCCAGGAGTTGGCATGACATATTCAGAGTGATGACACAACCAAAATTACTCTTCCTAACAAGGCTATCATTTAGAATCAAAGGGGTGGTAAAGAGCTTCCCAGATAAGAAAAAGGTAAAGGAGTTCAAACTCACCAAACCAGTATTATATTATAAGACAAAGTACCTCTTTAAGAAGAAGAAAAAATAAAAATATGAATAATAAAATGACAATAACTGTGTACCTATCACTGACTACATTGTATATAAATGGATTAAATGTCCCAATCAAAAGACACAGGGTGGATGAATGAATAAGGAACAACCCATATATATGCCGCCTACAAGACACCCACTTCAGATTGAAAGAGATGCTTAGACTAAAAGTAAAGGATGGGAAAATATATTTTATTCAAACAAAAACAACCAAAAAAATGGGTAGCAATAGTTAAATCTAACAAAATAGACTTTAAATTATGGTTATAATGAAGGATGAACATTTCATAATGATGAAGGGATCAAACTAACAAGAGAATATAACTCTTGTAAACATTTATACATCCAACATAGGAGCTCCTAACTATGTAAAGCAAATATTGACAGACATAAAGAGATTGACAGTAATACAGTCATAATAGAGAACTTCAATACCACATTGACATCATTGAATATATCATTCAGACAATCACAAGGAAACAACAGCCTTAAATGACACATGAGACCAGATCAATTTAATAACTATTTTTAGAGCATTTCACCACAGAGCATCAGAATACACATTCTTTTCAAGCACACCTTAAACATTTTCCAGGATGCATAAATGTTAGGTTACAAAACAAGTCTCAATAAATTTAAGAAGAGTGAAATCATATTAAATCTCCTCTATTCACAACAATATGGCACTAGAAATAAATTACAAGAAAAAAACTGGAAAACACAAATACACGGAAGCTAAATAACATGCTACTAAAATAGTGAATGGATTACCAGTGAAATCAAGGAAGAAATAAAAAAATACCTGATACAAATGACCATGAAAACAAAAAGACACCAAAATCTATGAGACACAGTGAAAGCAGTTCTAAGAAAGAAATTCAAAGCAACACAGGCCTACCCCAAGAAATAAACAAAAAAAAATCTCAATAAGCAATCTAACCTTCTACCTAAAAGATCAAGAGAAAGGACAGTAAACAAATTCCTGAGTAGAAGAAGGGAAACAATAAACAACACTGCAAAATAGAGTAAAAATAAAATACAAAAGATCAATGTAAAAACCAAGAACTAGTTCTTCGAAAACATAAATTGACAAATCCTTAACAAGACACATCAAGAAAAAGAGAGGACCCAAATAAATAAAATCAGAAATGAAAAGAGCAGAAGTAAAACTTACATCTCAGAAACACAAAAGATTATAATAAAATATTACAAACAATTATATTCCAATAAATTGCACACCTGGAAGAAATTATATATTAGAAATATATAATCCCCCAAGACTGAATTAAAATAAGAAAGTCTGAACAGACCTATAACTGCTAACAAAATCAAGTCAGTAATCAAACAACTTGCAACAAACAAAAGTTCTGGACCAGAAAGTATCTTATATTAATTTTACCAAATATCAAAAAAATTAACAGCCTATCATTTTGAAACTATTTTTAAAAAATTCAACATGAAGAAAGTCTTACAAGCTCAATTTATTAAATGAGAATTACCCTTAACCAAAACAAAACAAAGACTTTTAAAAAAGAAGAAAATTATAGGCCAATATTGTTGATGAACAGATGAAAAATCCTCAACAAAATATTAGCAAACTGAAATTAGCAATACATTAAAAAAGATCACACACCATGATCAAGTGGGATTTATTATAGGGATGCAAAATTGGTTCAGTATCTGAAAATCAATTAGCATAATACACCACATAAACGAAATGAAGTGTAAAATGATAGGATTATCTCAATACATACAGAAAAAGCCTTTAACAAAATCCATTGTCCATTTATGATAAAAACTCTAAGCAAAGTGGGAACAAAAGGAACATGCTTCAACATAGTAAAGGTTATATATGACAAACCCACAGCTAACATCAAACTCAAGAGTGAAAAGCTAAAAACATTTTCCTTAATATCAGCAACAAGAGAAGAATGTTTACTTTCACCACTTTTATTTCACCATGACATTATATTAAAGTCCAAAGCACAGCGATCAGATGAAAAAGAAATAAAAGGCATCAACATTGGAAAGAAAGAATTAAAACTGTCATTATTTACAGTTGACACACTATGTAGAGAGAACCCTAAAGATTCTCCCCCCAAAATTGTTTGAACAGATAAATAAATGTTGTGAAGTAGAAGGATACAAAATTAATATTCAGAAATTGATTGCCTATAAGTGGATCCTAATCAACAAGACAAATAAACAAGCAAAATATAACCAGAGACATTGAAATTAAGAACAAACTAATAGTAACCAGAGGGGAGATGGGAGGGGATAATGGGGGTAGAAAGGGGAAGGGTTTTCAGGGACATCTATAGAGGACACATGGACAAAACTGGGGTGGGGTGGGATCAGGGTTAGGAGGTAGAGATGGCTGGAGTTGGGGGAAGTGGTGGGGGAAAATGGAGACAACTGTACTAGAACAACAATAAAAAATGTTTAACAAGTTTTTTAAAAGTTAAAAGAAATTGATTGCACTTTATACACCAATAAAAACCATCAGAGAGAGATATTAAGAAAACAATCCCATTTATAATTGCATCTAAAAGAATGAAATATCAGGGAATGCACTTATTTTTATTTATTTATTTATTTATTTATTTATTTATTTTTTTTTTATTATTGTTCAATTACAGTTGTCCCACATTGTTTCCCATTGTTTTCTCCTCACCCACTCCTCCCTCCCACAGTCAATCTCCACCCCTTTGCTGTTTCCCATGTGTCCTCTATATAAGTTCATGACTTGCCCCTTCCCCTACTTTCCCTTGTTATCACCTTCCCTCCTTTCTTCTGGTCACTGTTAGTTTCTTCTTAATTTCCATGTCTCTGGTTCTAATTTGTTGCTTGTTTGTTTAATTGATTAGGTTCCACTTATAGGTGAGATCATATACTATTTGTTTCACCACCTGGCTCATTTCACTTAGCATAATACTTCCCAGTTCCATCTATGCTGATGTGAAGGGTAGGAGTTTCTTCATTCTTTCTCCTGCATAGTATTCCATTGTATGAACGAAGGTACCACAGTTTTTCAATCCACTCATTTACTGAGGCTGTTTCCAGCACTTGGCTATTGTAAATAATGCTGCTATGAATATTGGGGTGCATAGGATCTTTTCAAATGATATTTCAGGATTCTTGAGTATAAACTGAGCTGTGGAATTGTCAGTTCCAAATTTACTTTTTTGAGTAAATTCCATATTGTTTTCCATATTGGCTGCACCAGTATGAATTCCCACAAAGATGGTACTAGGGTTTCCTCTTTTCCACAACCTTGCCAGCACTTGTTTGCTGATTTGTTTATGATGGTCATTCTGACCAGTGTGAAGCGGTATCTCATTATGGTTTTAATTTGCACCTCTCTGATGACTAATGATGTTCAGTATTTTTTCATGGGTCTAAGGGCCCTCTGTATGTTCTCCTTGGAGAAGTGTCTATTCCAGTCTTTGTCCATTTAATTGGATTGTTAGTCTTCCTGGTATGGAGTTATATGGGTTCTTTATGTATTTTGGAGATCAAACCCTTGTTCAAGGTTTCATTGGCAAATATATTTTCCCATACAGTTGGTCCTTTACATTTTGTTGATATTTTCTTTAGCCATGCAGAAGCTTTTTAATTTGATGTAGTCCCATTTGTTTATTCTTTCCTTGATACCTCTTTCTCTAGGGGAGGTATCAGTGAAAATATTGCTGCCTGGGATATCTGAAATTTTCCTGCCTATGTTTTCTTCTAGGACTTTTATGGTGTCCCATCTTATATTTAAGTCATTTATCTACCTTGAATTTATTTTGGTGTATGGTACAAGTTGGTGGTCTAGTTTTGTTTTTGCAAGCTCTTGTCCAAGTCTCCCAACATCTTTTATTGAAGAGATTCTTTTTACTCCATTTTATGCTCCTTCCTCCTTTGTCAAATATTAATTGACCATAGAGACATGGGTTTATTTCTGGGCTCTCTATTCTCTTCCATTGGTCTACATCTCTGTTCTTATGCAAGTACAACTGTTTTGATTGCAATGACCTTGTAGTATAGTGTGATATTAGGTATTATGATCCCTCCTACTTTGTTCTTCTTTATGAAAATTCCCGAAGCTATTTGGGGTTGTATATAGCCCCGTGTAAATTTTTGAAATGTTTGTTCTATATTTGTGAAAGATCTCATTGGTATTTTAATAGGGATTGAATTGAATCTATAAATTGCTTTAGGTAATATGGACATTTTGATTATGTTAATTCCTCATCTATAAACACAGTATATGCTTCCAATTTTCTGTGTCTTCCTTAATTTCTTCTTCAGTGTTCTGAGTATAGGTCTTTTACATTCTTGGTTAAGTTTATCCCAGGTATTTTATTTTTCCTATTGCTATAGTAAATGGGAATTTTTTCCTAAGTTTTGTTTCTGATATTTCATTGTTAGTGTAGAAAAGTGTCTTCAATTTCTGAATATTGTCTTTGTTTCTCATTACTTTGCCAAATTGACTTACTAGTTTGAGTAGTTTTTTAGTGGAGTCTATAGGGTTTTCTATGTATGTTATGTCATCTGCAAACAATGATACTTTCACTCCCTACTTTCCAATTTGTATGCCTTTTATCTACTTTTTGTCTGATCACTATGGCTATTTCTCCCAATACTATGTTGAATAAAAGTGATGAAAACAGACACCCTTAACTTGTTCCTCATCTTAGGGGGACAGCTTTTAGTTTTTGCCCATTGAGTATGATATTGGCTGTAGGTTTCTCATATATGGCCTTTATTATGTTGAGGTATGCTCCCTCTATTCCCACTCTGCTGAGTGTTTTTATCATATGTCAGTGTTATACCTTATCAAATGCTTTTCTGCATCTATCAATATGATCCTGTGGTTTTTGTCTTTCACTTTTTTATGTGATGTATTACATTTAATGATTGCAAATATTGTACCATCCTTGCACCCCTGGGTTGAATCCCACTTGATCATGGTGTATGATCTTTGTAATGTGTTGCTGGATCCAGTTTGCCAATAGTTTGTTGAGGATTTTAGCATCTTTGCTCATCAGCAATATTGGCTGATTTGAAAACATTTATAACATCACTATCATCAGAGAAATGCTAAAATGCTAATTTAAACTGCAATGAAATATTACCTCACACCTGTCAAATGGCTATAATCTATAAATCAACATTTGTTGGCAAGGATGTGGAGAAAAAGGAACCATGTGCAATGTTAGTGGGATTGCAAAGTGGTTCAGACACTAGGAAACTGTGTGGAGGTCTCACAAAAAAATTCAAAATATAACTATTACTTCATAACCCAGTAGTTCCAATTCTGGGTATTTTTACAAAGAAATCAAAAACATTAACTTGAAAAGATATATGCAACCTTATGTTGACTGCAGTATTATTTACAATAGGCAAGATATGGAAGCAATGAAAGATTCCACCCATGGACATTTGCATAAATAAGCTGTGACACATATGTCCAATAGAATATGACCCTGCCATATAATTGAAATCATATAATTTGTACACACATGAATGGACCTACAAGGTATAAATTATTCTAAGTGAAATAAGTCATACAAAGAAACACAAATACCACATGATTTCATCTACATGTGGAATGAAAAAAACAAAACAAACAAAACACAAACAGACTCATATGTAAAGAGAAAATGTGATATTGCAAGTGCAAAAGATTTGAGGAGCTATGTGAAAAAGAAGAAAGCAGTAATAGTATAAAATCATAGTAACAGAACAGTCACAGAGATGTAGATTACAGCATAAGGCATATAGCCAATAATACTATATAATTTTGCATAATGCCTGGTGGTTAGTAGACATATAGGGGATTACCATATGTAAATGTTAATCACTATGCTGTACACTTGAAACTAATATTGAATGTCAACTATTATAAAATAATTCCACAATGAATATCTCTGGCCATGTCTTCACACACATGCCAGAAATGAAAATGCAATTCACAAGATATGCACCTCAGTGTTATAAGATATTACAAAATTGGTTTCTACAATGTACCTAGCCAATTTATATTCTCAGTATTAACTTCCTATGGATAGCTGAATAATGGCTCCAAAGATGTCTTAGAACTTGTAAATGTTACCTTTCATGGCAAAAGAGACTTTATAGATGTGATTAAGGAAAAAAGAGATAGAGGGTGATTTGACTACAGAAACTTTTTTTTAAAATAAAAAAGCAATCAGATAATGGAAGTAGGGAAAGAAAAGATGATGTGGCATGAGAATGCAGCCACAGGCCAAGAAGTGTAGGCAACCTCCAGAAGATAAAGCAATGTGACTTCAGTTCTCTCCTTGCATCTCCAGAAAGAACCAGACCTGATAATACTCTAAAACCTATATTTGGATTTCTGACCTCCAGACTTAGAAGAGGATAAATTGCATTGGTTTAGGTGAAATGTGTGATAATTTATCACATCAACTATAGAAAACTGATATGATTTCTAAGATCATTTTTAAAAATCATAAATGCACTGAATTTTATTTATTCCTTTTTTCTACATCCAATGAGACATATTTTATCTTCTTTTTTGTTAATATTTTTAATAACATTGATGGCACTGATGAATTTTTGACATCAAATAATTCTTAAATGATGTTTGCATATTTTTAAAATATGTTGTTGAATTCAATTAGCTAAAATGTTGCTTGTATTTTGTATCCATATAAGAATGTCCTCTCATTTTTTCGTTTTTACTAACATTGTGTAGTTTCACTGAGGTTATTGACCCAGTAAACCCTTATAGCATATCCTCTCATCCCTTTTTTAATTCTTTATTCCTATGGCCTTTTCTTTATAATCTGCTGTCATTTCAGTCTCTCTCATCTTGTTTTAGGGTAATTAATTCTTAACTATAATGTATCTTTCCTTACACTCAGTAAAAATAATTAAACACTTTTTGAGTTCCAGTACAACAAATTTAAAAATTGAAGACATAATCCACTTCCTCAAGTAACTTCCAGTCTAATGGGGAGGAAGACATATCATGGCAAAATAATATACAACAACTACCTCTTTGAAAGAAAATATAACAAACATCAAGAACAGAAGAGAACAAATAGCCATGAAGGATATGTATTTGCTGTTTGGCCACAATTTCTGTCCTTTCTATGAATCCACCTTGCACTTCTCTGCACAAACTGTCCTTGGGTCCTTGGCCCTCTTTAACACTTGGTCTAAGGCAATCTACCAGTTATAGCCAGATTTCTCTGTCTCTCTTCATGACCTGGAGTACATGGTCAATTGTTCAAAAGGAGCTTCCCTGATACCCCCAAACTTTCATCTTCAGCTCTCCTTACTTTCCAGTCCCTAAAATGGGTACTATTTCATCACTCCCTTAAAATAAAGGTGGCTTCTATTTATCATCTTCCCAAATAAAAATGTTCTCAATTCATCCACATTCTAAATAAAGCTGTCATCTTCTCATTGCTCTCCAAATAAAGGTTGCAAAACTATAAGAATCAAAGCCAAGTACATATACTACATATATTTAATGTTTGTTATAACATATAAATATTTTATAAGATACATTATAAGTTTACAGGACAGATTCTGTCTTACAAACTTATAAGCAAGAGCTTAGTAGTTGGTAGTTATTCAAAATGTACTTTTTGTTATTTTCATTATTATTGGTATTTTAACTTTTAATTATTGTTCTTGTACAGTTTTCTGTCTTTTATTCCCAATTCCCAACCCAGCCTTCCACCCGAGCCCTCACCACCTCCCTCCCATTTCCACCCCACCTAGATTTGTCCATGTGTGTTTTATACTTGCTGCTCTAAACCCATCATCTTTTCCCCTGAAATTCCCTCAGCTCTCCTTTGGTGACTGTCAACCTGTTCTCAATTTTAGTGTCTTTGGTTATATTTTGCTTGTTTGTTTGTTTTGTTGATTAGATTCCTGTTAAAGGTGAGATCATATGGTATTTGTCATTCACCAACTGGCATATTTCGCTCAGCATGATGCTCTCCAGTTCCATCATGCTGTAGCAAAGGGTAGGAGCTCCTTCTTTCTTTCTGCTGCATAGAATTCCATTGTGTAAATGCACCAAAGTTTCTTGATCCATTCATTTACTGATGGGCACCTAGGTTGCTTCCAGCACTTGGCTATTGTAAATTGTGCTGCTATGAACATTGGGGTGCATAGGTTCTTTTGGATTGGTGTTTCAGGATTCTTAGAATATAATCCTAGCAGTGGAATTGTTGGGTCAAAAGGTAGATCAATTTTTAGTTTTCTGAGAAAATTCCATACTGTTTTCCATAGTGATTGCACCAGTCTGCAATCCCATCAAGAGTGCATTAGTGTCCCCTTTTCTCCAAACCTCTCCAACACTTGTTGTTTGATGCTTTGTTTATGAAGGCCACTCTGACTGGTGTGAAGTGGTATCTCATTGTGGTTTTAATTTGCATCTATCTGAGAGCTAGTGATACTGAGCATCTTTTCATGTGTCTCTGGATCCTCTGTACCTTCTCCTTGGAGAAGTATCTGTTCAAGTTCTTTGCCCATTTTTTAATTGGGTTGCTTGTCTTCTTAGAGTGGAGTTGTGTAAGTTCTTTTTTTTTTAAACATTTTATTTATTTATCTTTAGAGGGGAAGGGAAGGAGAGAGTGAGAGAAATATCAATGTGTGGTTGCCTCTCATGCGTTCCTTGCTGGGAACTGGCCTGCAACCCAGGCATGTGCCCTGACTGGGAATCGAACTGTGATCCTTTGGTTCACAGGCCCTTGCTCAATCCACTGAGCTACACCAGCCAGGGCAGTAAGTTCTTTATATATGTTGGAGATTACATCCTAGTCTGAGGTATCATTGGCAAATATGTTTTCCCATACAGTTGGTTCTCTTCTTATTTTAATACTGTTTTCTTTAGCCATACACAAGCTTTTTATTTTGATGAGATCCCATTTGTTTATTCTTTCCTTTATGTCCTTGCTTAGAGTACATGTCAGTAAAAATGTTTCTGCGTGAAATATCTGAGATTTTCCTGCCTATGTTCTCCTGTAGGATGTTAATGTTGTCACAACTTATATTTAAATCTTTTATCCACCTTAAATTTATTTTTGTGTATGTATAAGTTGCTGTTCAAGTTTCATTTTTTTGCACATAGCTGTCCAGTTCTCCCAACACCACTTTTTGAAGAGGCTATTTTTACTCTATTTTGTATTGTTGCCTCCTTTGTCGAATATTAATTGACCAAAGAGATGTGAGATTATTTTTGGGCTCTGTTGTATTCCACTGGTCCATGTGCCTGTTTTTATGACAGTACCTGGCTGTCTTGATTACAGTGGCCTTGTAATACAGTTTGGTGTCAGGTATTATGATCGCTCCTACTTTGCTCTTCTTTCTCAAAATTGCAGCAGCTATTCGAGGTAGTTTGTGATTCCACATAAATTTTTGAAGTGTTTGTTCTATGTCTGTGAAATATGCCATTGATACTTTAATAGGTATTGCATTGAATCTGTAAATTGCTTTTGGTAGTATGGACATTTTGATGATATTAATTCTTCTCATCCATGAACACAGTTTATGTTTCCATTTGTTTGTGTCTTCCTTGATTTCTTTCTTCAGTGTTGTGTGGTTTTCTGCATGCAGGTCTTTTATCTCCTTGGTTAGGTTTATTGCTAAGTATTTTATTTTTCTTTATCCTATATCGAACGGGATTTTTTTTCTTGATTTCTGCTTCTGCTCTTTCATTGTTGGTGTACAAAAATGCCTTTGATTTCTGGATGTTGACTTTGTATCCTGCAGTTTTGCCAAATTCATTTATAGGTCAGCAGCTATTTGGCTGTCTATAGGATTTTCTACATACACTGTCATGTCATCTGCAAACACTGATAGCTTTGTTTCTTCCTTTCTGATTTGTATGTCTTTTATTTCTGTTTCTTGTCTAATCACTGTGCCTAAAAATTCCAATACTATATTGAATAGAAGTGGTGAAAGTGGACAACCTTGTCTTGTTCCTGATCTTAGTGGAAAAGATTTTAGTTTTTGCCTGTTGACTATGATATTGGCTCTAGGTATCCAATATATGGCCTTTATTATGTTGAGGAATGCTCCCTCTATTCCCACTTTGCTGATTGTTTTTATCGTAAATGGGTTCTGTACCTTATCAAATGCTTTTTCCACATGTATTGATACAATCATGTGATTTTTGCCTTTGCTTTTGTTTATGTGATGTATTACATTTACTGATTTGCAAATATTGAACCATCCTTGCATCCCTGGTATGAATCCCACTTGGTCATGGTGGATGATCTTTTTAATGTATTGTTGGATGTGGTTTACCAATATTTTTTAGAGGATTTTAGCATCTATGTTGATCAGCAATATGGGCCTGAAGTTTTCTTTCTTTGTTCTGTCTTTATCTAGTTTGGGGATTAGGATGATGCTGGCTTCATAAAAAGAGTTTGGGAGTCTTCCATCATTTTGGATTTTTTGGAATAGTCTGTGAAGAATAGTTAGCTCTTTCTTAAATGCTTTGTAGAATTCTCCTGTGAAACCATCTGGTCCAGGGCTTTTGTTTGTTGGGAGTTTTTTGATTACTGCTTCAATTTCACATGCTGTTATTGGTCTGTTCAGGCTTTCTCCTTCTTCTTCATTCAGTTTTGGAAGACTATATTTTTCAAGAAATATGTCCCTTTCACCTAGGTTTTCAAATTTCTTGGCAAACATGTCTTCATAGTAATTTCTCCAAATTCTTTGTATTTCTGTGGTGTCAGTTGTAATCTCTCCTCTTTAATTTCTAATTCTGTTTATTTGGGTCCCCTCTTCTTTTCTTGATGACCCTGCTTAAAGACAACTCGATTTTATTTATCTCTTCAAACAACCTGGATTCACTGATCCTTAGAATTGTGCTTTTAGTCTCTATGTAATTTAATTTTGCTCTGATTTTGGTTATTTCCTTCCTTCTATTTGCTCTGGGCTGTCTTTGTTGTTGTTCCTCTAGTTCTTTTAGGCATAGGGTTAAGTTGTTTCTTTGAAATATTTCTATCTTTTTTGGGTAGGCCTGTATCACTATGAACTTCCCTCTCAGGACTGCCTTTGATGTGTCCCATAGGTTTTGGGTTGTCCTGAGTTTATTTTGATTTGTTTCCAGAAACGTCTTGATTTCTTCCCTAATTTCATTCTTGACCCATTCATTGTTTAATAACATGCTATTCAATCTCCATGATTTTGAGTGTTTTGGGTTTTTCCCCTTGGGGTTGGTTTCTAGTTTCAGTCCCTTGTGGTCAGAGAACATTCTTGGTATGATTTCAATTTTCTTGAATTTGTTGAGGTTTGTTTTGTGTCCTATCATGTGATCTATCTTTGAAAGTGTTCCATGTGCATTTGAAAAGAATGTGTATTTAGTTTCTTTGGGATGAAGGTCTCTATATGTATCATTTAAGTGCATTTGATCTAGGGCATTATTCAATGCCACAATATCTTAGTTGATATTTTGTTTGGAAGATCTGTCCATTTTTGGCAATGGAGTGTTAAAATCCCCTACTATAATTGTGTTGCTCTCAACATCTTTCTTGAAGTCCTCTATGAGTTTCTTTATGTATTTAGGTGTTCCTATGTTGGGTCCACATATATTTACAATGTTTATGTCTTCTTGTTGGATTCTTCCCTTGAGTAGTATGAAGTGACCTTCTGGGTCTCTCCTTATGGCCCTTCTTTTGAAGTCTATTTTCTCTGAAATGAGTATTGCTACCCTGGCTTTTTTTTTTTCCTGTCCATTTGCATGGAAAATTAGTTTCCAGCCCTTCATGTTCAGCCTGTGAAGGTCTTTTGTCCTTAGGTGAGTCTCTTCTGGGAAGCATATGTGTGGGTCATGCTTCCTTATCCATCCAACTATTCTATGCCTTTTGATTGGAGCATTTAATCCATTTATATTTAAGGTTATTATTGATAGGTATATATTCATTGCCATTTTTGTACTTGTGTTCCTCTCATTCTCTCTCTTTTCCTTCCTTTCCTTAAAGCAGTCCCTTTAGCATCTTTTGCAAAACTGGTTTGGTAGAGGTGTATTCTGTTAAACTTCTTTTGTCTGGGAAGCTCCTTATTTGGCCTTCTATCTTGACTGAAAGCCTTGCTGGGGAAAGTAGTCTTGCTTGCAGCCTTTTGTATTCAATACTTGGAATATTTCTTTACATTCTCTCCTGGCTTGGATCGTTTCCATTGAGAAGTCAGCTGCTAACCTTATCGGGGCTCCTTTGTGTGCTTCTTCCTGTTTCTCCCTTGATCCCCTTAAGATTCTCTCTTTGTGCTGGAGTTTTGTCATTTTAATTATGATGTGTCCTGAAGTGGGCCTCTTTGGGTTCCTCTTGATTGGGTCTCTCTGTGTTTCCTGGATTTGTGTGACTTTTTCTCTCATCAAATTAGGGAAGTTTTCCATCATTACTTTTTCAAATAGGTTTTCTATCCCTTGTTCTTCTTCTTCTCCTTCTGGTATCCCTATTATGCAGATATTATTATGTTTCATATCATCTTGCATTTCCCTTAATCTCTTTTCATTCTTTCTCAGCCTCTTTTCCTTTTCTTGCTCTTTCTGGGTGTTTTTTCTACTTTATCCTCCAACTCGCTGATCCAATCTTCTGCTTCATGGATTCTGCTTTTGATTCCTTCTACTGTGTTCTTTAGTTCAGAAATTGTATTCTTCATTTCCTCTTGGCCCTTGTTGATAGCTTCTATTTCCTTTTCCATGTTGATATAGTTTGCAGTGAGTTCATTGTAGCTTCCTTGTAGTTTCTGGTAGCTCATTGTGAGCTCATGGAGCTTCCTGATAGCTGTTGCTTTGATCTCATTATCTGATAGTTGAGTTGCCTCTGTTTCATTTAGCATTCTTTCTGGGGCTTCCTCCTTTTCTTTCATTTGGGGATTATTTCTTTGTCTTCCCATTGTTTGTGAGACTCTTCTTGTTATCCTCAGCTTCTTAAATTGATCTGTTCTGGCTCCCTGGGTTTATGGTGTGAACTTCTGTGGTAGAACACCTGTGAGATTCAGTGGTGCAGTCTCCTTCAGGTTTCCTGGTGTTCACAGATTCCATGGTCTCAGCTGTTGGGATGCCCCCTCTTTGGTTCCAAATCTGGTTTTTTCACTGTTCCAGGTTTTGTGTGTGTGTGTGTGTGTGTGTGTGTGTGTATTTCACTGGTGGGTATTTAAAAAGAGAAAAGGAAAATAATGAAAAAAAGAAAAAAGAAGAAGAGGAAGGAAGAAGAGATTAAATTGGAAAGAAAGAAAGAAGGAATAAAACAAGAAAGAAGAAAAGAGAAGCAAAAGGAATTGAGGGATAAAAATAAAAATAATTAAAAATAATTAATAATATAATTTAAAAACAACAACAGCAAGAAAAAAACAAAACAAAACCTCAAGCTGGTTTCAAACTGGCCAAACCAGTTGTCTGGTCTTGCTGGTTACAAAGGGCTGAGGGGTGACTGGTATGGCTTTTCTCCCTATTCAGCACTCAGTCAGCTTTAGGCTACTCTCCTCAGTGCTAGCTGCACACTCTCCCCAGGGCTAGCCATGCACTCTCCCCATACCTAGCCAGGTACCTGTCTGCACAGGGCCTTGGGCATGGTTTCTGAGCCTCCTGAAGAGTGAGTGCTTTCCTGAGTTTATGGGTGTGAACTTGGTTCTCCCAGGGATCGAGCACTCCCAGGGTTAATGGGTGTGAACTCTGGATCTCCTATGGGGTGTGGGCATCAACTCTGTGTATGAGTGTGGGTTCCATGGTTTCCTGATTTGCGTGCACTCACCCTAGGTTCATGGGTATGAGCTCCAGGTCTTCCACAAAGCCCCCTCCTTTGGTTGCACAGGCAGCTCTGGTTCCTTGGCTGCTTCCGGTTGCTTGGCCACCTCTGGTTGCAGGGACTTGGGTGTGCACTCCTCCCAGGGCTATGCATGTGTGCTCACAGCCCCTGCATGTTTGCCACTCAGACCTTAAGTCCCCTCCCTGCGTCTTCAAGCAACCAGGTGTCTCCCAGTGCTGCTCAAACCTTGTTTGGCTGGGGAGGGAGCAGTTGACTCAGTTCCCTCCCTAGAGCCCTGTGATAGAAGACCTAGAGAGCACTGGCCCAGGGCTTCAGCCACCCTGGTCTTTGCACTGATACCTGGGCCCTTATTGTCCTGAAAAACTCTCCTTACTGTCTGGTTTTTCAATCCCACTACAATTTTTGATCTATTTTCATCTATGCTGTGGTACTGTTGGCTGTTTGCTCTGTTCCTCTGTAGATCAGCTAGGTTTTTCTCCTATGTGTATGAGGAAGTAGAGTCTGCTCCCTCCTACCATGCTGTCATCGTCCCACCTTGTTGTTATTTTTATTACATCTTCCTGTCTCATCTTTCACCCTCCACAGAGATGACTCCAAACCTCTACTATCTCCACTTTTAACCTTAGAAAATCAACATGCTTGACAATTTTACTCATAGTATCTGTGCTACGTTTTCTTTTCTCCATTGTCACAGTTTTTTCTCTCTTCACTCTGTCATCAAACAACAAAAATTTTGTCTCTTACACCAGTTGAATTTTCAAAGTTATACTATAACTCATATAAGAAATGTTTCTGAAGGTGGTTTAGCACTATATGTAAGATATTTTAAAATATTTTGAGATATTTACCCACCTAAACTATCTCTTAAATTTAATCTAAGAAAATAATTGGAAAGATTTAATCCCAACTGATGTTCATTCAGTATTATTTGAAAATTTAAAAAGTAAGAAAACAGGCTACATCAATAAAGAAATGACTAAATAAGTTTCAGTATGACTGCATAATAAAATAGTATGCAGTCATTAAAACTGATAAAACAAATTAATATTTGTTGACATGGAGGAATTTCCATGATACATACTGATTGAAAAGGAAGCTTTCAGGGAAGCATGTATATGATGATTTAAGTTATGTGGAAATTATGTTTATATGGTTATAGATATACATAATTACAGAGAAATAATTTTAAACTCATTCACCAAAATCTTATTAGTATAAGTAATATTTAGAGTGATTTTTTTAAATTTCTCCTTTGTCTTTTAATTATTTATTTATTTGTTTGTTTGTGTTTATGCATGTATGTGTACACAAGTTCTCAGCTGATCCATAGGCAGTGTTTGGTAAAAATATTTTGGCAATTAAATGCTTTTTCTAACAACATTATTGTTTGGATTTTTTATATTAACCATGGTAATTTTTAATTACTTTATTGTTGTTCAATTACAGTTGTCTGCATTTTCTCCCCACCCCTCCCCCAACCCCAACAAAACACAATTCCCTCCCTTGCTTCCACCCTCCCCCTTGGTTTTGTCCACCTGTCCTTTATAGTAGTTCCTCAAAACCTTTCTCCCCATTGTCCCCTCCCCTCTCCCCTCTGGCTATTGTTAGATTGATCTTAATTTCAATGTTTCTGGTTATATTTTGTTTGCTTTTTTCTTTTGTTGATTATGTTCCAGTTAAAGGTGAGATCATATGGTATTTGTCCCTCACCACCTGGCTTATTTCACTTAGCATAATGCTCTCCAGTTCCATCCATGCTGTTGCGAAGGGTAGGAGCTCCTTCTTTCTCTCTGCTACATAGAATTCCATTGTGTAAATGTACCATTAACTATGGTGATTTTTATAACAAGAATAAACACTAAAGCTATTCTACTTTGAATAAATGTTTATATATTGTTTATCTATTACCATAGTGATTTTTTGCAACAAACACAAAACACAATGGCATAAAATAATAAGCAATTATTTATCTCACATGTCAGCTGGGCCATTCTGCTTGGTGCCTGCAGTGGATTGCCTGGGCACTGATTGGTCTTGATCAGCCTCAGGTGAGATGACTTTTCTCTGTTCTGTGTAATCCCTCACCCTTCAGCAGACTATTTTAGGTTTATAATCCTGATAGAAGCAGTTTCCAAAAGACAAAATGTAAATCCCTAAGACCTCTTGAGGCCTAGACTTGAAATTGGCTCACCATAACTTCTATTGCATTCTAGTGGGCACAGAAATTTCAGGCCAATCAGGTTGAAGAAGTAGGGAAACAGATTCTTTATTGGAGAGACAGAATGTCACATTGCAAAATTTATAAATATGGAGAGATCATTCATAGAGACCACTGATGCAGTTAATCCACCAGAATCAGATTAACCCTCAGAAGATGTGGATGGCAAAGGGAAACAAGGGCAGGAAACCACGGGAAGCCTTCAATCCCATAGGTTCCTTGGAGGAAAAAAGAATTCATGGCTATTGAGTCAATGTAGAAAAACCTTCTCCACCCTAAGGAGTGCATTATCAGCTGTCACTTGGTAAATGGCTGGGCCACATTTTATATATATATTTTTTTTCTGACATTTCTTTTGTGTGTGTGTGTGTACACATGGTCTCAGTTGACCCATGGTTAGTATCTAGTGAAAATATTTAGGCAACCAAATGCTTCATTTAACACCCTTATCTCTGAATAAGGCCTTAAGAGGTAAAAATGTAGCCTAGTTGGCATAAATAAAGCCCCTAAGACTTCTAGACATATCCACTGTTGAAAAACCTCTGCTTTCTACGTGTCCTGTCCATTAAAGAACAAAACCCAACAGATAAATTTGAAGATCTAATTGGTTTTATCAAGCAATTTATGAATCAGATAGCACCCCATCTAGCAAGTAGAAGGGCACTACAAGGGGTTATACAATATAGAAGGTTTTTATAGACAGAAGGGTGAGACAAGGGAGCTGTTAGAGGAATAAAGGAAAGGGTTATATTCAGGCCAAAACATCTTATTTTAGGGGTAAGGGAATGGCAAGGGGTCTTATTAGGCAGGTTACCTCACTAGTATTGATCAGGAAATTTCAGACTGTTTGGTTTAAAATTTCATTCCTCAGAGAGGCTGAAATTGTAATTAGCTTAGTCATTAAGTTTGGTTTGGTGAGGTGGCTTAGCAAGAGTGATTCCATTTGGCCTGTTGTTTCTTTTTTAACAGGTCTATGTAAAATTTAGATCTTTTTTCAAGGTTCAGCTGACCATGACTTTCATGCTAGAAATAAACAGACAAAAATTTAATGATTGTGTCAAATCATGTTATCTATTCACTTATAAATGTTAATTGTTATAGTTGACTGGTAGATAGGAACTTTTTATAAGAATTGTAGGCATTTCTGAGTGCATATTCACTCAACTTTTTAGAAATTAAGCTGAGAATTTCTGTAACATGTGTTAAACACAAAATGTACTTTAGACTTAATATGGTATTTGTAAAAGGTCTCTTTTTAACCCAGTCAAAAAAATATGTGTATGTATTATTTTGGAGTTGTATTTATTTAAGCAAAGGTTTAAATGTTTTAAAAGTGTAAAAATGACTGAACCATGCAAAGGAATCATGAGAAGCCCTGGGTGAAATACTAATGAAACATTGGAGAAGAGGACCAATAAGTCCCAGGACAAAATTCTAGGATGATAGAACAGTGAAAGAATATTTAAGAAAGAGAAGAACACTTGGAAAGAAATAGGGGAAAAAACATAGAAATAATCTAAGAGAAGTACCACATACAAATATTTAAGTTGGAGAAGTACATCAAAGAAAATATATGGGTTAAAATAAAGGCCTTACAGATACTGTAATAAGAGTTAAACACAGAATAGATATAATCATATTTTTCTAATAACTATTAATAGCTGATAGATTAGAATACATTGTGTCAGGTATAGTTAGTATAAAATAATGTGAGGAGATCACATCCTACTATTTATTAATCTGGGGGTTATAAATTGCCTCACATATGTTCATAAATTCTTATACTAACTCAGCTAACATTGTGGTATCCACAGAACTGGGAAAATAGGACTGAGGCACAGGCCTAGTCATATAGCATATTAATAGCTAGTAGGGAATAAGATCAAAATCTCAAACCATGAATTTCATTCCTAATTTTTAATCCAGCAAACCATTCCCTTGGGATGTTAGATTTATCCCTGAATTAAGATGTCAACTTTTAAATGTTACTTTTATTCATGCAACCCTGCTGTGCTGCAAAATCTTAAATTTTAAATTCTGGTTTTGCCTATTAGCTCAGAAAGAAATTAAGTGCTAGAAAACAACACCTTCATGTATTTCCTCATTTCATTTATTCAGGCTCAGTGGGAAACTCATGTGCCTCTCTCTGTGCCTGGAAGCTAGCATGATGACCAGAGCTGTGTGAGGCAGGATCTTTGATGGCAGAAGCTCCTTGCCATTCCTTCTCCTGGTGCCAGCCCACCTCATCATGGCACAAGGAGACTTTTCAGTTTATTCTATCAAAGAAAATGCATCAATAGGAAATTAATGCCTGAAAATATTCCTTACAAGACTTGTATTCTTTTAAAAAATAAAGTTGTAAGTTATTCAAGAGCTAGCAAACTAAGCACAAAGTGTACCAATCAGCCAATCAGCTAAACCCATCTTCAGGCCTAGAGATACTACATCATCTGCTATTTGCACAAGATAGTAGTATATTAGTCTGTAATAAGAAAGTTGAGAAAAGCCAAAAGTGCCCATAGACCATTGATTTTGAAGAGAAAGTGCCTTCCCTTTTAATTTTAGTGTGTGTGTGTGTGTGTGTGTATGTGTGTGTAGGTAGAGGAGAGAGAGAGAAAAATGTGAAGACATGGAAAAATTTATATAAACAGACTTCAGTACAGTTGGAAGGAATTTAGTCAATGAAAATAGATGATCATGGAATAGAATGAATAATAAAAATTATTATCAATACAAGTGAAACAATTGCAGGTAGCAGGAACCTTATGTGTGAAATATAAGAAGATTATAAAATTAATAAAAGTGCAAAAACAGAAAATGTAGAATACATAAGTCATAAATGCATACTTGTAAGAGAGATTCAGAGAGAGTGCCCTGGAAGGTATGTCATAAGACAGCAAGCCTGTCTTGCAGATGCTACTTTTTTTTTCTACAACTTTTACCTGATCATAGCCCTGAAGCCATTTTCTAATCTTATTCCTGGAGATGAGAACAGAGCTGGAAACAAAGACTGCAGAATGGATAACATTAAGCACTAAGACTGGCATTAGATCTGTAGAACACAGATAACCTGATCTTCCAATTAGGCCATTTTCTCCTCACTTGACTATGAAGCAGCTTGGTTTGATTGCAGGCTCAGCACAGGCATCTTTCCAGTCATTTAAAAACCTATGGTAGTTTTAGAGACTTCTGGCCAAGATGGAGGCATAGGTAGACACACTTTTCCCCCTTGCACAACCAAAATAAGGACAACAAAAATTTAGAAACAAAATAACAACAGAACTGATAGAAAATTGAACTATATGGAAATCTGACAACCAAGGAATTAAAATAGACACATTTGTCCAGACCGGTAGGAAGGGTGGAGTCAGGCAGACAAGTAGAGAGGGGTCACCACACACACACAAAAAAAAGCTGTGGAACCGGGCACACAAAGCAACAGCTGACAAACCCTGGGCACCCAGGACGGCAGTGGGAGGACTCTGGGTGCTCAGGCGGTGGCTGGCAGACCCAACAAGGTGGCAGATTATGGAGGGGTGCAGTGCACAAGGGCTGGCTGACCAGTGGTACCACATTCATATGCAGATAAACCAGATGAAACTGGGGAGTGAGACAGACCATAGAACCTGGGGCTCCAGTGCGGGGAAATAAAGCTTCAAAATATCGATTAAAAACATCTGTGGGGGTTGAGGTGCTGAGAGAGACTCCCAGCCTCCCAGGAGAGTTCCTTGGAGAGACCCACAGGGTCCTAGAGTGTGCACAGGCCACCCACATGGGAATCAATACCAGAAAGGTCCAGTTTACTTGGGGGAAGCAGTGGAAGGGACTGAAATCTGACAGAGAGTGGAGCAAGTGCCATTATTCACTCTTGGACCCTGCCCCCACATACAGCATCACAACCCAGTGACTGGGTTGCCCCGCCCTGGTGAACACCTAAGGCTCCGCCCATCATACATAACAGGCACATCAAGACAAAAAAAAAAAAGGCCCAAATGGAAGAACAGATCAAAGCTTCAGAGCAAATACAACTAAGTGACGAAGAGATAGCCAACCTATCAGATGCACAGTTCAAAGCACTGGTGATCAGTATGCTCACAGAACTGGTTGATTTTGGTCCCAAATTAGGTGAACAAATGAAGGCTACGCTAAGTGAAATTAAGGAAAATGCACAGGGAACCAATAGTGATGGGAAGAAAACTGGTACTCAAATCAATGGAGTAGGCCACAAGGAAGAAAGAAACAACCAAACAGAAAAGAATGAAGAAACAAGAATTCAAAAAATAAATGAGGAGAGGCTTAGGAACCTCCAGGACATCTTTAAACATTCCAACATCCAAATTATAGGGGTACCAGAAAGAGAAGAGGAAGAGCAACAAGTGGAAAAGTTATTTGAACAAATAATAAAGGAGTACTTTCCCAATCTGGCAAAGGAAATAGACTTCCAGGAAGTCCAGGAAGCTCAGAGAGTCGCAAAGAAGTTGGACCCAAGGAGGAACACACCAAGGCACATCATAATTACATTAGCCAAGATTAAAAATGAAGGAGAGAATCCTAGAAGCAGCAAGAGAAAAGGAGATAGTCACCTACAAAGGAGTTCCCATCAGGCTGTCAGCTGATTTCTCAAAGAGACCTTGCAGGCAAGAAGGGGCTGGAAAGAAGTATTCCAAGTCATGAAAGGCAAAAACCTACATCCAAGTTTGCTCTATCTAGCAAAGCTTTCATTTAGAATGGAAAGGCAGATAAAGTGCTTCTCAGATAAGGTCAAGTTAAAGGAATTCATCATCACCAAGCCCTTATTGCATGAAATGTTAAAGGGACTTACCTAAGAAAAAGAAGATAAAAAACATATATAGCAAAATGACAGCAAAGTCACAATTATTAACAACCACACCTAAAACAAAAACAAAAACAAACTAGGCAAACATCTAGAACAGGAACAGAAACACAGAAATGGAGATCACATGGAGGGTTAGCAACAGGGGAGTGGGAGGAGGAGAGAGGGGGGAAAAGGTACAGAGAATAAATATCATAGACCGTAGGTAGAAAATAGACAGGGGGAGGGCAAGAATAGTGTGGGAAATTTAGAAGTTAAAGAACTTATGACACATGAACATGAACTAAAGGGAGGGAATGTGGTTGGGAGAGGGTGTGCAGGGAGCAGGGGAATGAAGGGGGGAAATGGGACAACTGTAATAGAATAATCAATAAAAAATATGGTAGTTTTAATTCCTAGCTCTGAATGAGGAAATGACTGGGGAACACAATGGCTCTATTTGTGAAGGTGGACCATTCAGCCTGGTCTCAGGAGCTGTAACCCCCACTCCATGGCTAGGCTGCATAAGAGCCCAAGGGACCCATTTCATCTGGGTCTGTTCTGTCAAGAGGACCTGAGCCACTAAAGAGACAAAGCTTATCTCCCTGGCAGGAGCGCAGCTTCTGCTTCATCCATCTCTGGCCCCAATGCTTGGTCAATTAGCCAATGATGGGTAAGATTCCCTCAAGGGAGGGGTCACCTAAGGCAGGCATGGCCACATGGAAGGCCTTCATGGAAGGACTCAGGGGGCTGCAGCAAAGAGGGGGTGATGGACCCTCGCCCCCCAGCTATTCTGACATAGCCCGAGTCCCCATTTCAGTCTGGGAAATGTCTTCCTTTATCCCCTGCTTCCTAATCTGCTTAAGCCTGAAAATGACAGTGGCTGGTGCATCCCTGTGCCTGCCAGAGTGGTTCCCCGAGTGATAGGGCATCAGAAAGAATTTGTAAAGTCCTGTGAAAACTGCTTTGCTAAGAGTGCTCTCATTTAAATGATAAGGGTCCGAAGAGGAAATGAGTATGTCTCTCAAAGTTTTTGCAACCCCCTTTCCTGACAGACACTGACTCAGATTAAGCCCTCAGATTTCTTTGAAATGTTATCCATTGTTTGATTTTTGCCACCTGACATACCTGTATTCCTGTGTATTTGAACCCAATAAAAGCCTAGTGAGGAAGGGGCTCTGGGTCACTCTCCTTTGAGAGATTAACCACCTATCCTCCCCAAGCAGATCATGCCTTGGTAGTTTTATTTTCATCCATAACAGAGGGATGGGGCTCTGCAGGCAGAGCCCCCCCCACAGGACCATGCTGACTGACCATTTATTTCATGGACCTCAGACCCTTCTGGGTGCTTTCCCCCAGCCAACCACATTGCTGAGTTGCCCCTACAATAGAGTGAGACTATAACATACAACTTCACAGTACTAGAGTATGATTTGGAGAATGAGTTCAAGCTATGGCCATACCCAGCCAAGAGCATAAAGCTGAGAGCAGTACTTGGTAAGGAGCTTCAAGAGCAACCTGAACATGACTAATTATCCAAGAGAAGATGAAAGAGAAAAAAATAAATGAAGCTTTTTTTCCATGGGTTCTTCTGTTACCACTTCACTATCTTTTATTTTTCCTTACGAGTTACCACAAACTTTAATTCACCTTCACAAATTTGTTTTTTTAAAATATTCCTTCTGAGATGTGTGAATTTGCTTTGAATCTGAACTTCATGCTATTTCTCCTGGTTAGCTCATGTCCTCGAGTTTTGCAGTACTTTTCTGCCTTTCTTACTTGAGTAGTTTACTGTGTCCAGGGTGCTTTGCCATACATTCCTCTCATTGACAATTTGTTAAAATTTTAGCAACCAATACTAAACCCAAGGTTTAATTGCTGAGTGTAGCATTATTGATATTTTGGTGTTTTCCATTTAGCCTGGCTCTTGGTCGTATTTGAACTGTGTGGTTTCCAATCTACAGTCCATCACTCTTATACTTGAAAATATCTGTGTTTATCATATATAACTATAACTATATATATATAATTCTAAACAATATTGTGTTATTTATGTCAGGCCTTTTTGTAAACTTCATTTATCTTTTTAAATTTTATTTATTTTTATTTTTGTGGGCATATATCTTTTTTAAAATTTTTATTGTTCAATTACAGTTGTCCCCATTTTACCCCCATTTTTCTCCCTAGCCTACCCCCCTTCCCACATTCAATCCCCCCTTCCACCCACACCCCTATTGAATTTGTCCATGGGTCCTTTATACATATTCTTTGAAAACCCTTCCCCTTCTTTCTCCCTTTATAATCTCTCCCTTCCCCTCTGGTCACTGTCAGTTTGTTCTTTATTTCCATGTCTCTGGTTCTATTTTGCCCACTTACTTGTTTTGTTGATTAGGTTCCATGTATAAGTGAAATTATGTGGTATTTGTCTTTCACCACATGCCTTATTTCACTTAGCATAATACTCTCTAGTTCCATTCATGCTGTCGCAAAGGGTAGGAGTTTCTTTTTTCTTTTTGCTGTGTAGTATTCCATTGTCTAAATGTACCAGAGTTTTTTGATCCACTCACTTACTAATGGGCCCTTAGGCTGTTTCTAGCACTTGGATATTGTAAAAAAATGCTGCTATGAACATCACGGTGCATAGGTTCTTTTGAATTGGTGTTTCAGGATTCCTAGGGTATAATCCCAGCAGTGGAGTCACCAGGTCAAAAGGCAGTTCCATTTGTAGTTTTTTGAGGAAATTCCATACTGTTTTCCACAGTGGCTATACAGTCAGCATTCCCACCAACAATGTACTAGGACTTCCTTTTCTCTGCAGCCTCTCTAGCACTTATTGTTTGTTGATTAGTTTATGTGGGCCATTATGATGGGTATGAAGTAGTATCTCATTGTGGTTTTTATTTAGATCTCTCTAATGGCTAGTGATGCTGAACATCTTTTCATATGTCTCTGGGCCCTCTGTAGGTCCTCCTTGGAGAAGTGTTCTTTTTTTTTAATAAGCTTAATAGATATGAAAAGCACAGTTTGTCCTCTGATAGTACATGAGGGTATTTTGTAAGATTTTTTTAGTCACTTTGTAAATTCTTTTAGAAAGAGCTTTCTCATTTTGTTAACTCTCACATTTTTTAGTCTTTCATGAAAATAGGCCATTACTCCAACACCAGGCAAAGGCCTCTAGAATTCAAATGCCTCCCAACCCAGGTTTCCTACTGAAAATGTTGCAGCTCCTGAAAGTCCTTTCAAGCCACAGCAATTTTGTAACATCTAATTTTTTTCAAAAAATATAATAAAGAGGGAGAATTTACCACAATGTCACAGATAATAAACTATGAATTATTTTCAGTAAATTGTATAGTAAAATACTTTTTTGAAACAACACGTTTTTTATTTTTATTTTTTAAGATTTTTGAAAATTTATTTTTAGAGAGAGGGGAAGGGAAGGAGAAAGAGAGACATATCAATGTGTGGTTGCCTCTCATGAGCCCCCAACTGGGGACATGGCCAAAAACACAGGCATGTGCCCTGACTGGGACTCGAACCTGTTACCCTTTGGTTCCCAGCCCACACTCAATACACTGAGGTACACCAGCCAGGGCTGTCTATTTTAAATAATATATATTTGTAGTAGAAATTTGTAAATTAAATAAAAAGAAATTTCCATTTTCTTTTCTAGAGTATTTTATTGATTATGCTTTTACAGTTTTCCCAATTTCCCCCCTTTATCCCCACTCTGCCCTGCACCCCCAACCCTCCAGCATTCCACCCCTAGCTCATGCCCATGGGTCGTACATATAAGTTCTTTGAGTTCTCTGTTTCCTATACAATTTTTATCTCTCCCTATCTATTTTATGCCTACTAATTATGCTTCTTCTTCCCTGTACCTTTCCCCCCATTCCTCCCTTCCCCTTCCCCACTGAAATCCTTCCATGTGATATCCATTTCTCTGATTCTATTCCTGTTCTAGTTGTTTGCTTAGTTTTTGTTTTCACTGTTTGTCTTTTCTTTTAGGTTTATTTGTTGATAGTTGTGTTTGTTGTCATTTTACCATTCATATAACTCCTTTGTAGGTAACTGTCTCCTTTTCTCTTGCTGCTTTTAAGATTCTTTCTTTATCTTTAATCTTGGGTAAATTAATGTTGATGTGCTTGGTGTGTTGCTCTTTAGGTCCAACTTTTTGGGACTCTGGGCTTCCTGGACTTCCTGGAAGTCTATTTTCTTCACCAGATTTGGGAAGTTTTCCTTCATTATTTGTTCAAATAAGTTTTCAATTTCTTACTGTTGTTCTTTCCCTTCTGGCACCCCTATAATTCAGATATTGGAATGTTTCAGGTTGTCCCAGAGGTTCAAAAGCCTCTTTTAACTTTTTTGAATTCTTATTTCTTTATTCTGTTCCAGTTGGATGTTTATTTTTCCCTTGTGTTCCAAATTGTGTTGAGTCCTGGTTTCCTTTCTGTCACTGTTGGTTCACTGACTATTTTGCTATATTTTATTTTGCATATTTTTCATTTGATTTTTCATTTTTCAACCAAGCTCAATCAGTTCTGTGAGCATTTTGATTAACAGGGCTTTAAATTCTTCATCAGATTGGTTGGCTATCTCCTCACCACTTAGCTCTCTTTCTGGAGTTTTGCTCTGTTCTTTCATTTGGGCCATATTTCTTTGTCTCAGTGCACCAGTCTGGTTGTCCTGGTTGACTTTTTTAATTCCTTGGTTGTCAGAGTTCCATGCAGTTTGATTTTCTGGAACTTCTGGTTGTTTATTGATTTTAGATTGGTTGTTATCCTCCTTTTGGTTGTGTGAGGAAGCGAAGGGGTTCTACCTATACCTCCATCTTGGCTAGAACCCCCCATTTTCTATAATATAAATGATTTGTTCATTTTGTTAGTCTTCACAATTTATAATGAATCACTGACATGCATTATGTGGTTGAAACGAATGACTCACAAAACCTCAAAGTAAGTGCTCATTTGGCTCTATCCATTAATTTCCCAAAGTGTCAGGGCCTTCAAATTGCTTCTACCTCCCTAACAGTAGTACTGATAATAACACTCATAATATCATTATCAGTTTAGGTATGATTTGTTGAGTTCTTATCATATTAAGGCCTTAATTTAACAGTGTGCAGACATTAGCCCTTTAATGTTCATGAACATTTTACCAGGGAGGTATGATTATTCTTCCCATTTTACAGGTGAAGAGACTGAAGTAACAGTCCCAATTTCCCACAGCTATCAGTGCTGAAGGAACTTGTTAAAATGCCAGATTCTCCAGGTCCAATTCTTGAGACTGATTCTGTAGGGCTGAGCTGGGGCCTAGGAATATACATTTTAGAAGCAGCCCAGTTCATTCACTACTGTTCTGTCTCCACGAATGCAGAAACTGGAAATTGTTGCCTTCAAGTAGTTCTCTAGTCTCAGAGGCCTTTAACCACAGTGATTTATAAGTTTTGGGGGGCCCAGACCCCTCTGAAAATTTGATGAAAGCTACAGATCTTCTTGGAATTAAAATGCATTCATTCATTTTCAGGGAATTTTGGGGGGCCCAGGCCCCTCTGAAACTTAACCCAGACCTCTCTGAAAATCTGATGAAAGCTACAGATCCTCTTGGAATTAAAATGCAATAAAAATTGTTTGCATTCATTTTCAGGGAGTTAAAGCCCATAAACCCAAGATTAAGGACTCCTGTTCTAGTCTCTCTCTACCTTTTTTTCCCTAGTGTCTCTTAACTTTATTATTCTTTGAAATAAAGATACTAACCCTGCTTTGCAAAGCTATTATGAGAATAATTTTTCATATTGGTGCTATAAGATGCAGAAATAGAAACATTACATGTAAACCTTGTGGTGATGATGAATAGAGAAATGGGGAAGAACAGATTTGAGTAGAAGGGGCTCCTAAAGAGAAACTTAGAAACTTAGATAGCACTTGTTAGGGAAATGACCAGTGAATAACCAGGAACATAGTCAGAATGTTCATTTGTATTTGTTGAATACCTACTATGTGCCAGGGAGCACTGTGGCTTGATCCTTTTTTTAATATATATATATATATATATATATATATATATATAATTGATTATGTTGTTACAGTTGCCCCATTTCCCTCCCTTTATTCCCCTCTGCCCTGCACACTCCCTCCCACCCTCACTACCCCCTCCTTTAGTTCATGTCCATGGGTTGTATGTATAAGTTCTTTGGCTTCTATATTTCCTATACTATTCTTAATTTCCCCTTGTCTATTTTCTATTTACCATTTATGCTACTTATTCCCTGTACCTTTTTCCCCTTACTTCCCCTTTCCCCCACTGATAACCCTCCAGGTGATTTCTATTTCTGTGATTCTCTTCCTGTTCTAATTGTTTGCTTACTTTGTTTTCATTTTTAGGTTGCTGATAGTTGTGAGTTTGTTGTCATTTTACTGTTCATATTTTTGATCTTCTTCTTCTTTTTAGATAAGTTCCTTTAACATTTCATATAATAAGGCCTTGGTGAAGGTGAACTCCTTTAACTTGACCTTATCTGGAAAGCACTTGATCTGCCCTTCCATTCTACATGAAAGCTTTTCTGGACAGAGTAATCTTGGATGTAGGTCCTTGCCTTTTATGAATTTGAATACTTCTTTTCAGCCCCTTCTTTTCTGCAAGGCTTCTTTTGAGAAATCAGCTGATAGTCTTATGGGAATTCCTTTGTAGGTAACTGTCTCCTTTTCTCTTGCTTCTTTTAAGATTCTCTCCTTATCTTTAATCTTGGCTAATGTAATTATGATATACCTTGGTATGTACTTCCTTGGATCCAACTTCTTTGGGACTCTCTGAGCTTCCTGGGCTTCCTGGAAATCTATTTCCTTTGCCAGATTGGGAAGTTCTCCTTCATTATTTGTTCAAATAAGTTTTCAATTTCTGGCTCTTCCTCTTCTCCTTCTGGCATCCTTATAATTCAGATGTTGGACCATTTAAACTTGTCCTAGAGGTTTCTAAGCCTCACCTCATTTTTTTTTTTTTTATTCTTGTTTCTTCATTCTGTTCTGGTCTACTATTTATTTCTTCCTTCCGGTCCAAATCATTGATTTGAGTCCCGGTTTTCTTCCTGTAACTGTTGGTTCCCTGTATATTTTTGCTTTATTTCACTTTTCACAGCCTTCATGCTTTCCTCTATTTTGCAAACATACTCAACCAATTCTGTGAGCACCCTGATTACCAGTTTTTCCAACTGTGTTTCAGAAAGGTTGGCTATCTCTTCATTGCTTAGTTGTATTTTTTCTTGAGCTTTGATCTGGTTTTTTTGTTTTGTTTTGTTTTGTTTTTTTTTTTGGTCTCAGCACACCTGTTACATAGTGAGGGGTGGAGCCTTAGGTATTCATCAGGGTGGGGCAACCCAGGTCCCTTCCTTGTTATTTGATGGCATCATCATCCTTATTTTACAAACCAGGAAACCCAGGCTGAGAGAGATTAAATAATTTGCCCAATATGAAACAGCTACTGAAGTTACTCAATGCAAATCTGTGTGTGCACAAACCTCATCCAGTTTTCATGATATAAAGGTATAAGCCAGAGCATCATTTCCAGCTGGGATTCCATTCTTGGACCACACAGGGTTTCTGAGGAAAGTCCTGGAAGGGGGAGGCTTAGCCTATACTGCAGCCTCCTCCCAATTATCAATTAATCTCCTAGGATAATAGTTTGCAACATTCCAACAGGCTTTAGTTACCATTAGTAATCAATTGCTTTGCCTTCCCAATGGAAGCAAAATAACAGAAGGCACTGAAAACTATAAGGTTCCTAGTGGCAGAGCCATCAGAACCAGATTTGTGGCATTATAAATGTTAATATCTTTTGGCACATTTCTACTATCAAAGCTCTTGGGACCAGTGGCATGACTCACACTTCTAGATGCTGTTCCAACTAGTAGGAAACAGCCTTCCCTTTAAATAAATTTCACTCTCAGAAAAGGCTTTAAAACACATTACAGATAGGGCTATGAAACATTTGGCTACATGTCAAACCTTCCATAGCAAAAGGAAACCTCCTCATATACCAGTAAAGCTAAGACTAAGTCCAGGAAAATCTTAGCCAGAAGGACTGAAGAGATATCTCATGAAAAATAATGTTTTATTTCTATTCTGTTTCAAACTTACAAAATTCTTTTGAGGGACTATTCAATAATAGGAATTAATAGTGACAACAACAACAACAAAAATATTAACTTAGGTACTAAACCCAAAAGGTAGTCTCCTGCATGAATCATCCTACACTCTTCCTCCTCCCTGACCATCCTAATCTTTTTTCCTTAAGGCTGCTTTTCACATATTGTTTTATGGAATAAAATTGTATCCCAAGTTTGCCTCAGCACTAACAGATGTTGCCAAGAATCACTTCAGCTTAAATTATCTCTCTTCTTTCACCCACAACTCACATCAACGCCCCAAGCCTTTGCACAGAAACTGATAGCTCCAAAAACAGTAGCCACTTTCTGTATTGTACAACAAATGTTTACCTTTTTAAAGAGAGCTACCTCTTTTGGATATCTCAGGCTATTTTTGATGTGTTATTGGAGGAAACCTGTTACATCAAATAGTTGCTTTTTGTAGCTTCAAAGGTATGCTTTTCTGACCCAATACAGGCCTGAATCTACTATTTATTAAGTAACCTTTTGACTTTCAACAAACTACCATATTTCTCAAAACTTTAATTTTTTTCTTCAATATCTTCCCTTAATTCCACATTAGGGATCAAATTTCAAAAACAATGACAAAAAAGAACACAAACATAATGCTTTTTTAGTGGCATTGCTTTTATATTATAAGTTACCTGGAGGTTTCTGGGACACCCAGAAACAAAAGTTCATTAACCACAGACAGGACAATTCTAAGTTCAGGCTATGGATGGACAAATAAGTTAGTAGATTCAACACTTTTCTCAATATATCAGAATTTTACCTGTAAACAATTCAATACTTTATCAAATATAAAAATCTATGACTCTGGATTTCTAATTGCTTATCACTCACTAGAATACAATAGACAAATACACAATAGCTTGGAGTACAAGAACCAGAAACACATCAGTGGTTTTGCAAAAAAAAATTTCTAAGACCAACGCAATAACAATGAGGAAGGAGAACCCTCTAGCTCAGAAAGATTGATTCAGCCCCCACTCCTGAATTGTAGTGGACAGGATTCTGCTGCAAATAATAGAATTCAGTCTAGCTAGTGTAAACAGAAATGGATATTACAGTATACTAAATGCCTTATGGATCACTGAGAAGGGTAACAAAACAAACTCTAGAACCTTCTTGGAACAACTCCCAATCACACAGCAGAACCAGCCCACCAAGATTGCTACCTGCTGACTGGGAAGCTTGTCTACAAACACAACACTTGCCATGAGGAAGAGATCCCCACAAGCTCCATTGTTGCTGCTGGCTCTAGGCCTAAGACCATCTGTACTGGCAATGTGTATGCTCTATGCCCTGTGCCAGGTCATGGGTCCTTTGCCAGTATTGCTCCAGACAAACCACATTAACCCCAGCCAACCAGAGAAATGCTCTCTCACGCACGTGCTCCCCAAAAGAGAGCATCTAAACCCCACCCACAACTCTACCTGAAAACATATCTGGAAAATGTAGTTTCTAGCTTTTCAGCCCCTGTAGTAGAGAAAGGCACAGAAGGGGGTTAAATGGATGTTGAATGACAATCCCTCATGTCTACCACATGAGTCAGTGATAAAACACTCATCCTCTTCTCACTCCCTTCTCCTTCCTACCCATCAGCCAACAATGCTGAGAGAGATATGGGAAATTAGGTGATAAATATAGTGAGGATTTGGTTATTCAAATAGATGGCTTAGAATCAGCATAGCTATTTAGGCTTCTTAGAAGAAGAGGTTACAACCAAAATAAGGAAACTTTCTATAAGCAAGCAAAATTTTTAAAAAAGGATTTTTCTTCTGCTTAGGAGCCTCAGGGAACACAGGATTGTTTTCCTCCCTCTGGTGCCTGTGCTTATCATGCCACTCCAGTATACATCCTGCCCAAAAGCCAATACAGTGTAGGGTAACTTGGTATATTTTAGGTCTTCTCTTCTGAATGAAGCAATCAGATACTTATACTGAGAGCCACTTAATCCTATAGGGCAGAACTCCCAAGTTCACCAAGGGCCCTAGTAAGAGAGGATTCTTCAAGTAGAAAATTTTCTATTTGTTGGTAAATAAATATCTAGTCAAAATAGCCTTGCTTTTGCAAGAGTTGCTGGAGTGTGGTTGATGTTCACATGTACTTTACAATCATGTCTTTGCTTTTGGTCTCATCATGATAAAACTTTGCTAGATGTTAGCACCTTCCTTCCAGTGACTGAATTCTATGTTCTCATCACACATTGAGCAAAATCCTGGTAAGTGCTATTATATGCAGGAAAAAGAGACAAACAAATAAAGAATACAGATGTGGTTCCTGCTATTGCGGACCTTACAGTGTAGTGACAGGTTCTAAAAACATGCTTAGCACAATAAGCAATATCATTGCAGCACTAAGGTGTATGTGGACTTTCTGAGAATGATATGCTCCAGCGTTATTTGCCTTTGGATTTTGTTTCCACACATGAAAAAGTTTCAGCTATGAAATAAAATTGCTTCAGTGTTTGAATTTGGAGAGTCTTCTGGAAAATCACTCCAGTTGAGGACAATGTGTAAACCAAGTATAGTATTCCAGGCCCCAATGCTAATAGTACTGGACAGGTTATTTCTATTCTAAAGGAGGAAACATGGAGCTGATCTGTCTCATAGTGGAGATATGGGGCTTGTGGTAAAGGTTCTGGTGTAGATATATCATCAGAGAAGCCTCACAGAAACTTGATCTCAGTGACAACAGGCCACAGATCACACTTTAGTTATTGGGAAATGGGGATAACAAACAAGCTAAACTAACTTAGCCACATTCTTCTTTACTGTCTGAATAACATCTGCTTCCATTTAACCAGAGAAAAAAAATCTTTTAAATTAAATATCCCCAAAATTCACAAGTGTCTAGATTAGAGGAAGGTATAAACAAAAAGGGTAAAGTTTTGCCAAAAAAGGTTTAATATAGTTCTCTAGAGAGTTTCTGAAATCCCTCAGGCTGCAACTCCCTCCTGCCCCACTCCCATCCCTTGCTCAGGTCAATTACAGTTAGGTTTATATTTAAGCTGGAATTTGAGGTGACATTTCATTCAATCAAAAGAAGACAGACTCATCACATTGGGGTTTCCTGCTTCCATAATGAAAAACAAAAGGCCTAGTCCTTGTGAGTGGCCTTTCTTTTCAACAGTCTTTACTATAAGCCAGATAGTACTGGGTACTAGGACTACGGGCATCCTTTGCCTTCCAGAAAAATAATTTCTGCCTTACAAAAAGAGATCAAGTAAAGTCTCATCAAAGCCAAAGGGCCCTATCTGACAATGATCACACATGAGCAGCCTGACTTGGGCATAAAGCAAATCTGGAAGTATACCAAGCAAAAGTGAAAAGCAATATCTACTTAATGAATTTGCTATAACAAGGTTGCCAGCCACCGCTGCTTGTTCATTGCATTTTGGAAGAGTCAAAGACTCTTGCAGAGGAGTGGAAAATATTTGGAGTGGAACAAAGGCAAGGAAGGCTACAGGTGTGCCTTTCCTGGAGGTTATTGATACAAGGAAGTTATTGTCAAGCTAACTAGAAGCAGAGAATCCTATGTCATTGTTCAGTGGTACCTATTTGGCTATCTCTGGTTGGTGCCAAGTTGGAAGTGGGGACAAAAATCAGAGAAACTCAGTTATTAATTAAATCCAAGTCATTTGGTGCTTATTACTATAGAAATTATTACCTTCAGGCAAGCTTATTTTCACCTCATTGCCCAAATTTTACTCTGTTAGTTTCTAGTTATGCAATCCAGAGACTAAAAGAATATTACATAGAGATAGGAAAAATAATTTCTGTCTGAATTACACTAGGACTTTAGGTTTTAGGGACATAGATGACACTTCCAGAAGCATTATTTATTGAAACTGGACATTTTCTTTCTTTTTAAAAAGATTTTATTTATTTATTTTTAGAGAGAGAGGAATAGAGGAAGAATGAGAGAGAGAAACATCAATATGTGAGAAACATTGGCCAGTTGCCTCTCATACATGCCCCTACAGTCTTGAATCCACAACCTAGGCATGTGCCCTTATGGAGAATTTAATCAGTGACCTTTTGATTTGTGGGACAATACCCAACCAACTGAGCCACACCAGTCAGGGCAAAACCAGGTGTTTCCCTGGTCCTCTGGCTCTATAGTTTTGCTGAAGTAAATGGTGAGCCTAACTTCTCATAATGTTTTTTCCCTAAGAAGTTTTGAGCTTGCTTTTGAAGCATTGGGGTAAAGGCAGTTGTTTTCAGGGGTTTATGAATGCTCCTGTAGGACTTTTATATTTAAGTTAAAACAAACAGTAGGCAACAAGGACCATTGAAATGGAGATTTTAGAAGTTGTGTAGAGATTAGGCTTTGGAATAAATTAACAGTTAAGAATGAGTATGAAGATTTATAACATTTACCTATTTTAGTAATGAGTTATGGTTTATTTTGATTGAATAGTAAAATAGAAAAAAGAAAGGTTGAATATTCCTCAGTTTACTGTGACTCTCATCAAGTTGTTCTGGGCCTGAGTAACAGCCAGTCATCACAAGGCACTGATAGGCCACTTTCAGGCTCTGACTCTAATCAAGTCAGGGAGACTGTGAAACATCCTGATGCCCAGAATCACTGCAGATGTTTTGATTGAATTGGTCAAGGTGGAGCCCTGGAAAAATAGGACTTAAAAGTGCGTTAAGTGATTCAGTGTGAAGCCAGCTAAGAACCACCTGAACCTAAAGCTATAAGAAAATATGTTCTCTGGGACTCAATGTACAAGTATAAATATAGGTGACAATAGTCACAATCTTCACAGGTAAGTGATATACTAAAAAGCAATTAACACTAATCTGGTATTAAATACATTTTATTAATTTCACTTTTAAAATACACATTGATGAGAATAATATCTAATATTTTGAACATTTATTACAGGACAGTACACATACCACTGATTCCTAAGCACTTTTTATAGTTAAATGGATGATGTAAGATTTGAACCCAGATGATCTGGTCTAAGGATTTCCTCTGTCAATCTCTATTTTATGCTTTCAATAGTGCAAATGTTCTTAAAGTTTAAAATGGTTTGGGAGTTGAAAAATATTAACTTAAAACTTGTAAAGAAGAAATAATTTTTTCCACTTTATCCAGGTTTTTTACACATAGGTGGTTTTTGTTTATAAGCTCCATTATTTCATTTGTCTACTAAGCCAATTTCATAAAACTTCCCACTCTGTAACAAATAGATGCATTTAATGATAATGAAGGAGACAAATCATTCTAACACAGAAACACTCACAATTTTCACCTAGAGGTTGATTTATCCTGAATTTGAGCACAGAACTCTAGGGAACTGATCTGCCTGGCAATGGCAATTGTAGCTCAGCCCTATGCGAAAGCCCATGGCTGCATGGTGGCACTCAGGAGCCAAACCAACAGATTGGTTCCCTACACAGGACCCCTCATTTACATGACTCTTTCTAAGGTCTAGGGAAAGCCACAGCAACTTTTTTCTTGTAAATTGGTTTTATTTTTTTCTAAAGAGGGCTCACCAAAAGTGTATAAGCTTAAAGCCCTGCCAAACCTGGATCTGTTCCTACCTAGAAAATGGTCTTTATATAATTGAGCTCTAGTTTAAGTCTTTAACACTCACACTAGTGCAAGAGCTTTCAAGCTGGTCTTTTCACCTGCAGGCTGCTAGTTCTAATCCTTATCAGTGACACCATGGAAGCACTATGTGAATACCACTATTACCATGATACTGCTCTGCCCAAATACATGTAAATGTATTTGCCTCCAATTGCCTGTAAATCCCAGTCACCTAAGACTCTTCATAGCCTGGCTTCAACTACATCTTCATTCTCTATCATTCCTCCATCTTTATACAGTCTGATACCACCTTTCTACTCCCAGTGCTGTTTTATACTCCTTTCTACCCAATGTCTTTGAGTGTGACTCATTTTTTAATACTACTTGGTAGTATTAAAGCTCATGCAATTTGTTGTACTTATCAATTGTGTGCCATGTAAAGTAGTCCTAGTACAACTGAAATATGCCTGCCCACTGATAATTCCAACTCATCTCTAAGGCCCAGTATAAATGCACCTTTCACCATAAGCCTCCTCAAAAGAAAGGGTCACCTTTGTAACCATTGATTACAAAGTACTGTTCATAAAATCCTTGTTCCATACTGCTTGGAATTATAGGTGCTAGTATACATGTTCTTCCCTCTGTTTAATGTGTAAAAAGTGGAGTCATGCCCATTGTTGAGCAAAGTTCTACAAAAACTACAGGTTTCCAACAACATTTAAAAAATATTTATAGTATCTTTAAACCAAAAAAATTAATCTGTTTTTATATAATTTTTTGTTTCAACTTCACAAGTTGTTGAGAAAGGAATTGTGACACAGATTATTCTTTGTCCATTATAATCCAAGATGGCAGCAGAGTAGGTGGATGTTACAGTACCAAAGTGGAATTACAACTAAAATATAGAGCAATCAACCTAAATAACCACCTGAAGACTAGCTGAAGAAATGTGCTACAACCAGGGATTTACAAAAGATGCCATATCAAGACTGGTAGGAAGGGAATAGGTCCAAAAAGGGCTGGCTCTGCTCCCACAGGTGGCAGCTGAGATTCCCATAAGCTGAAATTCCAGAGGGATATTTCAGCTGTAAAGGTTGCCCCTGAGGAGCATAGGGTTTCAACATCACACCAGGTTCCCCAGCCCAGAGCACCAGAGCCAGGAACAGGTGCCCATGTAAATTCTGGCTGTGAAAATCAACAGAGATTCTCTCTGCCAAGGAGAATGTTGATAGACAGACAGGAAACTTCTTAAAAGGCCAACACAAAATCTCATTCTCAGCCACTCACCCTGCATGCCAATAGAAGGAGGGCAAAGCAGATTTGAATTTTGAGAGGACAGAATGGGGTTTGTGGTCCAGGGGACAGTCACTGGGGACCCTGTGCTGGGTCAATCTCAAAAACCACAGATGCCAACTTTCTTGCATGGAGCATGCCACCATGCAGCCATGGGCTTTCGCATAGGGCTGAGCTACAATTGCCATTGCCAGGCAGATCAGTTCCCTAGAGTTCTGTGCTCAAATTCAGGATAAATCAACCTCTAGGTGAAAATTGTGAGTGTTTCTGTGTTAGAATGATTTGTCTCCTTCATTATCATTGGCATCAGCCAGGGGAAATGCAATAGCTCTACCCTCTGGAAATGCAATAGATCTGCCCTCTATTCTCTTGTTGCCCCTACCCAGCAGACTTATAACCAAATGAGAAGTTAGCTGCCTGGGCCATGGTGGAGAGGTCTGGGCATACTCACACATGTCAGTGACTGAGTTGTGTAGATTTAATGTGGAGGCCATCTTAGCCACTTTTGCCTGAACTTGACTGTTATCTTCCCATCACAGGAGATCTACTAGCCCCACTCTCTGAGCTCCTGGCATCCCCATCCTTCCAATTCTTAGTGGCTCTGACCTGACAAGGTCTGGGAAGAATCCAAGAAAGACGGAGTTGTATGGCTCTGAGGGACCACTCCCCCAGCCTTCTCCCAAGCCTGACAAGCACCTCTCCCTTCCCACTTTCAGTGGCCCCACCCTGCTGAGATTGGGCTCCTGGCAAAATATGAACAGATCTGAGTTGTGTGGTTCTAGGATGGGAAACAATTTTCCCTTGCACAGCCCTCCCTTCACATGACCAAATCTTGTTCTATTTGAGCCTGATAAACTCTGATAGCCTGACTCTGATGACTCCCTGAAACCCTGCCCCACAAAAAGAGGTGACAGTACCAAGAAGGTGGCAGTTACACTTGGTATAACTTGGAATATTATCTGAGTGTCCTCAGGCCCAGCACTGGCACCAACTTTGGACCTGTATAGATCTGGTGAACACCATTCACCCCTACCTGGTGTCTCACTGAGAAAATGCCTCATGCAAAGCAAATACTACCAGTGTCTCTTTCAGTGACTGATTCTTCCAGGCAGCTGACAGGCAGAGGAGAATCTTGTGGTTCCTTGAGACCTTTGCTAGCCTTCCCCCAGGCCCAGGAGTGGTAAAAGACTGTCTTGGTGTGCAGTTTGATCTTTCCCACACACATCCAAGACCATCAGAGGCAGCCATAAACTGTGGATCACTATGTAGCTCCAAACAGGTTGCCCAGGGTCAATTAAAGGCAGTGTTCAATATTTGTCCACATGAGTCCCTCCCAAGAGGCACAAAATGAATACATCCCAGTGGCAAGTTTCAGACATCAGAGCAGGATCCAGTTAAATTCACAAATGGCATATATAAAGAAAGATCTCAGCAGGTGACAGACAATTCTGTTCTGAGGCGATTCTGTTCTGTGTGGTCATAACCTGCATAGAGGCTCAAACACTATGGTTGAGGTCAATCTCACAGTCAGCAAGCCTGAGGGTCTACCCTATACACAAATGGACCAACAGCAACATGGACTCAATTGCAAATGGAAGACCTACATAAGACACACAAGAGACATTCCTGGAGAATCCAGCACAGGTGATCAAGGAGACTGTGCAAATGGGTTGCGCAGAATGCATACTACAAAAAGCCACACTAATAAGACTAGGAGTCTCACAGACATACCGAATACGTAGAAATAAACACAAAGAGGCAGCCAAAATGGGGAGACAAAGGTACATGCTACAAATAAAAAAAAGAGAAATCTACAGAAAAACAGCTTAAAAATGAAGTCAAGCAATTTACCAGATATAACTTTAAATAATTATTATAAGAATGTTCAAAGAACTTAGTGAGATCTACAAGGGACTTAGTGAGAACCACAGAAGCATTAAAAAAAAAAAACATAAAAACCATGAAAAAGAACCAGTTAGAAGACAAGAATAGAACATCTGAAATGAAAAATACAGTAGATAAAGCAGAGGAATGACTCAGTGATTTGGAACACAAGATAGCAGAACACACTCAATCAGAGCAGTAAAAAAAAAGAAATTAATGACATTAACTTAAGAAATATTAAGACAACATGAAGCAGCATTTGGATCATAGGGGCACCAGAATGAGAAGAGAGCAAAAGATTGAGAACCTATTTAAAGAAATAATGATGGAAAACTTTGCTAACCTGGTGAAGGAAAATGACATGCAAGTTCAGGAAGTGCAGAGAATATAAAACAATATGATCCAAAGAGTCAACTAAGGGCTGATCTACATTTATTACATTTTCTCTTGGAAATAGGTCAAGAACCCCATCCTTACTCTTTGTATATCAAGTAACTCTGGATGGAATCCTAGGCATTGCAAATGTTTTATTGTGAGGTCTCTGGATTCTGTAATGCATCTCACAGAGTGTGATGTTTTTGTTTTGACAAAACTGCAAAAAAATATAAAAATGGCCTGTCTTTTGAGTAGTAACTCATATTTCAGTTCAGTTCATTTACCCTTTACTGAATTGCTTGTAGTCTGTCACATGCACACAAGTTCAGCAGCCAGTAAGGAATATGGGGCTCCCTCTCTGACTCTCTCCCTTTAGAGATTTCCCTTACTTTTCAATGGCTGTGTTTGCTCTAAACTCTTCTAGTTCTTCAGGCTAGAAAGACTATGGGCATTGCCCACAGCTTACTCATAGCAAAAAATCCATAATATAAAGAAAGAAATTCTTTTTAAAAATGATTTATTTATTTAGTTTTAGAGAGGGAAAGGAGACAGAAAGAAAGGGAAAAACATCAATGTGTGGTTGCCTCTTATGTGCCCCCTACTGGGGACCTGGCCCACAACCAAGGAATGTGCCCTGACTAGCAATCGAACTTGCAACATTTCAGTTCACAAGCTAGCACTCAGTCTACTGAGCCTCACCAGCCAGGGCAAGTTTGCTTTGTTGATTAGGTTCTGCTTATAGGTGAGATCATATGGCATTTGTCTGGAATACTATGCAGCAGAAAGAAAGAAGGAGTTCTTACCCTTCATGACAGCACGGATGTTCTTTGTGTTTTATATGTAACCAGTCTGGTAACAACCTAGCTATCCCAGGAATAAAAATCAGTATGAATTTTTTAAATCAGTTATGTACAAGACATTTAGGTATGTGAATTAACTTCTTGTATTAATTTTTTACAGCAAGAATAAATAGAGGATCAAAAGAACACAATATAGTTTGGAAGTGAAAAGTGACCATTTCTAGAAATGGAGAAAATACACAAGGAGAAGCAGAGCCACCAAAGACAACATAATGTTGGATTAGGGTTGACTCTAGAAAAAATCTGACAAAAGTGAGAAAGGTTATTGGTTAACATAATTGGGAGGCTTCATGCCTATGCTCAGTATCTTCTGCCTGCCCAGATCCACTCTTGCCTCTCCTCCATCTGTTCTTTGCCCTGGAGGCTGACCTATATGGGCTACATCAAGAGTTCTCTTCCCATCTAGCTCCCACTTATGTTCAGCCAGTGGTAAGTACCTGCAGGAGATCAAAGGGAGGGAACAAAGTGAGGTCAGGGAATTTTTTCCCAAGATCTCTTCTTAATAGTTTTCTATGGGTTGATTGCATCCCTCCATCAAAAAACTCTAGGTTCTGGTAAACATTTCTTCCCTTCCCCCCTAGCACACTGTTGGTAAATGGCTCCCCAATTAGAGTACTGCAACATGCCTTGTTGTTTTTTCTAAATCCTACACACACCTTTGTAAAGTCTCTTGATTTAACTCTTCCCATTATAAGTTCACACATATGTTTCCTGCTAGGATCCTGGCCAAAAAGCACTCCTTGAAAATAACTTTATCAAGTGGTTAGAACCAGAGGATACTAAAGTACCAGCCTACACATTGTCAAGCAGTAGAGAATACCCTCAATGCCTCCAAAAGGAAGAACTCATAATTTTTATACGCAAACTATCTAATTTAATCCTAACACTCTAAGCAAGTAGGTGTTAATATAATATCCATTAAAGGTGAGAAAACTGAGCTGATGGCAGAAGAGGACCACTGGAAGTTCCCTGACCTTATTAAACAACAAATCCTATAATTTTCCCACTACACCCTGACCCTTTCCATTCAGACAACATATGCCACAAATGCAGAAATTTAGAGTTATACAATTTTGGGGACAGTAAGTACATTTTTAAGTCCAAAAAGAACATTTTGAGGGACAGTAAGAACAATTTTATTTATTTTTTTTAATTTTATTTTAATTGTTGTTAGAATAAAGTTTTCTGTCTTTTACTCCCATCCCAGCCCACTCACCCATCCCTCCCCACCTCCCCCCCATTTCTATCTCCCCTAGTATTTGTCCATGTGTCCTTTATATTTGTTCCTGTAAACCCTTCCCTTTTTCCCCTAAAATTCCCTCCACTCTCCCCTTGGTCACTGTAAGCCTGTTCTATATTTCACTGCCTCTGGTTATATTTTACTTGTTTGTTTGTTTTGTTGTTTAGGTCCCTGTCAAAGGTGAGACTATATGGTATTTGTCTTTCGCCACCTGACATATTTCGCTTAGCATAATGCATTACAGTCCCATGCTGTTACAAAGGGTAGGAGCTCCTTCTTTCTTTCTGCTGCATAGAATTCTATTGTGTAAATGTACCATAGTTTTTTGATCCATTCATTTACTGATGGGTACCTAGGTTGCTTCCAACAATTGGCTACTATAAATTGTGCTGCTGTGAACATTGGGGTACATAGGTACTTTTGGACTGGTGTTTCAGGGTTCTTAGGATATAATCCTAGCAGTGGAATTGCTGGGTCAAAAGGTATATCCATTTTTAGTTTTCTCAAAAAAATCCATACTGCTTTCCATAATGGTAGTACCAGTCTGCAATCCCACCAACAGTGCACTACGGTTCCCTTTTCTCCACATCCTCTCCAACACTTGTTTGTTGTTTCATTTGTGATGGCCATTCTGACTGGTGTGAAATGGCATCTCATTGTGGTTTTAATTTGCATCTCTCTGATAGCTAGCAATACTGAGCATCTTTTTATGTGTCTCTGGATCCTCTGTATGTCCTCCTTAGAAAAGTGTCTGTTTGAGTCCTTTGCCCATTTTTTAATTGGGTTGCTTGTCTTCTTAGAGTGGAGTCATGTGAATTCTTTATATATTTTGGAGATTAAACCATTGCCTGAGGTATCATTAGCAAATATGTTTTCCCAAATGGTTGGTTCTCTTTTTATTTTAATACTGTTTTCTTTAACCATACAGAAGCTTTTTAATTTGATGAGATCCCATTTGTTTATTTTTTCTTTTATGTCCCTTGCTCTCAGGGACATATCAGTAAAAATGTTGCTACGTGAAATATCTGAAATTTTCCTGCCTATATTCTCTTCTAGGACTTTAATGGTGTCACGGCTTATATTTAAATCTTTTATCCACCTTGAATTCATTTTTGTGTATGGTTTAAGTTGGTATTTGAGTTTCATTTTTTTGCATGTAGCTGTCCAGTTATCACAACACCACTTGTTGAAGAGCCTATTTTTACTCCATTTTACATTGCTGCCCCCTTTGTCGAATGTTAATTGACCATAGAGACTTGGGTTTATTTCTGGGCTCTCTGTTCTGTTCTATTAGTCCATGTTCCAGTTTTTATGCTAGTACCAGGCTGCTTTGATTACAGTAGCCTTGTGATAAAGTTTGGCATCGGGTATTGTGATCCTATTGTGATCCCTCCTACTTTACTCTTCTTTCTCAAAACACAGCAGCTATTTGGGGTTGTTTATGGTTCCATATAAATTTTTGAAGTATTTTTTTATGTCTGTGAAATATGCCATTGGCACATTACTAGGGATTGCATTGAATCTGTAAATTGCTTTGGGTAATATGGACATTTTAATGATGTTAGTTCTTCTGATCCATGAACACAATATATGTTTCCATTTGTTTGTGTCTTCCTTGATTTCTTTCTTCAGTATTGTGTGCTTTTCTGAATACAGGTCTTTTACCTCCTTGGTTAGGTTTATTGCGAAGTATTTTATTTTTCTTTATGCTATATCAAGTGAGATTTTTTCTTGATTTCTGCTTCTGCTGTTTCATTGTTGGTATACAAAAATGCCTTTGATTTCTGGACATTGACTTTGTATCCTACTGTGTTCCCAAATTCATTTATTAGGTCGAGCAGTTTTTTGGCCAAGTCTATAGGATGTTCTATGTACACTATCATGTCATCTGCAAATAATGACAGTTTTGTTTTCTCCTTTCTGATTTGTATGATTTTTATTTCCTTTTCTTGTCTGATCGCTATGGCTAAAACTTCCAATACTATATTGAATAAAAGTGGTGAAAGTGGACATCCTTGTCTTATTCCTGATCTTGGTGGAAAAGATTTTTAGTTTTTGCCCATTGAGTATGAGGTTGGCTATAGGTATCTCATATATGGCCTTTATTATGTTGAGGAACGCTCCCTTTATTCCCACTTTGCTGAGTTTTTTTTATCATAAATGGGGGCTGTACTTTATCAAATACTTTTTCCACATCTGTTGACATGATCGTGTAATTTTTGTATTTGCTTTTGTTTATGTGATGTATGACATTTACTGATTTGCAAATATTGAACCATCCTTGCATCCCTAGAATGAATCCCACTTGGTCATGGTATATGATCTTTTTAATGTATTGTTGGATGCAGTTTGCCAATATTTTGTTGAGGATTTCAGCGTCTATGTTTATCAATGATATTGGCCTGAAGTTTTCTTTCTTTACTGTGTCTTTATCTGGTTTTGGGATTAGGATGATGCTGGCTTCATAAAAAGAGTTTGGGAGTCTTCCATCATTTTGGATTTTTTGGAATAGTCTGTGAAGGATAGGGGTTAGCTCTTCATTAAATGCTTTGTAGAATTCTCCTGTGAAACCATCTGGTCCAGGGCTTTTGTTTGTTGGGAGGTTTTTTTTTTTTTATTATTACTGCTTCAATTTTATCTGCTGTTAATGCTCTGTTGAGGTTTTCTGCTTCTTCTTCATTGTTTTGCAACACTATATTTTTCTAGAAATTTGTCCATTTCACCTAGGTTTTCAAATTTCTTGGCAAATAGGTCTTCATAGTAATTTCTTAAAATTATTTGTATTTCACCCTGGCTAGTGTAGCTCAGTGGATTGAGTATGGGCTTTGAACCAAAGGGTCGTGGTTTGATTCCCAGTCAAGGCATATGCCTGGGTTGCGGGCCAGGTCCCTGGTTGGGGCCATGTGAGAGGCAACCACACATTGATGTTTCCCTCCCTCTCTTTCTCCTCCCCGTCCCCTCTCTCTAAAAATAAAGAAATAAAATATTTTTAAAAAAATATTTGTATTTCTGTGGTGTCAGTTGTAATCTCTCCTCTTTCATTTCTGATTGTGTTTATTTGCATCTTCTCTCTTTTTTTCTTGATGAGCCTGCTTAAAGACTTGTTGATTTTGCTTGTCTTTTCAAAGAACCATATCCTGGATTCATTGATCCTTAAAATTGTGCTTTGGGTCTCTATGTCATTTAATTCTGCTCTGATCTTGGTTATTTCCTTCCTTCTACT